>BSBM01000662.1:6542500-7112500 GCA_027924585.1 Larix kaempferi
CAGGCCGCGTGGAGTTGGACTGTTAAATAACTATACTATTAAAAGAAACCAGCTTGACTGCAGGGCTTTGTTTGGGATTTTGGGAAGCTTACAACATTTCATCACTGAATTTCTATTTCATTTTGTATATAGCAATCGGGTTTCAAGCATGTTACCTGGATCTGCTACTTCGTTTGCTGAAACAGGGGTATCTTAGAACAGGTTTGCTGAAGCGCGTACACCAGATTCTGCGCTCACCGGCTGGATCTGCTTGGTCGTTTGCTGAAACAGGGGTATGCAGGTGTGTTTGCAGGAGTGAGCGGGTAAACCATTTGAAAATGAAGGTGGTAGCTTGGCATTAACTCACGTCCATAATATTCAAACCGAGTGGTGGAGTGGTGGATGCAACGGGGGTGGGGTGGGGTATCCAGTAGATGGTGGACGGGGTTGAACGGCAACGGCAGACGTGATGGGGTGGTGTTGAACAGCAACGGGGGCGTGCTCCGTTTGGCGGCGGGACGGGGCGATTTGAGTGCCCCATATCCCACGCCAGTCACCTGGATGAAAACCACAACAACGACAATAGATATGTTGCTCCAGGAGAGACATTTAAAATACATATTAAAATCAGTTCGTATTGCAAATTTTCTTCCTCTTTCATATGAATGTAATGCTATACTTGTTTGGAGAAGAAGTGAAGAGCCGCCCAGTTCAATTCTACTACACTAATCACATGATTCATATCATACTCCCCTCTATTGTTGATAATGTTACTATTATTTCTAATTACGTTGTTAGGCGTTTTTTCCCGAGGTCGGGTTTGAGAAGTACTGTACGATTTTGTCGTCCCTCTCCCAAATTGTTTTTCGCCGCATGTTATCTTCCGTTCCTGTCCATTGTCCAATGGTTTTCATGGTTTCCGGTGGAGTCCGCTGGTTGTTCAGTGTCCGTCCTGGTCACATTTACCTGTCAATTAACATCAGCTCGGTGTGCTCTGCAAGTATTTATGTTTTCCTTGTTCTGCAAGCTGCATTTTCTAAGCGCTCTGTTGTCTTTGTGCTTCGTTACACTTTGCATCCTACATAACCTAGGCTAAATGGGAAATTGATTGTCCAAGAAGGTGAAATCGACCCCTTGCTCAAGCACATCAAGGAAGGCACCGTCAAAGGGCAAGAAGCGAAAACAAAAGCTATCGGAAATTTTGGCCTTACCGAGTTTTGTAAAGCAACAAAATCCCTATTACAAATTCGATGGCACTTAGAAGAACCTCCCCGTAGTGCCGGAAATTTTTGTGACACACTCTATGGCCAAATATATGTCTTCCAATTTCACGGAGGATATGGAAGATGAATTGATTCCACCAAAAAAACAAGGGCAACGAACTCATATGCAGCAAAAGGAAACTCCTTACTTTGCCTCTTGAATGAATATGCATGATCATGACTCCTCTCGCATGTCCTAAGTTGTGATTCATGTAGATGTAGCATCCTCACCTTCTACCAGTTCGAATCACTTATCCCAAAGGCCTCGCAATGTGACGAGCTTCTTCGAAGCAAATACTCCTATACCAACATTTGGTACTTACCTTCCCACCAAACGCTGGGTTTCTTATTTTATGGTGGAAGGTAGTACAATCTAGCAACATATATTTTTTCTCTATTCACTGTTTCTGAAATTTAATATTATGGGTGAATCAATATGATTATCTGGGCTTTTTGTTTTAAGCTTTCTGACAGTATTGCTACAAGATTTTCTTTATGCTTAGGCGTTTCCCAATTGAATCTAAAGGCCGGAGGAAGAAACTAAATGAGGTCTGTATTTCAATATCGTCAGTGTTATCTCTATCTATTTACAAGAATCTTAATATACTGCTTAGAATGGATTGTGAGTATTCTCTCGATGGTACAACATGTATGTGTTACATTATATATATATTTTTTAATATAAAATTGAAAGAAATTGGTTAATTGCCATAGCAGAGACAGTTACGAGTTGTTATTTGCTGGCAAAAATATAGACATGGGTTGTCTTTGGTTGAAACCACTACTATCTCCATGTCTGGCCAGTGGAATTGTCTGCCTGCCATTTGTCTTGTCTTTTTTCCCTGAGATGAGCATAGGATAGGGGCTAAAAATCTACTAGGAAAGCTTCATTCACAATATTTTATATTTTTAGGCTTCCGGTCCTCTTGAGTGTTTCTTTAATTAGCTTACCCACTGATTGTCTTGGCTGGTTACTTTATCCATTGGATGTTGAGATTATATCATGCTTCTACAAAACCAGACTATTTGAGAGCTTGGGATTATACCAGAACCAGACTGCTCAGTTTTGTAATGCAGAATCACCATTCCCAATCATTGCTATGTCCTCAATCCGCCACTCTACTTTTGTGAAAGGGGATGAAATAAATTTTGAAATTGGACCTGATGGTGTGGAGCCCAGTCAGCGCTACCGAATGGTGTCCGTTGGTTGTTTACCGAGAGATAAAAAAGAATCCAAGCCTCAAACGTACATTGGTTTATTTTACTATTATATTTTTTTTCATGTTTAAATATTCTTTTTATTGTTATTGTTATGGTCTTTGTTTTCATTTTAACTTTTATTTCATTTTGATTTATTATCATTACTTACATTACACCTCATATCACTTCTCTGGGTGAAATGATGTGAAAGAAGCCATTATTGACCATTAAAATGAGCTTAGTTATGTTATTGCCAGTTCTTTAATCCAACTGGATTTTCATATACCATTAACGTGGATTTTCATATACCATTAACGTGACTGACTGCTGTGGTTTTTATTGATATCTTTGTTGTGTAGGGTTGCTTAATAAGATGTGAGTGATATGGAAAGGCCCCAAATTAGATGTTCTAGTTTTACTAACCACTGTGTGAGTCTTTTTTATAGATTTCTATTGTGGGACGGGTTCTTTTCTCCCAGTGGTATTTATTAATGTTGGAGTGCTCTTGGAGTTTGCAACCATAAGTGGTGGAGATATTGGAAGATGATCAACTAATGAAGCATGAACAAAATTTGCAAAAAGAAACCTTGGAGCCAAAATTATTCTGTTGATTAATTGGTGGTTGTGCCAAACTCTTTGTGCTTGTCAAAAAATAAGTTTGAGATGGGGTCAGCTAGACTGACCCTATAATGGGGTTGTCCTATTAATTTTGTCCTTGAAAAGATAATTCCATTGCTGCACCAAGAAGAACTTGAGATGGAGTGGCTATAGAAAAGAGCATAGTTGATGGCATGAGGGTTTTTGTGGCCATCTTCCATTGCAGATATCATTGTCCATGCTTCATATTCTGGCCTGCAAAAGATGGAGGTGCTTGAAACGTGATATTGGAAGGCACTGTAGTTCAATCCCTATAATTTGGATAGAGTGGTTTGTGCTGAAGGTACTAGTGGTAGTACACTTATATAGGCACAGATTTTGCATGACCTCCTATCTACTTTGTATTTTGATTCAACTGCTAGGAGGAAGGTAGTTGAGGATTGTTATGGGAAGCACTTTCAGTTGGAAGAAAACAATGACTTCTATTACCAGGATAAGTAATTATATTCATTGTTGTACACATGTTTTCAATGATAGTTGCAAGAGATCATTGAAGGCCATCTCTCAAGTATTTGCAGAATTCTTAATCTCAATCCAAGAATTTCAATGAGTGACCAAGTCCTCATTATCTAGATATCCCTTACAATTTCAATATATATTATCTCTTACAATGTCATTATCCAAAATGAAGAGTGTGTGTAGTTAGTTGTTTATATGATTTCTAGATATTCATATGACTGCTATTCATACTCAACAATCTATTGAACTGTCTTTTTATGCTTTTGTTGATACTTATCTCGTATAGGTGTCAGCATTCCCATAAGTAATGCCACATCTATCAATATTCAAAGAACAATGGCAAACAACTTTGATGCATCAATAATAGGAGACATGTAAGATGGTAGGAGATGCTTAATCTCTTTTTCCCACAATAAAAAAAACCCATTATATGTCTTGACTTAGCCCCTGCAAACTACACTGGCTAAAAACAATGCTTTTATGTAAGAGACAAAGAAGCAGTGTACAACCCATTCACAATGAATAATAAAGTATGATCCCTCTATATACTTTCGACTTCCACAACTCTATCCCTTTGTATTCTTTCAACATACACTACTCTTCTCAAGAAGTTCCTCGGTTTTGATGAAACCCTAGAGGATGATCTCGTAGTGTTGTAGACAATGACCCAAGAGAGAAGAAATGGTAGTCATAACCTGTTCTTTATAGATTTAATGATAAATGGTCTGCTACTTCATAATTGCATGATTGACTTACGTGCCTCAACTAATGTCATTCCGCTCACATTGATGAACAGATTGGGATTTAAGACCGCCAAACCACATAGAAATGTTTGTGCAATGGATTCCAGGGAGATAAAGGTTTTGGGTTTGATAAAGGACTTAAAGATGAATTTGGTGGTGTGTCCAAATATTTCTATGTTAATGGACATTGTTGTCATTAAGAATTCAAAATCCTCCTATCTCATTAAGCAAAAGCTAAATTGACATGAATTAAACGGTAAAAACAAAAGAAAAGATAAGAATTGAGATTAGAGAAGGCATTTCATTGAAAAAACTTCTAGCACTTAACTATATGCTCTATGCATCTGCGTACATGTATGCATCTGTATTTTGTTGTTTTTTTGGCATAGAAATCATTGTTAGAAGCATTGTATTACATATAAACATATTAATAATGCTTAACCAAGAAACTCTGTTTTAGCATGCTTTATGGACTTTTGGAACAAAATTATTTCAGTGTTTTGAAAAATCACTCTCAACCATTTATTTCATTTCTTCTTTATGAAAGGTCAATGCTTTCCCATTCACGGTCATGTTTGGCATGTGTGCCATCTTCCTCTTCATGGCCTCAGTTCTCCAAAGGCGGCTCATGGTTGTTGCAGAGATTCACAAGTCAAGTAAGTCTTACAAACTTCTCTGTATACCATAAATGAATGGATCAGGGTATAATATCTGCATTCTGGGGAATCCACACAGCATCCAAAGGATTGATCCACATTTTTCACACCTTGCAGACCGTTGTATTCACCATGAGGTCATTTCCTCTATCCACATTTTTCACACCTTGCAGGCCGTTGTATTCACCATGAGGTCATTTCCTCTATAGAGTCCTATTCTACCCTTTTCTCACATTCTATGGAGGATTGTACTATTTTGGAAGGCTATTTATCACATCCTTGGAGCATCATATAGTATTAAAATGTATTTTTTTGTGGTATCCCATCATTGTGAGGGATGAATTATATTTGGAAGAGAACATTTAGTCCCTATAATAAACCTTTAGAGTTTATTTAGTGGATCTGAAGGTTGTGTTGTGGCATTCTATCCAAGATTGTGGTTTGGATGTCCTTTAATTTTTCAACCACATCTAATCTAATCTAGTCATGTTGTTTTTTGGACTCTATAGGCCATTTAGAGCCACGTTTATTATATATTTTCAATTTTCATTCAAATATGTATTGCATTTGGTGCCATTTTGATATATTCACCCTTACATGGTATATACATGAGTAGACTTTGCATATTTTGTCATGAGTATCCAAGATTCTATTCCACTAAATTCATCCAAGATTCACACTTGGTTCCAACATCTATGAAAGAGAATGCATAAGAGCATGCATAGGTTGATTAGTTGCATCTTAGTAATATATGTACAATTGGAATTCGACATTAATAATTAATAATAAAACTATAAGATATGCAAATAAAACAATCAATAAATAATAAGTTGCAAAAACCTTACAAATACAACATTAGATAATTTTGACATGTTTAATGCATTAGTGACATATGTTCTATTTCATAATCACAACATTATCTCATTTTGGCATGTTTCATGGATCATTAACATATTGTTCATTTGAGATTCTATTGCATAATCCCTTGGGTAGGGCATATGAGGACTCTACATTTGAGGCTTGGATCTCAAACATGATGTATTTGCATAGTGGAGCTCTATTGGTCCATTCCAATTATTAAATCACAACCAAATGAATAGATTTAATATAATTGTGCATACTTTAATAATTAAGTTTAAATTGAATAGTAAAAAGGAGTTGTTATCCTTCCTATGTAAAATCAAATTCTTGTTTTTAACTTATTCATTTTTAAAAAACAATTCTTAATTGGAATTTTATATTTATATATTATATAAGGTCAAAATAGTTTTCAATTGATCCTTCTTTGGTCATAGACCTGAAATTTGAGGATAGACAAGTAATTGAATCACGAGCTTAACATGTCTCCTTATGGGTTTTCTCCATTCTAACTTGTGTAATTGAATTTATATGAAATCTATAAAATCAGAAGTGTCCTAAGTAACTTTGTAGTATGTATCTGAAGTGCCCTATGTTTGCAAAAAGTATGTTTGTGAAAAATACAATTTTTTTAATTAATAAATCATTATTTTTAATAAAAATGGATTCAACACCTTCTATTTAATATTAACATCCAATATTTACAATTACATCAATTCAATTTTTTTTTTCAAAACCACAATAAAAAGATTACTTCATTGCCATTGTGATTAAGAAATCCCCTTAGTATCTCATTTCTATAGGTTGATTCCATCTCCTTTCCCTTTCACTGGTTGAATTCTCATTAGATCTCATAAAAGCAATATCCTTTCCTTGCCAACCATGAACAAAAAGGACTTGCCTCAACTACATTACCGTATGTCTCTCCTTGAGGCTTCCCATTTGCTGAGGTCGCTTCCTTCATAATATCAAAAGTCTGCGATGCTTCCAATACACAATCTATCCTTTGCGAATTTGGGGATTCTTGTGTCTTATCCCACTTACAGACAAGTTCAAAACTCCCTTATTTAAGGACTTCCAAACACTGGTTATGGCTTGATCCCTTCCATATTATTTTCCATCTCCACTAACAATCACAAATTTGTACCCATTGTTTTTTCCACCTCTAGTGTCCAAATCCAAAATCCATTCAGACTCGCTCTACGACATCATAAGTTTCTTTTTCAACATCCCAAAAGCTTTTGATGGTCCTAACATTATACCATGGTGCTCCACAAAACTCACTCAATGATCCAGCCTCAAATGAAGCTTTATTTCCCCTCCCCATAACATAGATGCCTTGTATATTTTCTCTTAAATTTAAACAATGCATTTGGATGTATTTGCATTTAATTGATTTCTTTCATATGTTCCTCAATCTTTTATGCCTAGCCACATAACATCTTCCTTGGTGCCTTTATTCCTTGAATTAACTCATTATTTTAAAGAGTTGCATTTCTTTCATAAAATCTATTTTGAAGAAAATGCAAATGTCCATGTTCCTAAAATTATATAACTTCTCAAGAAAAAAACCATGCTATAATTCATTTTCCTTCCCAACAACATACAAAGCATATACAATCATGTTCTTTCTTTTCCATAAGAAGAATTCTCCTTAGGTTGGATTTATTCCTCAACCTACAACACCATGGCTACACTAACTCCATCTTAGTTCCCCTTTTAGTGTTTCTTACCCTCCGACAACAACCTAATGACGTATTATTGCACCTCCTGGGGCAATTGCTAGTTTTAATCTATGCTCGGATGACTGATGATTTTCCAATCCAACACGGAAACCGATTCCCATTTGTCAAAATCTGCTTTGGAAAACTGATGATTGATTATTCTCATGATTTAGAGGAGAAACTTGTCAAGATTTGAATTCGGGTCACCTGGGTGAAAACAAGGTATCATATCCGGGCTAAAAGTACTACAAGTAGATAACAATGAAATATTACAAAATTATATTAGCAATTGATACCCTTTGTCATTGCTAACCTGCCAGATGATCATGGAACTATTTAATCATCTACCATCAGAGTGGCGCAGCGGAAGCGTGGTGGGCCCATAACCCACAGGTCATAGGAACGAAACCTGGCTCTGATATTCTGTATCGGATGTGGATTCAAATTTTTATAAACCTTGTTTATATATATCCATACAAAGATGAATTGAAATGTGGCTTCTAATTTGTATAATGTCCAACTCCATTTCCATTTCAAAATAGGAAAATGCTCATGCCATTTTTGGAATTATTTTATGCTTAGGGAGATTGTGATCATAGTGATAAATTAACGAAACTCTGGTGTTTCATAAGGAAGATCACGTATTTTCCCTCATAAAAAAGGAGGAACATGACTCATTAAATTAATTGAATACCCTTCCCATTTCCGTTTTCCTGCAACATTTAACAAACTAGTAAGTGACCCAAAAAGGTATCAATCAACAAACGCTACAAACTAATAAGTGGCCCAAAAAGTATCAATCAACAAACGATAGAAGGAAGACTTGAACCTCCAGTCTTGTGGTTAATAAACCACACGCTTTAACCAACTGAGCTATTCCAGCAGCTATAGTTTTTGGAAATTTTCCTGTTCTGAGTTTCTGAATTAATATACCTAGAATACAGAGACATTTAAAGTACACATTAAAATCAATTCAGTAGTCAGGATGTGAACCCAAGTCACCTTAGTGAAAACCACAACAACTATAGATATGTTGATCTAGGAGAGACATTTAAAAAACATATTAAAATCAGTTCAGTTATTAGGATTTGAACCCAAGTCACCTGGGCGAAAACCACAATGATAATGGATATGCTGATCTAGGAGCATCCTTGATAAATCTGTGATTCCACATAAGCAAATCGTAACTTTCATTTTAGTTCCCTATTTGTTTGAATCTATTTTGTTGCCATGTTCATGAAGCTCTTTAGTCTTCATGAAGGGAAGAAGTTAAGAATGGACAACTCAATTTGTATGGCAATGTTTTGGAGGTGGTGTTGATCTACAAGTCTAAGGTAAGGTAAGGAATGTGAATCATACTTTGATACACATATTGAAGATTGATTGAACCACAGTTTATGTGTGAGGTAGTTTTTATGACTGTAACATCTACTCTTTGAGTTGGGATAGGTGTTTCATTAACCAACAAGAGCCACAAAGAAGCAACACAAAGACAATGAATATGTTGATCCAGGAGCGTCCTTGATTAATCTATGTGTCTGCATAAGCAAATCATAACTTTCATTTTATATGGTAATGTTTCATAGGTGGTGTTGTTCTACAAGTCTAGGGTAAGGAATGCTAGTCATTCTTTGCTACATATATTAAAGATTGATTGAACCATAGTTTATGCTTGGAGTAGTTCTTGTTACTATTACATCTCTCATTATTATTTAACTAACAGGTCTCTACATATGACTCTGAGAAGCATAAAAGGCTCTCAACTTGTATGTTTTACTACTTGAGAGATTCCTTGACCAATGCAAAAACAACTATAGCCTCTCAATCCTGTAGGAAACTGATACAAGAAACACAATTATGTGTGGTTTAATCTGACATAAATCAATCACCAACAAGTATACCCTTCATTACAAAAAATGCGATATCTCCATGCTGCTCAAACCTCTGACAAGAATGCAAAGAATCGAGCTTCAAGGCTAGGTTCATTAACAACAAGGTTGGATTTGATGCCATGTTCTTTGTTTAAAAATCCAACTTGAACTTGGAAATTTAAATTCCTATATTATCTTATTCATAAATAGAAATACACATATTTGACTCACTACCTTTCTAAATATTCTCACTTTTGTGCCTTACATCATCCATTTATGCCCTTCATAGTGGTCAAGTCTTCATGGATCAATTTTTTAAGTTACATGGCACACCCACTTCCAATGTGTTAGATCATGATCCCAACTTCATCGACAAATTGTGGCAGGATTTGTTACACTACAAGGCACAAACTTAAACATGAGCACAACTTATCATCTCTAAATTGATGGTCAAACTAAGGTGGTCAACAAATACTTGGAAACCTAAGAAATAGGATTCGCTCTAACCCCCCCTCGTGTCCCGAATTGGTCGAATCGGACACGATTCGATCTCAGTTAGTGTCCGATTCGATCTTCAAGCGAATTCGAAATCGGAACACAATGCAAAATCGAATTGGACACGATGAAAAATTGAATCCCCGACTGTCGGACACGAATCCCGAAAACAAGATACGTAAAGTGCGCTACAGTCCGGAAAAGTGCGGTCGGTTTTGTTTTAAAAGCAAAATTTGAGTTTCTTTTTGTCATTTGCAAGGAAGGAGTTGGCTGAGAGTGAGTTGTATGTGCAGGTGAAGGAGATTTGAAGGCTATCCATTGTTTCCAAGCGATTCCAAGTGCATTCTGGTGGATTTTTGGAGAGGATTGCAAGATCAACCATCACACAAGAAAAGGAATGTCTCAATCAACTAGGGCGGGAGGTAGGGGGCAAAGGAGAGGGAGAAATGCACCATCTAGGGCCTCCCCTCCTATTCCACCAAGCACAAGCGGTTCTCCTCCTTCGTCAAGTGCTCCATCGGCTGCTAGTGGAGCTCATTCTATGGCTCCATTTAACCCTATTTTAGCAAGACAACAAGCCCAAGAAAAAAAATACCCTTTGTGGAAGTATGTGACAAGGAAAGATGGGCCCGCGGCAAAGCTTGGTGGGGGAGGCAATGTGTCTTGGAGATGCAATTTTTGCAAGCATGAGTTCAAGAGCACATATTTCCGGGTTAAGGGCCATTTGTTGGCCCTTCCTTCTTGTGGGATTTCTTCATGCAAAGCGGTGACTGTTCACCAAAGGAGGGATATGAAAAGAGAGGATCATGTTGGCTTAGGGAAGGTGGCAGCAGCAAGCAAGAAAAAAGAGGATGATCCTCTTCCATTTTTGAGGAAGTTCTCTAGCACCAAGCCTCCATTTCCACCTAGCATTCATGTGCGTGGGCGTGGGGATACTTATCAAACAAGAAAGAGGAAATCTACAGGTGGTCCAATGGATAGGATTTTCCAACAAGAGGCACGAGAAGAGGTAGACCTTACCATTGCATTTTTCTTCTACCTCAACTTCATCTCATTCAATGTTGCACGGTCACCATTGTATTTTGAGACAGTTAAAACTATCTTGGAATGAGCTCCAAATGGTTATGTGCCTCCTAGTTCAGAGAAGCTTAGAACCACATTGTTGGTTAAAGCAAAGAAGGAGGTAGATAAAATTCTTGAGCCAATTAGATCAACATGGCCCTCATCCGGTGTGAGTATTGTTTATGATGGATGGACGGATCCCGCACGCCATCCACTCATCAATTTCATGGTATCTTCCCAAAATGGACTGTTGTTCTTGAAAGCGGTGGATGCTCTTGGGGAATACAAGGATGCACACTTTATGGGCGATTTATTCATCAAAACCATTGAAGAAGTAGGTGTTGAGTCGTGTGTACAAATCATCATGGACAATGCACTTGTTTGCAAGGCTGCTGGCATGATTGTGGAAGCTAAATATCCACAGGTATGTTCATTTTGGACACCTTTCATTTCTAATTTGCTCATTGTTTGAATTTGGTCATTGCAATGTTAGTGTTGTAGAGTCATTGATACATGCTTTTATTGCTCTTATAGGTTTTTTGGACACCTTGCGTTGTCCATTCCTTGAATTTAGCACTGAAAGCCATTGCTTCGGATGTGGCATGGATTGACAACCTTATTGAGGATGCACGCCATATCCGTAACTTTGTACAAAACCACACAAATGCCCTCACCATCTACAAACAGTACACACAGCTTTCATTGCTAAAGATTGCAGATACTCGGTTTGCTTCCTCATTCATCATGCTCAAGAGGTTGAGGGAGGTCAAAACCGCTCTTGGGTCCATGGTGATTTCAGAGTTTTGGGATTTTTGGAGAAAGACGGATCAGGCTGCTTCACAAAAGGTGAAGGACATGGTGTTAAATGATGGTTGGTGGGACACGGTGGATCTTACCATTAAGATCATGAAGCCAATCATTTCTTTGTTGCGGTTTGCAGACACGGACCAGCCCATCCTAGCAAAGGTTTATGAGGGGTGGGATTCCATGATTGAGTCCATGAGGTCCATTTTCATGGAGAATGAGTGTCTCGAGTATGGGACATCGGCAGAGAACTTATGGACCATTATTCGGGATATTCTTATCTCCAGGTGGGATAAGAATTGCACACCTTTGCATTGCTTGGCCCACTCCTTGAACCCCAAGTTCTACACTCAGGAGTGGCTCACTGGTGGATCGGGGGCCTCACACAGAGTCCCTCCTCACATGGATGCAAAGATTGTAAATGGGAGGAAGATAGCACTTAGACGGCTATTTCAGGATAGAGACATGCTTGAGGAGGTGGAGGATGGCTTTGTAGATTATTCCACTAGCACTGATAGATTTGGAGGCTATGATGTGCTTAGAGATAGGGAGGGTAAGAAACCCTATGCTTGGTGGGAAACTCATGGGGCAACATCCCCTATTCTACAGAAGTTAGCCTTCAGGGTCATCTCTCAAGTTACATCATCCTCTTGTTGTGAGAGGAATTGGAGCACATATGGGAACTTGTACAGTGTGAAGAAGAGTAGGCTTGAGCAGTCCAGGGCAGAGTCAATGGTGTATGTGCACTCCAACCTTCGTCTTATTTACAGGAAGAGGGAGGAGTGGGTGAAGGGAAAGACAAAGATGTGGGATGTCTTTCCTGATGATATGGGTTTGGACAGCAGTACTGAGTTGGCATTAGCCAACATGGATCTTAATGATCCAGTGCTAGAGCTGGTCACTTTTGATGATAGTGATCGTATAGAGGGGTCATCCTCCACAGCAGCAGATGCAGGTCGTCAGATGGGCAGAGAGGAGGAGGAAGGGGAGGAGGATGAGGATTAGGGCAGTGGCAGTGGCAGTGGCAGTGATGAGTATGTTGATTTAGGCATGGAGGAGGACTACTGACATATGGGATTCTCCCATCTTGATCCACCTGTTTTTGTATTTACTATTAGTCTATTTGGCATTTGCCAGTGCCTAGTGGCATTCCGACATATATGTATACATTTTGATTTTGATGACTTAACGAGAAATATGGTTCCGACATGCATCTATGTGTCTCATAATTCATTGTGATTTGTGAATGAAAAATGTGAAATGTGTTGTGATTTGTGATTTGTGAATGACAATGTGTAATCTACTAATCATTAATGTGTTTTTATTCTAATTTCTATTAATATTTCATATTTGTAAATTGTAAACGTTTTAGTTTCTAAAGATTTTTGGATCTATATGTCTATATTTTTAAATATTAATATATTTAAAATATATATATATATATATATATATATATATATGTATATAAAACGTGTCCTATGTGTCTTGATTCCGAGGGTCACCATGTCTGTGTCGGACTCTCATATTTTCGTGTCCTGCGTGTCCCATGTCCCCGTGTCAGGTGACTTAGTTGGAAACCTACTTATGATGTTTTGTGGTAGAGCGACAAAACCAATGGGATCAGTGTCTACCCTTTGCTAAATGGTGATACAATACCACTTGTCATGGAACAACCAAAATGTAACCTTGTGAAGTTGTCTATGGCCAAAAAACTCCTTCATTGGCCTCATATATACTAAGGACATTCAAGGTTCGAGAAGTGAATCACGCTTAACACCGGAACAACTATTCGAGCACTTGAGGTTAATTTTTTTTTTGCTCAAAATTGTATGAAGTAAACATCAATTTGAGCATTCTTTTGAAGAAGGAGATCGCTTGTTCCTTCATCTCCAACCCTATAAGCAATCCTCTCTCAAATACAAGGGCTCTTGAAAGATGGCACCAAAATTATATGGACCCTATCATATACTCTTGAATGCATTGGACTAGTAGCCTATCAATTGGATCTTCCATCCCACTCTCTGAATTGCTCAGTATCTCATGTGTCATGTTTGAAGGTTGTTGAACCAAATTGTTGAGTTTAGACCAACTTCTAGAACTTGATCAAATAGGTTCCATTTGGTTATATTCAGAGGCGCTACTAGCCACTAGAGAATGCCAATTTTGTCATCATGCAATTTAGGAGGTCTTAATATAGTGTAATGATACATAGACAAACAACACCACATTGGAACCGACAATGGTTTTACAGTAGTTTACATACCTCCATCCTTGAGGACAATGTTACTCTTGAAGTGGAAGAGCATGTTAGTGCCCTACCCTAACCTCTCTAATTTGGGTTACATAAGAGTTAATAATTAATGTAAGAGGCCATCATTTTTTAATAAGGAATATTAGATAGTTAGTTGGTTGTTACATAATGTAAAAGGGTCATCTTTAATAAATAAGGCCCACTAAATGGTTAGTACTCATTAGTGATGGGACCACAATTAGTTAGGGTGTTTTTAAAGAGGAACTATAATAGAGCTAATAGGCATGGGATGTTTTATCAATAGTTGTGATTGTATTGGAGCTCTACTCAAACGAGGTACCCCCCTCAAAGAGGTTCATGAATATTGCTCTCTCTTTTTTGAATTACCAAGACAAAGGTTAGATTTTCAAATTTTTAATCATTAACTCTCTTTTTTACTTTCAATATAGTTTATATTTCTTGAATAATTGCTAAATAATTATTTTTTATGTTGATTGAGTACTTTACAATTTTAAGGTTTCTTTAGTTGTAACTATATTTTCATTTATGAACAACCCCATAACGATTCTAGGACTGAGCGAAAAAGGCGATAGGGAAGCTCTCTCGGGTTTCTGGTTTGATACGAGGGTTTGCAGCCAATGGTGATCCCTAGAGGAGGGGGAACCCCCTCCTCATCCGCTTGTTGTCAATCCAACACAAGTGCTCAAGGTATGATGCACCAACCTGAGGACATCCATGACATTGATCCGTCGAAGGACGACGGCCCAGAACATGCCAATCGTGGATCTGGAAAAACCCACAGGGGGTGTCTACCCAAATCCAAAGATATCCCATCTCTGCAGATAAAATATGACAACTTCGTGAGCATGTGGAGAAATGGAAGGAAAAGGCCCTGATCGAGAAGTTTATTGGTATCTGGCCCAAGGAGAAAGATTTAACCAAATGGATCCTGACTACATGGAAACCTAAGGGCCATTATGATCTACACCTTGGAGCCAAGGGTTTCTTTACAATAGTTTTCTTTAACCAAGAAGATAGAGATCGGATCCTGGAAGGAGGCCCATACTTCTTCTCCGCTGGATTGTACCTTTGACCATGGAAGGAGAGATTCAACCCTGACAAGGTGGATCTTAACATTGCCCCAGTCTGGATCAAGTTGTATTCCCTCCCCTGTGAATACTGGGAACCATAAATCCTGTAGGATATTGGTAACGCCCTGGGCAAGTTTGTCAAAGTTTTTGAACAAACCCTTCAAAGACATTATACATCTTTTTCCAGGATATGCGTCTACATGGATCTTGCACAAGCTCTCCTAGAAGCCATCAACCTAATGTGGGACGACGAGGAATGGACCCAGTTGTTGGATTATGAGCACCTCCCTTTTCGCTTCCGTGGCTGCCATGAATATGGCCATCTCGATCGCAACTGTCCGCGGAACATAAAAAGCCTTGATCACATCCCAGCCACTTCGAAGAAGGGGAGAAAGGTAGATTCAGAAGGTTTTACCTAGGTAAGTCAAAAGCGTACGGGTCGTCGTCAGACCAGTCACGAGGTGCCAGACCAACCCAGGGTCAAGAACCCTTCCATCCTGAATCGATTTGATACCCTAAATGGTATCAAGGAATCCCTGGAGGTTTCAGGGTACTCAAAGGTCGACAAATATCTGTCCTAGGAGGCCGAGATCCTGGTCCAAGCAGTTCCTTTGGAAGGCCCGGAGGCTATGGAGGATGACTCTCCGGAGGATATAGAAGATATGGATCTGGGATAACTAGACCTAGATGTCATTGAAAAGGAATGCGATAAGAAGGGAAAAGGTTATGTATCACGTAGGCAGTTGGAACTCCTGCAGGAAGCAATCCTCAAGGCTAAGGCAAAGCCCTGTTTAGGAATTGCAAAAGAATCCCTAAAAGGGAACAAACGAAAACTATCGGAAGAAGGTGAAAAACGTGGCCAAAAATTGAATAAGAAGAGGATCACAGAGATAGGTACCAAACTCATAGAGTCAGGGCAGTATCTGACTATCAAGACTGCCTTCACAAAAGCTAATAGGAGTTAATCAATGAAGATTATCACCTAGAACATTCGGAGGGTGAATCATCTCCGCAAGATTAAGAATTTGAGGAATAAGATCAGGATGGAGAAACCAGATATTATCTTTCTCCAGGAAACAAAATGCAGCATGGAGAAAATGTAGGAAATAGGGAGTAAGGTGTGGAAAGGATTCCAAACTGTCGCCATTGATTCTCACGGTTCTGCTGAGGGGATTGCGACCCTTTGGAATTCAGTAGAGATCACTCTGAGGAACTTCTGGGCTACCCATTTTTCGCTCTCTGTTGATTTTTAAATCACAGAGACAAGAACGAAGGGAGTGATCTCAAATGTTTATGGTCCAAGCATTAACCTTCAGAAAAACTCATTCCTGCATTCCTTAGCTTGGATGGAAAATTGGATAGGAAAAAAGCACTAGATGATAGGTGGGGACATCAATCTGATCACTTCCCTGGGGGAAAAGAAAGGAGGAGAATGCTTACTTGGCCCATCTAATGAAGCCTTCAAAGAATTTATTGAATCTAGCAAGCTGGCTGACCTAGAAACTGGGAATGGCTGGTTCACATGGAATAACAGGAGAGGGGGAGACCATCATGTTGCCAGTCATCTGGATAGGTTCCTAATATCTGAAGATCTTACCACGGAGGGTGGTGAGTTATTGACATTTGCCATCCCCGTAGCTGGGTCTGATCATTGTCCTATCTTCCTCCACTAGAATTGGGCTGGGCTCAAAGGCCAAAAACCATTTTGATTTGAACAGTTCTGGATGGAGCACAAGGACTTCAAATCATTGGTTCAATAGTGGTGCGAAGACATTGTACCCCCGGATGGGACAAGAATGCATCAATTCCAACAAAAGTTAAAATCCTTAAAAGCCAAGATTCGCACTTGGAACAAGGAGGAATTCAGGAACATATTCCAAGACAAAAAATAGCTAAACGAACAACTGGAAAGTCTCCAATGGGAAGGTATGAATTGAACGGTTTTACTGAAGATTTGAAAAAACAAGAGCAAATCCTCATAGAGCAACTCCAAGCTAGAGAAAAGCAGGAGGATATCTACTGGAAACAGAAGTCCAGAAACCAATGGCTCCAAGAAGGGGAACGAAACACCTCTTTCTTCCACAAATCTGTTATCCAGAACAGACAGAAAGCTAGGATTCATAAACTCAAGATGGAAGCCGGCCAGTATGTTGAAACAAGAGAAGATATGGAAACAAAACTGACCGAATTTTTTGGAGAAATCATGATAGAAGACCATGGTAATCGATCTGAGCATATCACAAAAATCACTCAGCCCATTCCCAACTCGGTCACAGATGAATATAATGATCTCTTGAAGAAACCAATTACTCTCATGGAAGTTGAAGAATCCCTCCACCAAATGGCAGATGGCAAGGCCCCCAGTCCAGATGGTTTCACGACCAACTTCTTCCACCATTTATGGCACATGCTCAAGAATTATGTTTGGCAAATTGTGGAGGATTCTAGATGAAACAAAGGAGTGCTTCGTGCTTTCAACACCACTTTCATCACCCTTATTCCTAAGGCGGAAGGTGCTAGTACTCCTGGTAAGTTTCGACCTATTTCCCTCTGTAATGTCATCTATAAGATAATCACTAAAGTCATGGCCAACTGCCTAAAACCCATTCTTCCTCATCTTATTGCTCCGAAGCAATCCAGGTTCGTTGAAGGGAGACAAATATTGGATGGAGTGATTCTAGTCCATGAAGTCATTCATTCCCTCAAGGTCTCCAAACTCCCAAGAATAGCTGCTCAAACTAGACATCTCTAAAGCCTGCAATAAGCTAAGCTAGCAATTCATGAGGGAAATGCTAACCGCCTATGGCTTCAACGAGGAATGGACTAACTAGGTTATGAGTATGACCTCAACTACCTTCTTTTCCATTCTGCTTAATGGTACCCCGGCTAGGACCTTCTTCCCTTCCAGAGGCATTCGTCAGGGGGATCCCCTCTCTCCCTTCCTCTTTATCCTAATGGAAGAAGATCTCAACAGACTTATCAAATCCATGGTGACCAATGAAGAAATGAGAGGCCTCAATGTTCATCCTCATGCTGTCAAACAGACTCATCAACAATTTGTGGATGACACCATGCTTATGGGTCACGCTTCCATACCGGAAGCAAAAGCCATCAAGAAATGCCTCAACACCTTCTCCAAGGCTTCTAGGTTAGAGATTAAAAGAGAAAAATCGTAGGTTTACTTTTTTAATACCCCCACCATCTCCCAAAGGAATATTCTGCGTATTCTCGGTTTCCAAGGGAGCTCCATTCCTTCCAAATATTTAGGTGCCCCATTGGCGGAAGGTGTTATTCGACGCGTGTCATGGACTGGTGTCCTTGACAGAATGAGGAAAAAGCTAAATAAATAGACGCTTAGACCTTTGAACCTTTCCAGGAGGCTTGCTCTTATCAAAGTCGTCCTCCAGGAAATGCCCATTTATCTCTTTTCTATTTTTGATGCTCCAAAATCAGTGATTAAGGAAATAAGAGCCATCCAAAGAACCTTTTTATGGGGTGGAACTGTAGAGAAATAGAAATGGGCTTTAGTCAACTGGGAAAAAGTCTATCGTCCCAAGCTCTAGGGAGGCCTTGGTTTGAGAGACCTCAAGATGAATAATGAAGTTTTGGGAGCCAAGATCTGGTGGAAATGGGTGACCCACAAAGAGGAACCCCAGGCTCAGTTATGGCATGTTAAATATGCTCATGACCGACCGAAGCAGGATCTCATCCGATTCAATGAGGAACTTCAGGGCTCTCACATATGGAAAACTGATTTCCAAAACCAGAGTATCATCCAAGATCACAGCTTCTAGGAAATCCGTGATGGGCTCTCTGTGGATATTTGGAAGGATTCCTGGCAACAAAGCCCGAAATTGGCTTTATCCCCCCTTTCCCTCGATTGCCAGACAATCTGCTCTGCCCTTAACCTTTCCAAAGTGGTTCATTTTTGGAAACCTAACTTGGAGAACATAACTTACACGGAATGGAAATCTATTGATTGGTGGCAACAAAGATGCACGTTTTAAGGTAGTCACCACATGGAGGAGACCCTTTAGGACAGTGTCATAAAAACTCAGAGAGGTCGCGATAAACTCAGGTGGGGATACTCAACCAAGGGAAACTTCAATACCAAAGAGGCTTATGATATTTGGGATAGAAGAGATACTGATCAGGAAGATAGTATTTGGAAGAAATTTTGGTTGTCAAATCCCTGGCCGAAGGTGGCTTGCTTTGTCTGGTTGGTCATTTATAGATGAATTCTCACTGGGGGAAATCTCCAAAAAAGAGGAATAGTTGGCCCCTCTCAATTCCCCCTTTGCTCTAGTGCTGAAGAAACCATGAATCACTTGATGGACTCTTGTCCTTTTCTTCCTCTCTCTGGGACTGGGGGCAGAATTTTTCAAACGAACTAATAGACAACAGGGGAATCTTGATTAGGCTATGAGAGACTGGGATACTCAGGCCTTCAATAACAATATTGTTAACTTTGCGTGTCTCATGCTGCCTGGCTTCCTTTTATGGTAATCTTGGAAGGATCACAACCAACGTATTTTCAGAGGAACAAAAACCCCTACTCATGCTATCTAGAATAAAATTGTGAATCATATACAAGAAACTCTCAAGATCACTCCTTGGTCAAACAAGGACTAGGATGCCAATAGTCAGGAGACGAGGATTCTAGTACAACTTGGTCTTAAAAAATCGGACCCTGGTTGGATTGGTAAACCAAAACCTACTCACACCACCACTAGCCCAAACTTTTGGTCGCCTCCCCCTTCCGGCTCTTATAAGCTCAGCTTTGACGGAGCTTCCAAAGGAAATCTGGGGACAGCTGGCTTTGGTGGTGTTCTCTGGGACCATAATGGTCGAATCCTGCATATCTACTATGGTAATATTGGGTAGGACATGAACAATATTGCTGAGCTTAAAGGTCTCCTCCAAGGATTGAAGTTAGCAGTGGGTAACAATTGGGAACATCTCATAGCTGAGGGAGACTCGAAGCTGATCATCCAGATGGCAAAAAAAATTCAACTCGGTCACCACCCAGACCAGGTCACAGACAACTGGAGACTTGCTTTTAGGGTTGAAGAACTTGGATCCTTGCTCTGTATCCCCCGTGACTGGGCTTTTTTCCACGTTTGTCGTGATGGGAATAAGGTGGCTGACACCCTGGCGAACACGGGCGCCCCCTCCACCCACAGATTCCGAGAAGGACCTTTGTCTCTTTTTTCGAATACTCCTTGGGTTGTGCACTGTTCTTAGCAGGCCACCAATGATGCTACGGAAAGGCGGCATGAAGAGATCACCACCTCATCATGTATTAATCCCTTGGAAACTTACCACGAAGGTGCTAGATCTGCCCCCTCTCTTCTACATGTGCTAACACGTGACAACGATGGGGATGACATCAATGACAATCAAGATATTCCCGGGGCATTAAATTGTGAAAGGAGCGCAGCTAACAGAAGGGTTATGGATTGTCCTTCACACATGCATACTCAATGCA
The DNA here is from genome assembly GCA_027924585.1 of Larix kaempferi. NCBI lineage: Eukaryota > Viridiplantae > Streptophyta > Pinopsida > Pinales > Pinaceae > Larix > Larix kaempferi. The sequence goes on from BSBM01000662.1 coordinate 6,563,101, forward strand.
AAGAGTAATGGAAAATGGTGATCAATATGCAGGATTGAGTGCTAAATTACGTCGATCTGATCCAGGGCATTACGAAGACATGATGGCAATTTTCCAGATTTTTGTTATAAATTGGAGAACCCAGCGGCTTCAAACCCATTCGTTTCCTCTTGTTTTCCCTCCTGTTATTCTGTTTTGTTGCACCTTGCACCCTCTAGTTTCCCTAGCCTCCCTCTGGTGGTTGCCTCTGGTTTTTGTGGCGGGTGTGTCTCCCACCCAACTGTTTCCTCGGCCTTCTGTCCCGCCTGGTGATTTTCTCCTCTCTGCCATGGCCCCTAAGCCTATAATTCCCTGTGCTCCCAAAGAGGGGACTCGACCTCTGCCACCTCGTAAGGCCAAGAAACCCACCCGGGAGCAAGGAAAAGCTTCCCTGGCTGCCCATTTTTTCAAAAAACGGATCCCTCAACAGATCAGAGAGGAAATTGAGGGCTTGGAGATGGAACTCCAGGATCATATTTCTACTGAGAACCTACAAAGTATCCATGAAGAGGTTCATGAATGGGTTCAAGACCCTGGAATTACTGCGGGTCGTATGTTGGCCTATGATCATATAATTTCTACTTACTGGGTTACCAAGGACTTGTTAGCCCACGTGCTGATGGACCATGAAAACAAATCTCGGGGGGATGCTGAACCGGTTCGTGCCTGGAAAGAGCACTACAATGACTACAGAGTGCTACATAAAAAAGTGGATCTCATCACTTTGAAGCTTGGAATCCCGCTGTATCCTCCGCTTGAGCAGTCTCCAGTTGGTCCAGGAAGTAGCTCGGGCACCCCTTTGGGCAGTGGCATCACGTCTCAGGAGCCTCCTGGAGCTACCGTTATCATCCCCGACCGCTCTCTTGCTCGCCCTGCGCTGTAGCTGGTGTCCCCTCTTTTTTTGTTACTATGGCCCAATGAATTTTCCTGTCTGCTTTAGAATTTACTTCTTTGTTCAGGTCTTATGTTAAGTATTGTTTCTGCTATGGTTAGGAAGGAAGGATCCCCTGTCCAGTCCTATTATTATGTTGATAGGATTGTATTTTGTAACGGCTTGGTGGTAGTTGATAAAATTGGGGTGGCTGCTCTTGTTTGGGCCTATGTAATGGATAGCAATTGATAGGATGGTCTTCTGTAATGGTTTGATAGTAGTCAATAGAATTGGGATGGCTGCTCTTTTTTGGGTCCGTGTTTGGGATAGTTGCTATGATCGAACTTCAGTCAGCATAGGCAGTCTGTTATCAACAAGTCTTTTGGGAGATATGAACTCTTGAAGCTATGTAACCTGTGACGATTTGATAATATGAAATACTTTTACTTATAAAAAAAAAACTATATTTTCATTTATAGTTTGAATATGTATTAAAATTTCTTGTTTTCTATTAATAAAGTAAGCGATAATCTATACCAATAAGGCATTTTGAAAAAGATTGATGTATGTTTAGAATTTGAATTGATATTACCAGAGGACAACTTTGAAACTCCCTATCATGTTGGAAGACTCGTGAATATCCCAATTCACAAGTTAGATGTATACCAAGAATTTGAATTGATATTGCTCGAGGATAGCATTGAAATTCCCTATTATGCTAGAAGACTTGTGAAGCTTTGAACATTAATGTTATGCTTAATTGATTGGTGCCATTGTTGCAAGGACATTGCTGACAATTGGATGTGATGTGCGGGTCCATGGTTCAATTTCCATGGAGTTAGGCACATTGAGTTTAACATACTTTAGACTAGGTACCATCCTCAAAAAGAGGGGAAGTGCCCACAAGTTTCCCAGGGAATTCTTTCCAATGATAATATAACCTTGTGGTTAACAACTACATTCTCTAACCAATTGAGCAATTCCAACAATCGTTGTGTTAATGCGTTTTTTCAAACTTACTTATTCTTTCTGGAATAATACATCGTAACCTAGATACATTTAAATTATAATTGTTATGTGAACTCAGGTCTCCTTGTTGAAACCAATTATCCTAACTGGACTAGGTGAGTATACATTTTTCCAAGGAAAATATTGTAGGGAAACCCCTAGGCAATCCCTTGCAATTTGTGGTTGGTACCTAGTGTAAAGTCATCGACAAATTCTTTTTAACAAATGGGAACTAGCGACCTCCCATGGGTATATCCAACAACCCGCAAGCCAGTTATACCAGTAACTTATGACTCAGCAGGGGTCGAGACGTTCTGAAGCACACATACACTTCTATAATAGTGAACCTCTATCCCAAGGGTCGTCTACCCTTCGAGCCTTGTCACAACGGGACAATATGAGCATCCCTACCCATGCTGGTTTTGAACCTGTGACCTCCGCGGAGATAACACATGCCATTGACATGTGTAAAGCCATTGCCACTGATTATAACAATGGCTGACCTAATATGGACATCAAGTGAGGCACACAATAGATATCAACAACACAAGGGATCGACCCCAAGACCTTCATCATGAAGCTCAAGGCACACAACCACTCAACCTATCACATCAGGATTGATGACAATGAATATGTCGATCATTGTAGAAATGGTATGATTCCCAACAAAGTCCATAGTTATACTTTCCAATGGGTTTGCAAGGATTGAAAGTGGATTGTAAAGTCATTGATTCATGTTTCTAAGATTGTTGGAACAACACAATATGCAACATTGGATAAACCTACCTACTTCTTCCTGCATCTTAAGCCAACACCTGTACTTATGCAATTTATCCATAATCTTCCCAACATCGAAATGCCAACAAGTTTGGAAGTATGAACTTCCCTTACTATTTCTCCCCTTAACAAAAACATCATCCCACCTTGTAGAGTAAATAATCTTGGAGATGATTATAAGCATTACTATCTCAATCTACCACTTCTTAGTGACCTTGCAATTGTTGATACACCCCTTTGAAGTCCTCATCTTCAATAAATTTTGATTTGTATGCCACTTAGGCTAGTAGATCTTCCCAAAGTTGTGATTTTTGGTGTCACTATTATTTACAACAAATCATCCAACTTGTTGGTAGTGACTTTCTTATATATAATCATTAGATAAAACTATTGCATAAATCATATTTTTTTAAATGTGTTGCTTTATATAGTTTATTCTAGTTTTGCAAGGATTCAAAAGATTAGTGATCGATATGGATAATGATATCCTTACCCGATAAATAGTGCATTTACTTATTCATTGCTTTCACTAAGGCATAGAGCTTCTTCTCAACATAGGTTGGTTAGTTTAGCAATTCTTCATGGAATAGATCTTAATGATCGTAGACAAGCCTCCCCTCTTGCATCAACATTGCACTTATAACATGCTCACTCACAATAGTTTCCATTTTATATTTTCTTCTACAAATTATAGTTCTAGGATCGAGGCTTGACTAATATTATGCCTCAATCCTTATATGTTTTTTTGTTGATTCTCACCCCAATGGAAATTATTGCCATTGGTTGTCACACCATGAAGTGGTGCTTTAATAGTTGAAAATGATGCTATTCAGTTTTTTAGATTTTTGGCATCTACCACAAAACTGGTAACTTTAGTGACATTAATAGGAGTGGAATCACATCCCCAAGTGCACTAGGGATTACTTAGCAAAATCACACTTATTTATGTTTACTAACAAGTGGTGTTTTCTCGATATTTCCAACACTTGCTTTAGATGTACAACATGCTCCTCCAATGTAGAGCTAAGGACAAAACTATAATATAGATATACTATGACAAATGAATTTATGAATGAGCACAACTGATCATTCATTAAACACATTAAAGTAGTGAGTGTATTACTCAAACATAAGGGCATTACTAACATATCATTTACTTGAGATTCCCACCTTGCAAATTAGGCAATATGATGTAGATTTTAACATATCATTTACTTGAGATTCCCACCTTGCAAATTAGGCAATATGATGTAGATTTTAAGCAATATGATGTAAATTTTAATTAGGCAATATGATGTAGATTTTATATGTCCATCTACTTGAGATTCCCACCTTGCAAATTTAAACTCCCTAGCATCAATGAGAATAGGCAATATGATGTAGATTTGATATGGACGCTGGTAACCTATGCGTTAATGATATTTAGGTTATACTAATTACCTGATTTCATATTACTGTTATTTCTATTTCAAATTCCATGCTCGGTGGTCTCATGATTCCTCTGCCTTGGAAACCGATTCACATCCCTCAAAGTTTCCTCTGCTCGGAAAACCGATTCTCATTCCCCCAAATACAAACCTATGGGTGATTCTCATTCCTACCAATATGCAGACAGCGAAAACAGTATGCAAATAAATATGCAGACAGCGAAAACAGTATGCAAATAAATAATTCCGTTGCCGGGATTTGAACCCGGGTCGCCTGGGTGAAAACCAGGTATCCTAACCGGACTAGACGACAACGGAGATGCTTGATTTAAAAGCAGGTATTTATGAGTTTAAATACAGTCGAGGGTTACTCTTTCATTACTGATAATTCAGTATGTCCAATAATTGTGCATCAATTTAACCATCTGCCATCAGAGTGGCGCAGCGGAAGCGTGGTGGGCCCATAACCCACAGGTCCCAGGATCGAAACCTGGCTCTGATATTTGTATCAGGCGTGGCTTATATTTTTAGTTTGCTCTGATATTTGTTTCAGGCGTTGTCTGCATTCATTCATTCATCCTGGACTGAACTGGAATGTGGCTTCTATTTTGTATAATTTTCCACTCTATTTCCATCAAAAGAAGAGGCGCTGTAAGGTATTTATGATAAGACCTCAGGGCTTCAAGTCAAGTAAGTATTAGATTGAAGAGTGGATTCAAGATGGAGTGGAGGAGAATATAGAAATGAAGAGATGATAGGAAACAATGGAAGAAAATTGAAATCTCCTTCGCCTTCTGTATAATAGTTCTTCTTTGCTGTCTGGTCTGTGGATGTTCATGCTATTGAAAAAGAGAAGGTCGAATGGTTCCAAAATGTTGTAATCTTTCTGAACTTGTCAATAAAGAATTTCTCTATATATTCTTTTTTTTAATTTCTTGTAAATTTGTGGACTTGATTTTTGCAATTCTCAAAGGCATCAAGTGGCATGAGAGACTGATTTTTTTTGTTCTTTTGATTCATGTTTGGTTGTGTTTTTTTGTTCATTGGTTGTTGAAGAGAATTCTACATAAAGATTGTAGAACTAGGAGATGATAATTGAAGAGAATTCTACATAAAGATTGTAGAACTAGGAGATGATAAAGAGAATTTGCAGAGAATAGAAGATCTTCATCGATAATGAAGAAACTCATAAGAGAACTTACGCACGGGTGCTCTATCAAGGAGTTAAACAAGACTAGCCAATATTGAATATATTGCTTACCAAAAAACTATATCTCATGATATATATGTAACATGTGGAGATCTTGAACCTCCAACCTTGTGGTTGACAACCACATTCTTTAACCAATTGAGCAATTCAACCAATTGTTGTGTTTGTGTGTTTCTTTAAACTTAATTATTCTTTGTAAAATAATACCTCAAAATTACTATATATTTAATGTATAATTGTTATGTTGTCAGGATTTGAACTGAGGTCAGTCACGTAGGTGAAAACCAATTTTCCTAACTAGACTAGATGACAACAATTATTTTCCAAAGAAAACCTCACATCGAAACCTTTGGGTACCTCCCTACATTTCATAGGCAATACCGAGTGTAAAGTCGTCACCATTGATTATAAGGGTGCTTGATTTGGTAGGGACATTAATGTTGGCTGTGGAGCTTGATATTCCAGTCTCATCGATGATGTTGTTTCAGTCGTATTTGTACCCCAGGTTTGGTTATGATCCTGGCACATGCAATAGGGGGTCGGGGGTTTGGGGGCAGCGCCCTCGAAAGAAAATTTTGTTATAGGTTGTTTTTGCACCAACAGATTGCAGGCCCATGGTTTTGGGTAGCCCGTGGTATTTTCCCATGGTATTTCCCCTATAAAAGGAAGACAATGCAATACGGCTGTGTAATGTATTGTAGCATTGTAAAGATCTGAGAGATCATGGAAGAGAGACTGAGAGAGAGTGAAGAGGAAGTTGCAGCGGATGTGTTGCGGGTTGTATCCTTTCATTTGTTGGATGGTATAATAATAAGGACTGGCAATTTCTGTGTGGATGTATCTCATCTTGGGTGAACCACTTTATATTGGTGTCTCTCTTGTAATGTGTTTGTGTGATTTATATTTGCATCTTGTTTATTGTTATTGCTCTGCGATCATGTTTTTCTAACAATTAAGTGAGGCACATAATAGAGGTAGAAATCCAAGGGAATCATTTGGTGTTCTTAGCTTCAGGAGGTCTCATCCTCAAGTCGACCCAAAGAAGAAATGTAATAATCAATTATTATATTGCAAAAAAAGGCAAGCCAGCCTCAACTAAGTCGACAAGTTGGCCTTAGTAAAAGTGGACAAACAAACACATGAAAGAGTATAAATAGAAGACACCTCACTCATTTCCATTCAAGCAAGTCACTCTACATCTTCTAGATAAGTGCACAAGAGAGGGAGAAGGATGAAGCAAGGAGAAAGAAGGCTAATTCTTTGGGTTCACTATCTTTGGAGAGATTCTTCTTTGTCTCTAGGGTTTGCCCTAGAGTTTGTTTATGTGATTACTCTTGTATCTGGATGTACATTATATCTTGAATTATATCTCTGAATACAAAAGGTTGCTAGGTTTTCATCCCTTTAGTAGAAGGGTTTCCCAAGATAAAATATTTTTGTCTCTTTGTTTCTGTGCATGTTTAGCGTTCAATGATCCTATTTTGTTTCCGTTGCAAATAATGCAAATAATGAAAGTTATACTACTATATTAAAAATCTAACATGGTATCAGAGTAGTGTTGAATAGATGCCATTGTTGGAAACTAGGGAATCCAAGTTTGGATCCTTCTCTCTATATATTGGCTTGAAAAGGGCACCTGTGAAACTCGCCCTAGGAGGGCGCACCTTTTTGTGGAGGCAAATTCCAGTTTGGTGAACTTTCTATTTTTGACCTAATTCTGTCAGGGTCAAAAACTAGGCCCTTCTGATTTAAGCCCTTATGACCATAGATTGGGTTCGAACTTAGAATTCTCCAACTCACCCTAGTAGCACGCACCCTTTCATGGAAGCAGATTTCCTATCCGAAAATTCTCAATTTTGACCTATTCTTTATCGAAACCGAGAAATTAGGGTTTCTGGTTTTGAGTTGTTCTGTCCACATAATTAATTATAAAATAGTGTTCTGGAAATCTCCTAAGGAGGGCGCATCTCTCCTTGGGATTATATTTTCATTTGACAAACTTCAATCTTGACCAAGCTCATGCTAGGGTTTCTAGACCAAATCTCATATTTCGGCATTTGACAAGTTTGTTTAAAAAAAGAAGACATGTTGAATGGTGTGCAGAAGAAGAAGAATATTTCAAGGATAAAGTGTTACAATCGTCACACATTTGGTCACCTTGTTTATCAGTGTCCTCAAAGAGGAAGAGGAAGGGGAAGGAAAAGTCATGGAAGAAAAGATAAAGGTGAATGATCATGTCCATTTCCAGAACAGGAAAAGAAGAAGGACCTTTCACATATTCAGTGCTTCAAATGTGAGAAGTATGGTCACTTTTCCAGACACTGTCAAATATCGAGGAAGAGAAAGAAGCATGCATCAACAACCAGTGTTGATGAGCCTCCATCAAAGAAGTCAAAAGAAGATGAGCTTGAAGTCTTAAACTCTCTATTCATAAAACAATAATTTAATTTTTGGATGGTTTTAACAGCTATATCAAATTCAAATTGCTCCCAAAGATCAAGACAAAACTACATCTCTATCTAGAAAACAATATTTTTAGACAAAACTACATCTACATCTACATCTACATTTACATTTACATTTACATTTACATTTACATTTACATTTCTTAAACTCTATCTATAAAACAACATTGGAGTTACTACATCTACATTAACTTGATCAAGACAAAACACCTCTTTTTAGAAAACAATATTTTTCTACAAAACTACATCTACATTTACCTTTCTTAAACTCTCTATCTAAAAAAACAATATTTTTCATTTCTGTTGCCGGGATTTACATCTTAACTAGAAAACAATATTTTTAATTTCTGTTGCCGGGATTTACATCTTAACTAGAAAACAATATTTTTAATTTCTGTTGCCGGGATTACTACATCTACATTAACTTGCTCTTGGAGAACAGTCCAAAACATAAAACAATACTTTTCATTTCTGTTGCCGGGATTACTATATCTACATTAGCTTGCTCTTGGAGAACAGTCGACGTTAACTTGCTCTTGGAGAACAGTCCAAAACAAATTGTTCCGTTGCCGGGATTTGAACCCGGGTCGCCTGGGTGAAAACCAGGTATCCTAACCGGACTAGACGACAACGGAGATGGTTATATTAAATGCTTGTTATTATAACTTCAATATAGTCAAGGTTTAACCTTTCAATACTTCTACTTGTTTATGTCAAATAATCGTGGATCCATTACACCATCTGCCATCAGAGTGGCGCAGCGGAAGCGTGGTGGGCCCATAACCCACAGGTCCCAGGATCGAAACCTGGCTCTGATATTTGTATCAGGCGTGGCTTCTATTTTTAGTTTGCTCTGATATTTGTATCAGGCGTTGTCTGCATTCATTCATTCATCCTGGAATGAATGGGGCGTTGTGGCTTCTTTTGCATAATTTTCCACTCTATTTCCATCAAAAGAAGAGGCGGTGTAAGGTATTTACGATAAGACCTCAGGGCTTCAAGTCAAGTTTTTTTAGCATGAGAATGTATTGGATACAAGAGTGGATTCAAGATGGAGTGTAGGAGAATATAGAAATGAAACAATGGAAGAAAATTGAAATCTCATTCGCATTCTGTATAATAATTCTTCTTTGCTGTGTCTGGATATTCATGCTATTGAAGAAAAGAAGGTCAAATGGTTACAAATTGTTGTAATATTTCTGAACTTGTCACTAAAGAAATTTTCTCTATATTCTTCTTTTTAATTTCTTGTAAAATTATGGACTTGATTTTTACAATTCTCAAAGGCATCAAGTGGCATGAGAGACTGATTTTTTTTCTTCTTTTGATTCATGTTTGGTTGTGTTTTCTTTGTTGATTGGTTGTTGAAGAGAATTCTACAAAAAGATTGTAGAACTATTGTAAAACTAGGAGATGATAAAGAGAATTTGCAGAGAATAGAATTTTTGTGACATAGAATGGTAGAGAGAGGAAGTAAAAGGAATTTCTCCTAGAAGAGGCCACATAAGACCATGAAGAACAGAAATTGGAGATGATCTTGCAGAGTTGCTACAAACTTTGACAATAACAGTAAAGTCCATGGGAACTGTGAAACCAAGAGGAGTGATTACTAAACCTAAATGATGGAAGTAATGAAGAGAGAAGACGAGATTTCACACTATAGGAAAGAGTAATTCAAGCACTTACACTATAGGAAAGAGTAATTCAAGCAATTGCAAATTTGGGAAGAAGATTGAAGTTGGACACACTGCATATTTTGGAAAACTAAATATGCATTCGATTGGAATAGAAAACTGTTTTTTTTACAACTTTGAACAAAATTGATATCCCAAAAGAGTCAGATTTGTTTGCACGAAATTAAGAGGTCTTTCTCCACAACTATGTTGGGATATTAACAATTGTAGAGACAACGAAATGGAAAGGAGAAAATTGAGAGATGGGATGAGTTAAAAGGTAAAATTTTCCCTCTAGTTATGATTTAAAATTTGTTGAGATGGTTATGTAATCTTAGACAAAGAGGAAGGATTATTAAAGAGTATACAGAAGAGAAATGTAGGTTGTCAGTTCTATCACGGAAAAGTATAATTGAGTGTGTTGAATCCATTGTAAATGTTGATAGTTTGAGATTCAACTTACATGATGAAGTAAGTTTGATGAATGTTTAATCAGTGTTGGAGCCTTAACAATTGGCTTTAAGTGGTTCAGCGAAATTGTCTAAGCAGCAGTAAAGGAACACGAGAAAGAGGAAAGGAATTCATAAAAGAGGACAATCTAATGTACGAAAACAAGAAGAAGTTAACACAATTTCTGAAAACTAAAAGTTTAGAGGTGGTTATTATTCCAACAGAGGACATGGATATGACAGTGGTAGAGGAAGATTCATGGGTACATGCTTCAAGTGTAGTGCACAAGCAAATAAAGCAAGAAAATGTCTAGGGATTGTGAATGAAGGAAGAAGACAAAAAGATGGAACTCTTTGTGAATCAAGAAACACAATCAATGGTGAAAGATAACGTGTTGAAGTTGATCAAGTACATGGGAATCTCTTGTTTTTGAAAGTTTTGTTGACATGCATGAAGACAAAGATCTTTCCTAAAAGAAAAGCATCTTCAAAATCATTTGTAAAGATGGAGGTAAATCATGTTTTCTTTGATGAGTCTAAAAGATGGAAATATACTCAACTTACTTAAAAGGTATTTTATATGAAATAGCAAGAATTATAAATACAAATGATATCCATTGCACCTTCATTGTATACACGAACATATTAAACATAGATGTTCACTGCTATTTGGCTCATGGAAGAATAAACCTAACATAACATTGGGCTTTATGATTTATATAGCATGAATTATAAACAAAGATGATATCCATTGCGTCTTCATTGTATACATGAACATATTAAACATAAATTTTCACTGCTATTTGGCTCATGGAAGAATAAACGTAACATAAGATTGGGCTTTATGATTTATATAGTAAATTCTACATATAACTAGGGCCCAATCTCATAAGGTTCTTATATGAAGAAAGATTTTTTTTGATGTTCCAAGCCTTATCCTTCCATTCATTATTGAGTGTTTGATACAAATATTGAATAACAATGTTTCTAAAACTAGACTATGAGTTCTATCAAAAATAAAGTGCTTCCATTGTTAATCCATTGTTTTGTTTGACTCATAACCATTGTTTTGTTTGACTCATGACCAAGGAATCTAGTGGCTTCACTCAAAAAAGAAGATATCCTACATAACTCTATATCCCTTCCTAAACTCACCAACCTAAAAACAATGAATCAATGACAACAACGTGCCCTGGTTGAGAAGTGTAGGGACAGTCAGAAGAAAAAATCATTTACTAAAATTGCCCCTCTAAATTATTCTCTTTTACAATATACAAAAATTATTCTCTTTTACAATATACAAAAAGATAAATTGTTTCCTTAGAGCCTTCCATATACTATGGGTTAAAAAAAGACTTTTATTTTAACTAGGGTTTGGTTAGTAAGAAATGTTTACATGTATTTACCATGCAATGCCCCAAACTATTGTAATTATGATGTATGTTATTCTACGCCTCGTTAGAATTGAGGAATTACATAATCAATTTAGTTAAAAGGGCTTATATTTTCTACATTTTGGTGACACACAAACCTCTTTGGTCCTTAGGGGTGGAATAAAAAACTACTTAGCATGGAGATGTCCAATCTTCTCTTTATAATTATCCCATAGGAATGATTTTAAAAGATTTCTAAATTCAATTGTAGTTCATGGATAAAGGCATCCAACTAGATTAATATGCATGGGTGGTTGCTAAAACTTATGTGTAGCTTATATACCAAGTCATATCATTCAATTCCTTCACATACAACAATACTATTATCCATAATATATATCTTAATTATAGGGTGGTAAGAGTGGGTAAGATCTTCATTGATCATAAAGAAACTCATAAGAGAACTTATGCACAAGATTAGTTTAAGAAACAAACAATGAGGAAGATGTGTTTGTGCTCTATCAAGGAGTCATCTAGCTTTGCAAAATCAAGTCAACATGCTAAATGTAATAGGAAATATGGTGGTTTTCCTCCTTGTCCTTGCTAAAGACCCACCTTTATCATTCCTTGTCATTCCCTGTTCTAGCTAGAATTATCACCAAAGTTAAAATCATGTTGAGCACACTCCAATCCATGAATTTTTATTATGTCAAGTGATCCTTCAAATCGGAAGTGGATCGCATGGCGAGTTTAGGATTGTCATACAAAATGAAGGAGAAGAGAACTCCTAAAATAGTGCTATCCCATGATGATTAAATTAAAAATTGGTCTAGGGAAATTGAATGATGCCATTAATTGTTCAACAAGTGGTCATCATACAAGACTACAAGATCAAGGAACTCTTTATTTCATCATCGCCTAAGCAAGAGAGAGTAGAGGCAATTCAAAGAGGGCATCAACTTGGAATTTGACATGCAAGCAAACATGTGAAAATCTCATTGAACTTATCACCATGGAACTCGATGCCTTTACTACTACCTCCTTGGCACTTTGGTGCTTAAAGTAGATGGCTCTCTTTTGCGGTATTGATGTGTTTTTTCTAGTTGGTTCAAGAAGGAGAACATGTCTGAGTATCTCTCCCTCCCTAAGCTCTCCTCACCTTTTGCCTCTTTAATTCTTAATTAGAATAATCTTGGCACCACATGGAAATATGCATAGCTACCCAAAATGCGCAACATACTTATGGAACTATATAGACGCATAATCAAGAATAAAGAGGCCATTGAGTCTCTACAATCTAGTTGGCAAGAACATTGGTGCAAGTACAAACCATGGGGAAGGAAATGGATTAAATGTTGGAGCATGTAGGAATTGAAGCCCTGAATCATTCTGTGCTAACCCATATATGGAATGAAGAGTCTGGACCACTCTGAATGTCCATTACAACAATATCAATGACCTTTCTATTGGGTTGCTCACCACTCAAAGCGGCCGAGGAATACAAGACTAGCCAATATTTAATATATTATTTACCAAAATCCTATATCTCATGATATATGTGTAACATGTGGAGATCTTGAACCTGAAACCTTGTGTAAAGTCATCAACATTTATTATAAGGGTGCTTGAGTTGGTAGAGGCATTAAGTTAGGCACATAATAGAGGTAGAAATCCAAGGGGATCAATCCCAATACCTCCCCACTCAAGCTATCCCACTAGGCCTTACAAGAACGAATATGTTGATCACTACATAAATGATATACTTCCCAACAACGTCCATGACTATACTTTCTCATGGATTTGTAGGGATTTGAAGTCGATTGTATACTCCTTTAACATCTTGAGCCTATACACATAACTCTGCAATTTAGTCATAGGTTTCCCAACACCGAAATGCTAGCAAGCTTGGAATCTTGAGCCTACCATACTAGGTGCATACTAGTTGTACTCTTTCTCCATGTAACACACACATCTTCCCCACCTTATAGAGTAAATTATCTTGGATATGTTGATAAACCTTATTGTCTCCATATGCCACTTTATGATGACCTTGTAGTTGTTGATACACCCCCTTGAAGTCCTCATCTTCAACATATTCTTCTTTATATGCCTCATGGGTGGGTGGATCTTCACAAGGTTGTTATCTTTGGTGTTACTGGTATTGATAACAAATCAACGAACTTGTTGGTAGTGACATTCTTATATTTAATCACTAGATAAAACTATTGTAGAAATCACATCAATGCGTTACTTTCTGTATTTTACTCTCAGTAAGTATTCAAGTCTAGGTTGGTGGAAAAATGGCTAATAGTCTCCTTACCCAATAAATTGTGCATCTACTTATTCACTGTCTACACTAAGTCATATAGTTCCTTGTCATAGCGAGGGTATTTTAGTACTACTTCATCAAATAACACCGAATGATAGTAGACCAACCTCCCCCCTTGCATTAATACAATACCTATAATATGGCCACTCACATTAGTTTCCATTTTTGATTTCTTCAAGAAATTAGGTAGTGTTAGGACTAGAGCTTGACTAATTGTATGCTTCAATCCTTCACATGTTTTTTGTTGATTTTCATCCCAGTAAAAAAATTTAGCACTGTTTGTCAACTCATGAAGTGGCGCTTCCATAGTTGAAAGTAGTGTTGTGAACTTTCTCAGATATTGGGCATTTCCCACAAAAATCCCAACATCAGTGACATTAATAGGAGTGGAATCACATTCCCCAATTACACCAAGGATTGCTTAACAAACTCACTCTTTTTATGTTTACTAACAACCAATCTGTATTCTCACTGTCTCCAACAATTGCTTCAAATATACAACATGCTCCTCCAAGTATAACTAAAGATCAAAATGTCATCTAGTTATACTATGACACATGAATCTATGAATGTGCATTTCATATCTTTCATTAAACACATTAAATTAGTTGGTGCATTACTAAAACATAAGGGTATCACTAACCATTCATACAAAACTCTCTTCATCTTGAAGGAGGTCTTATAAGTGTCTTCTTATTTGATCTACACTTGATGATATCGAGATTTTAGATGCAATTTGGTAAAGTGCCCCAGATGTTGTAGTTGATCCAATAAGTATTGATCTATGACAAGGTGCACAAATTCTTGAGAGTAATCTTGTTTATTGCTATATAAACTATACATATTCTCCAAGTCTTGTCCTTCTTTGGTACTGAAATAACGGGGGAACCATGTGGTGAGGTACTTGGCCTGATTAATCCTCACTCCAACAATTCCTACAACTATAGCTTCACCCCACAAACTCTAATATGGATTGTCTCTACAATCCTTTCTATGTTTGGTAAAGGAGAACATGGTAGTAATTGTATCTTATGCTCCATTTCCCTCTTGGGTGACATAGCTTTTGGTTATTGGAACACTTGTTTTTTCACTTTTAAAATATCTTCCACCCAATGCTTCTATTATTGTAGGTATCCTTTTAAACATGTTTTCACATCAACTAACTCAATGTTTTTGTGGTTTTAATTAAATAAGAGAAGTCCATACTTCTTGCTTGAGATGATCAATCCCTTAGCATGGTGCATGCTCATTCAAGAGATCTTAGACTTCCCCTCATGTGCATTGATGATAAAATATTAATGATTCAAAATGACCAAATGATATTGGATTTTCCTTCTCATGAAGATGTTATTTTTCATATGCATGTAGGGACTACGAAAAAAATGCACCACATAAATCAAGAGGCACTACATAGACTTATATTTCATCAATATAGTTTGCATTGAAAAAAATCTAAGCTTACAATGCTTGGGAATTGTTAACTCCATGTCCTTATAGTACATTGTTGCGCAAACAATTTTCTTGGAATCCATATATGAGTTTCTTTCTAACTCCCTGACGGGATTTTTAATTGCTTTCTAATTACTTAGAAAACAACTAAGAAGTGTACATTAATTGTCAAGCCGGGGTTCGTTGAGAACTTGCGAGTTACCGTGCACTGTATGTGCAAACCACAATCTCCTCTTACATTGGTTTATCTACTTGAAGTTGTAGTTCAATAACCTTACTTACAAACAATGGTATGAGCAGTTACATTGTCTTGGCAAGGAACTAGCCATCTAAACAACTATTGAAGCTAAATTGCAATGAAAGTAAATCACACGACATGAAAGTAAATGCTAAAATTAAATTCACACTTGAAAGTAAATTCTAAAACTACATTCACACTCTGCAGAAAAGTAAATCCTAGAACTATGTCACACTTTGCGGGAAAAGTAAATTCTAATGCTACGTTCACACTGTGCAAGAAAGTAAATTCTAAATCTAAGTTCACAACACACTTGATAGAAAGGTAAATTGCAGAAATAAAATCTAAAAGCTATCCTTGCCAAATACAAGTTACTGTTTATGATCCAATGGAGTAAATAACATTATTGCATTAAGCTCAATGATTGCAAGATAAACAATTAAATCTCTATCTATGCATTGAAATCAAATTGCATAAATAAAATTCACACTTCATAAGAAATCACAACCAAGCAATGAAGTACAACTACATCAACATAAAATAAATAAAATTATATTGCAAAAGAAATTATAAAACTAAGATCTAATTGAATCAAAATGAGAGTATAGCTTTATTCCATCATCAATTGGACTATTGCTCTAAGAGTCCTCCCATAGAATGGAGAATGAACTCTTATTTATACATAATTTATCCATAACAAATAATAAATGAGGATCCAAAATATCCTCAACCAATCCCTAAAAGTTTGGATCTCAAAACTAAATCAAAGTTAATCCAAGATCCTTACTAACTACATGCTATTTAAAATACCTTTGAAGTCAAATTCGAATTTAGGGATAGAGGCTATAATAAAATAGTCAAAACTCATCCCAAATGTCTTTTAACAACTTTTGACTTCTTAGGTCCATCATATATTTGATAGAGATCTTCAAATCTTTGTGAATAAGACAAATATGCACTCATATCCACCTCCATTTACCAACTTTAATTTGACATCATGATTTGAGACTTATAAAAATAATAGAAATAATGAATTTATAAAAATCCATTATTCCTAATGAATATCTTTCTTCAAAGTTGGTGGTTGAAGGTAAAATCTGAATTATTGATTGTTTTGTAATGCTGCAGATCCTGTAGAGTTTCCGTAATGTTGTAGATAGAGTTTTCGTAATATTGTAGATACCTGTAGAGTTTCTGTAATGCTGTAGATGCCTGGAGAGTTTCCGTAATGCTGCAAATAGAGTTTCTGTAATGTTGCATATAGAGTTTCCGTAATGTTGCAACAAATGTTCTGCACTGCTACAAAACTTCCTCAAATATGTTGTAACTGCTTCCAACAATTGATTCAATATTCAAAGCAAATACATAGCACACTAATTTACTCAATGTTAATAAAAAATCAAATAAAATACTAAGACATGTAATGAAAAAATTATTTGAGCATAAAAACACGGATATGAGCGTAAGAAGGGATTAATGAATGAATATGGATAGACAAAATGAATTATAAATAAGGTGAAATGGTGGTAAAAGTATGCTAAATCCAAGGCCCGTCAATCCCTTTACACTTCCACACTTAGGAGATCTTTTTTCTAAAACTACTCTTACTACTTACATTTCTTCAGATTTAGCTCTAGATGCAACTTCCACCATGTTTATTTGGTATGACCATAAATGTTTCAATGGTCATAGTGATTGGTAGGGTCCTTGCATACATGTACAATGATGACAATCTACTATGTGTCCCTTTCCCATTCTTCTTTTCAACCTTATTTGG
The DNA here is from genome assembly GCA_027924585.1 of Larix kaempferi. Lineage (NCBI taxonomy): Eukaryota > Viridiplantae > Streptophyta > Pinopsida > Pinales > Pinaceae > Larix > Larix kaempferi. Next base: position 6,580,165 of record BSBM01000662.1, read on the forward strand.
AAGCTCCTTGCTTCTAAATATTTTTCTCAATGATGGTAATTAGTAATGACATACTCATGAAATATCAACAACTTGATATTCTAACCTTGGAAATATTAGCTCCCCATCATCAATGGGTCTTTACATATTCCCATTTGCAAAATCCTAGGATTGTGAACACGTATTTACCCTTCTTGTGCTAATCTCTGGATCTACATGCTGCAACTCTCCTTGGAATTTAGACTTTTTAATTGATGTAAGGATACAATATGCTAAAACATAACAAATGCCAAAAAAACCCTACTTTAACACCAATATGATCTATAAACTACTTAGGGTATTCCAATAGTTAGCTCACTAGAACATTTCTTAAACTATTTCTACTTAAGTGACCTTATGCTCTACTACATAACTATTCTTTTTGTACTTTCATTGAATAAGTAGAAAAAATAAAACACACCATACATATTCTTTAACTATGTGCCATAAAACTAGGATTAAATAGCAAACACACACATTGGAATGCCATGGATAGAACATTTTTCATAAGAAACCCGAAGTGGGAAAACCCAACAAGAAATGAATGATTGTGCCTCCTTTCTTCCTAATCAATGGAGAGTAAAAGGAAAAATATGTAGATTATAGATCTCATTGTGGAGCTTTGAGATACTATGGTCTAATATAGTCCCCTACATAGTGCTCCTCTCCTTTTCTCTATTATCTCCCTACTCATCTCGGTGGTTTCTCTACCATGGAACATCAAATTGCCACAATAAGAGTTCGATGCCTTTTCCTCCTTTTGACTAGGGTTTTAACACCCTTTCTTCCATGTTAAAGTTAGAGTCTTGGGTTCTCAAGATGCTTCTAAATGTCTCTAGTGGATTTTCATATGTTACTAAATTTGCATGGATGAATCATGGTAAGTTGTTGTCATTGTCACATGGTATTTTGGGGAATAGTTGGATCATTATCTTGTCATGGGTATAACTTTCACATGCGAACTCCATTTGAAGTAAATAATTGGTCATTAGAAATTTGTAGCATAGAATGTAGTGAGGACCTCCAAGACAATTGTTCTTGAGGTCATAGGCCCCCAATTTCCACTTCTTTGACCCTGAACTAGACTCATTTTAGTTTTGGTATGTTACTATGGTTTTTAAGATTTGACCCAAAGCGCACCCTGCAAATCTTGAATTGTGTCTTTTCCATTCCACAACATCAATAATTTAAGATTGCAACTATATAAATCCATTTCAAATCAACCTCTTTGAATTGGCCCCTCTACCAACATGGAAAAAGCCTACTAATTTTCTAAAACCTTCCATTAATATGAATCAAACAAAAAAAGCCTAATGATTTTCTAGAGCCTTCCATATAATATGAGTCAAACATGAAAAAGCCTAATTCTTTTCTAGAGCCTTCCATATAATATGAGTCAAACAAGATACTTTTTGTAACTTGAGCCCTCACCAACCTCACTTACCATGCAATGCACTTTAGGTAATACACTTGTGATGTGTTTTCTTCGCTTCATTATTTTTAAATGATAAGAGCCTTCCATATAATATGAGTCAAACAAGATACTTTAAGTTCAAGCAATAATAAATTTTTGTAACTTGAGCCCTCACTTTTTTTTCACAGAAAAATATAACTTACTATTAATATACGAAATAGTAAATAACACCAGCTGTCAGGATCATACATGGCTGCATGCAAATCCAGTAAAGTGGATATGCCAGACATAGCCAGAAGAGTCACCCATAAAAAACAATATAATCCAGAGAAAGTACCATATGTCCACAGAAATAGTCAAGGATCCCTCCGAAAGGAGAAACGGATCCCGAGATCACACCATAAACCATAAGTCCATAAACATGTACCATAAATAATAAAGCCTACAGCAACAGCTGTCAGAGTCCAATAGAGACAAAAATAGAATATAACATAAAAGTAAAGCCAAAAATATATCCCTATCAACGATCATATCGGCCGCAAAAATATATGAGAGCCAAGATGTCCAACCAGCAATTGGATCCAGGCTCTAAGAAGTATCTGCACATATAGCTAACCGGAATGTAAGATAAATATCCGCATAATATAGAGCATAATAACAAAAATGACAGACAGACATAAAAAGCATCATAATAATCAAGGCCAATGAAGATGATAGGACCCATGTGAATAAAGAGATCCAGCCCGCCATTCTTGCCACATGATGACCCCCGCCAGAGAATGAAGAGCACGTTTAGAGAGTAAATCAGCATCCATATTAGCCTCCCGAAAGACATGCTGAAAATGGAGATGATCAAATTCGCGGATAAGGTTTTTTGTCGCATCCATCCAGTAACGGAGTAGCAGAACATTTAAGGTTGTTTTACCACAAGCCCAAGAGATAATAGATAAAGAGTCACCGAAGATAATAAGTGTGGTGATCAATTTCAGTCGTGCCCAGAAGAGAACAAGCCATAGGGCACATAGCTCGCTCCGAGTATTAGATCCATTTCCCAAGTTCAGCCAGATATGTATGGAAACATCCATGTTCAGATGTAAAATTGCACCAGCACCCCCACACCCATAACGTCCCACCGCAGCCCCATCAAAAAAAGCACAAGGAAAGACAAGAACAGGGGGAGCAATTCTACGGGAAATCGCAGGAGTATCTCTCCCACAACTGATATCATGTGTAGCCATGAATTCCTGGTGTGCAGCAGTTGTTTTGAAGCAGATACCATCCCTAGAAGGTATTTTACCTTCAAATATGCACAAGTTTCTAGCCTTCCAAACCTCCCAGATCATAAAAAAAGGTAGTGCAGAGCCACCCCCGTCAAGACGAGCCCAATGCTCCAGATTTTCATTCAGAGTGCCATGATTCCAAAGATACTGTATGCCAACATTAGAGGCAATCATGTTCCAGATTTCTCTGATGAAACAACAGGTTGCAAATAGATGGTCCACAGATTCACCCTGTGTGCAGCAGAAAATGCACCACCCCGGGCCGCAAAAACCACGGCGACACAAATTATCCCATGTTAAGATCTTGTTGCACAGCGTAAGCCAGGCAAAACATTTTATTTTAAGGGGTAAAGAGAGTTTCCAAATATATTTATCCCACCATCGTCTCGCATAGCAGGAATCTGCAAACAAAGAGTCATATGCCATTTTTGCAGTAACAGTCCCACCAGCCACATCCCACGACCATATTAATCTATCGGCTGCGTCAGTTAATCTGATATTAGATTGGTGCAATGGTCTGGTGTAGTCCGCCCATTCATTTCCCAGAGAGCCCGATAAACCCAGCTGCTCAGCCGTAACCCATCTAGTATGCCCATCCACATACCGACCGGCCACATGAGCCAGAGTGTAATATCCAGATGCACGAAGATGAGTCCTCAGATTTAAAGATAGTGTATGATTCGAAGGACCCCCCATGAAAGGGTCCGTTCCCAACAGAATATTGCGACCATTGCCCGGCATCCATGCGATCCACTGAGTAATAACCCTGATGGCACTGATAAGCCCGTTCCAGATATTTGAGATTCCACAAGTCGCAGGGCAGGCCAACCTCAGCCAGCTAGTAATCGGGGTGTTTTTCAAATATTTGGCACGAACAATCCTGCCCCATATAGATTCATTAAATAGTACACGCCACAGACTCTTAGCATGTAGGGCCATAACAAAGTGTTCCAGATCCTTAATGTTCCAGCCCCCCAGATTCCATGGACGTGCCAAGACACTCCACTTTGCAGGATGATATTTCTCCTGAGTATCATTCCCCGTCCACAAGAAACTGAAGACCTTCCGTCTAATAAGACTTAATATGGAACGTGGGATTTTACAGAGTGAGAACCAATATACTCCCATGTTCTGTAGTACAGATTTAACCAACGTAAGCCTACCACCCAGAGATAGAAAACGAAAGCTCCAATGATTAATGCGTGTATCAAAACGACTGACAAGCCATGTCCAGTCATGGATCTTATAATTAGATGGTTTGATGAAGAAACCCAGATATTTAGTGCCTTTCTCAAGTTCAATAAATTTTAGAGGCAGAAAATTTGAGATCGCCTCCTCCGTACCTTCATCCAGCAAATGCTTCAGAAAGAATGATTTGGTATAGCTGATAATCATACCAGTGACAAGACAGAACAGATCAAGTATAAGCTTATATTGAATCCATTCAGCAATTAAACCCATTCCAAAAAGCATAACATCATCCACAAATAAAGAATGTGTTACAGAGATCTCCCTGGATACTTTAATGCCAGTGATCCGACCCTCCCGGCGCGCCTTGTGGATGGAAAGGCTCAGTCCTTCAATAACCAGTAAGAATAGTAGTGGAGATAGAGGACATCCTTGTCTTAGACCCCGTGTAGCCTTGAAGAAATCCGTGGGATGCCCATTGATTAAAATAGCATAATTGACAGAGTTTATGCAGGCCATTATCCATTTCATCACACGCCAAGGTAGCCCAATCTGGATGAGTATTAATCTCATAAAATTCCAATCCACCTTATCATAGGCTTTAACTAGATCCAGTTGTAGTGTAAGAGCTTCAATCTTCCTTTGTTTGATAGAATGAAAGATTTCCTGTGTCGCACCAACAGCATCATGAATTTGTCTACCACAGAGAAACCCATACTGTTCCATAGAGATGTGTTGTGAAAGCAGAGGTTTGATTCGATCAGCAATAATCTTGGCAATAATCTTGTAGACCAGATTACATAGAGCAATCGGTCTGTATTCATCATAGCCATTTGGATGTGACGTCTTCGGGATAAGTGCCAGGTATGTAGTATTAAGAGCCCCCGAGACAATGCCCAATTTGCGAGATTCATCCACAGCCATCCGCAGGTCCTCCCCCATAATATCAAAGAAATGGATGAAAAGCTCCACCGTCCATCCATCAGGTCCAGGAGATTTATCCTTTGCAAAACCATTCAAAGTTTTTTCCACATCTCCCAGAGAGACCTCCAGGAAAATGTTATCCCCCTCCTCCTCCTGGAACATCCGTGGATACTCCTTTATAAGCCTAAATTGTTCAGCCAGGGTGGTATTTTTTGGATCACAATAATATTCTCGGAAATGTCTAACAGCTTCATTCATCAGATTCTCCTCCCCCCGGATCCGTCTGCCATGATGGTCATTCAGGTCCCAGATAGAGTTTAGCATACGTCGAGAGTCAGCATATCTGTGAAAGAATTTTGTATTCAAATCTCCCGCCTGTAGCCAGGTAGCACGACTTTTCAGCCTCCAGGATTCTTCCTGAATCAGAAGGATTTTCATTTTCCTGCACTCCAGGGTAGAGAGACTAGAAAGTTCCATGGTATTCAATTCATTCTCAACACCACGATTCATCAAATATTCCACCTCCATCTCAATCTCATTGAGTTCTTTTCGCATCAAGGCTTTTTTAGATTTTTCCCACTTGATAGTATAGTCTTTGAGTAACTTAAGTTTCACCGCCATTTTGTCCATAGCAGATCTCTCCCCAGAGACATCCATCCGCATCCATAACTGCCTTACCCCCGTAGTGTATTCCACATCCGCCAGCCAGGTGGAATTGAATTTGAAAGGATAGGATTTCTGGAAAGGATCATCATCAAGTTGGAGAATAATTGGCAGATGATCACTGATTTTTATTTGGTGCATCCAGGAACGATAGTTTTGTAATTTGGATAGCAGTGATTCTGATATAAGGAAACGATCAATACGTTTCTGGTAACTTGAGCCCTCACTTACCATGCAATGCACATTAATGCACTTGTGATGTGTTTTGTTGGCTTTGAGCCTTTACCAATCTCGATTACCATGCAATGCACATTAATCCACTTGTGATGTGTTTTCTGGGCTTCATTATTTTTAAATTATCAAATATTCTATTACACATTTTGTATTTTTCAAACCAAAAAAATTCTATTACACATTGTTGTATTTTTCACACCGAAAATATTCTAATACACATGAGTAACAACACCAAGGCCAAACCTCTTAATTTTTTTTTTTTATAGGGGGATCGGCAACTGAGGGGCTTGGATCCTATGCCATCAGGGAACGAGTCACACTGCCACCACTATAATCCCTGGCTTTCAGCATGCGCCCACAGAACACTGAAAGCGAGCAAGACGAGTTTCGAACCTGGGTGGAGCCCCTATGTCAGAAAGTCAACGACCTCCAGTACGGGACGTCCGTCGTTCGACCTAGCCCGATGAGCTAAGCCAAACCTCCTAATTCTAATACACATTAGTAACAACACCCAACCCAAGGGCCAAACCTCATAAGTCAACGACCTCCGGTACGGGACGTCCGCCGTTTAACCTAGCCCGATGGGCTAAGCCAAACCTCCTAATTCTAATACACATTAGTAACAACACCCAACCAAAGGGGCCAAACCTCCATTTTAAATACACATTAGTAACAACACCCAACCGAAGGGGCCAAACCTCCATTTTAATACACATTAGTAACAACAACCAAGAGCCAACACCCAACCGAAGGGGCCAAACCCCCATTTTAATACACATTTCCGCCGTTTAACCTAGCCCGATGGGCTAAGCCAAACCTCCTAATTCTAATACACATTAGTAACAACACCCAACCAAAGGGGCCAAACCTCCATTTTAAATACACATTAGTAACAACACCCAACCGAAGGGGCCAAACCTCCATTTTAATACACATTAGTAACAACAACCAAGAGCCAACACCCAACCGAAGGGGCCAAACCCCCATTTTAATACACATTAGTAACAACAACCAAGAGCCAAACCTCCATTTTAATACACATTAGTAACAACAACCAAGAGCCAAACCTCCATTAGTAACAACACCCAAGGGCTAAACCTTCTAATTCTAGGGACCACAATATTTTCCGTTGCCGGGACTTGAACCCGGGTTGCCTGGGTTAAAACCATGTATCCTAACCGCTTTAGACAATAACGGAGACATATTTAAAATTAATAACCCACATATCCTACGATTAAAATCCTTTTTCTGATATCCTGAGTCGGGTTTTCATGAAACTTGTTTGTATTCATCCATGCCTTGCTGAATTGAAATGTGGCTTGTATAATATCCATCTCCATTTCCATTTCAAAATAGGCAAATGTTTGTGCCATTTTTTTATTAATCACCGTGATTGATCATGCTTAGGGAGGGTATTATGCTTAGAGAGATTGTGATCATAATGATAAATTTATGAAACTCTGGTATTTCATCAGGAAGATCACGGTTCCACCCTCATCAAAATGAAGTAACAGAAGTCATTAATTAAACTCACGGTTCCACCCTCATCAAAATGAAGTAACAGAAGTCATTAATTAAACTCATGGAATACCCTTCCTATTTCCATTTTCCTGCAACCTAAAACGACCTGGTAAGTAGCCCGCAAAATATGAATTCAACAAACGCTAGAAGGAGGGCTCGAACCTCCGACCTTGTGGTTAACAGCCACACGCTCTAACCAACTGAGCTATTCCAGCAACTACAGCCCTTTGAAATATCTGATCTTCAATTTATATTTTGAAATAAGACTAGAGAGATTTGAAATATACATTAAAATCAGTTTAGTTGTCAGGATTTAAACCCAAGGATTTGAAATATATGCTGATCCAGGAGCGTCCTTGATAGACCTCTGATTCTGCATACGCAAATCATAACATTCATTTTAGTTTGAATATATTTTAGTTGAAGTGAAGCGTGGATAATTCAATTCAATTTACATGGCAATGTTTCAGAGGTGGTGTTGAGCTACAAGTCTATGGTAAAGAATGTGACTTATGTATGGTGGGATATATGCAATTGAAGAGACAACGAATTGGGAAGGAGAAAAATTCAGAGATGGGATCTTATGTTAGGGAAATTAAAACTAAAACTTTTCCCTCTAATTTTGCTTTGATTTTGCTGGTATAGTTATGTAATATGAGACAGAGAGAAAGGAATGTTGAGGAGTATACGAGAGTTCTGTAGTAAGTAAATTCCATCATGGAAAAATATTGAGAATGTTGAATCCATTAGAAATGTTAATGGTTTGAAATTTAACATACAAGTTCAAGTAGGTTTTCCAAGTAAGTTTAATGAATGTTTGGTCAGCGTTGGAGTCTTAACAATTTGCCTCAAGTGTAGCAGAGAAAAGAAAATGTCAAAATGTCTAGGAAGAAGAAAGGAACAAGATGAAGAGGAAAGCAATTTGTAGAAAGAGCACAATCCAATGAAAGAAATGAAGAAGAGGCCATTGGATGTTCTGAAAATAAGAATTTCAAAGGTGGTTATGATTTCAACAAAGGACATGGATATGGTAGTGAAAGGGGAATATTCATGGGCACATGATTCAAAGTGTGGTGCACAAGGAAATAAAGCAAGTCAATGTTCGGGGAATGTGAATGGAGAAGATAAGAAGCTAAACTCGTGATTTGATTGGAGAAAAATACTCGGTGGTGAAAACAATGTCTCTGAGGTTCATATGGAACATGAGAATTTCAAGTTCTTGTTGAATCAAAGAAGATGCATGAAAACAAAAAACCTTCATATTAGAAGATTATCTTCAAAACCATTTGTAAGGATGGATGTAAGTAGTTTTTTATTGTTGATAGTTGTAATAGAAAAACTTGGTTTCTACTAAAGTAATCAAGAAGCTAAATTTGAAATGTATACCACATATTAGTGCTTATAAGTTATTAGGTTTCATGGTTGCATAAAGGACAATAAGTAATAGTGTCACAAAAATTTCTAATTAGCTTTTAGATTGGGAAATAATTTATTATGATGAGGTTATTTGTGATGTGTTGTCAATATATGATTACCACATTTTGTTAGGAAGACCTTTGTGATTTGAAAGGGATGTTGTTCATGATGGGAAGAAAAACACCTATCAGATTGAGCACGAAGGCAATAAGTTTCAATTGTTGCCAATGAAAGAGGAAATTGATGAAGGCTACAACAATAAGGTGATAATTTTTTATAGCAAGCAATTTTCAAGAAAGCTAAAATGACCAAATGTTGTTTTGTAGTCTTTCCCAAAGATGATGTTCCAATAGAGAAGGATGTTGTTCCATGACCAATTTGTAAGTTCCTTGAAGAATTTAGAGATGTAATTTAAAGGATATGCCAATAGTATTCCCATCAACAAGATGCATTTCTCATCAAATTGACTTGATTCTTGGATCACATTTTTCAAACAAAGTTCCTCCTACATTAATGCTTGTGAAAGAGAATATATTACTCAACAAGGTTGGGAGTTAGTAAACAAAGGATTGGTCATAGAGATTAAACCTTGTGCTATACTTGTTGTACTTGCATTGAATAAAGGGGGTGAATGGAGGATGTGCATGGATTACAGAGCCATAAACAAAATAGTGATGTGGGTTTCCTTTACTTCTTATGGAGATATAATGGATTGTTTGAGTGGTATTGGGTATTTTGATTGATATGAAAAGTAGATACGATCAAATAAGGATTTGTGAATTTCATGGATGGAAATCAACTTTTAAGAAAAAAAGGGCTATATGGGTGGTTGGTTATGCCATTTGGACTTACAAATGCACCCAAGACATTCATGAGAGTAGTGAATGAGGTATTGAAACCTTATTTGGGAACATTTTAGTGGTTTATGTTGATGACATTCTAATTTTAGCAGGACAAAATAAGAACATATTGTGGATGTGACATGCGGTTTGGAGTGGTTACAAAAGGAGTTGTTGATTAATCTCAAGAAACATTTTTTTCATGTAGCGAGAGTTTCTTTACACGGGCTTGTGATTTCCCAAGAGGCCTGGAGATTGATCTGGAGTAAGTGAAGGTGATTGTTGAATGCTCAATGCTCAACAACATTTTCTAGGTAAACAATTTTGATGGTTTGGCAAGTTTTTATTAAAAGTTTATTCAAAATTTTAGTGGCATATGTGCACCCTTGATTAAACTTTTTATGTTTTGGAAAGTTTTTATTGAAAGTTTATTCAAAATTTTACTGGTATATGTGCACCCTTAATTGAAAGTATGTGGAAGGAAAATTTTTAGTGGGCAACAACTTGACATAGCATTGATACTTTGAAGACAAAAGTAATTGAAAACTATGGTTTAGCATTATTATGTTTTAGTAAAGTGTTTCAATTTTATTGTGATGCAAGTAGTTCAATAAAAGGTACAACCTTGCATCAAGAAGGAAGAAGGAAGGCCAATTGTTTGTAGAATGAGAAATTGAATTAAGCCCAACAAAATTATGCCCTGGAGTTCCATGCTATCATGGAAACTTTGAAGAAGTGGAAACATTATTTCTTGCCCAAAAGGTTTGTTTGTACATAGATCACTAGGGGCTATGGTTCATAAACACCCAAGCAAAGTTAATTCGTCTGCATGTTAAATAGATAGAAATTTTGTGAAGTTATTCTTTTGTTTTGAAACATAAATCAGGAAAGTCTATGTAACATATGCATTGTGTGAAAAAAGATCAGTGTAGTTGTTGACCAAATCTATTTACGTTATTGGATTGGAAATTATGAAGAGTAATATGCAACATAATAAAATTTTGCAGTGGCATGGAAAACATGTAAGAAGCCATGGGGGTAAGATATGACAACATATTTGGACTACTTTATTCTCATTTAAGAGGGTTTCATGTTCAAATTTTCAATTGTGCAAATAAGAGGTTGGGTAAAATATTATTGTGAATTGCATATTGGTTATTTAAGTGGTTATTTTGGTATTGAAAAAACTAAATAGTTGGTGATAGAAAGGTACCATTGCCGAGGCATTGCAAAGTATGTGAAAGGATGTGAGGAGTGTTGTCAAAGTGTGTTGACACAAGGTAAAGTTTAAAACATTGGGCTTTATATAACATTCTTTATATGGAGGTTCGAAAGCATTATCGTGTTGATTAAGAGGATGTTATGCCTCAAACTCAACAGCTTCAACCTTACGATTGGCTAGATCGAAGGAATGGAAATAAAATCCAATTTATAGCCAAACAATAAAATTAACTCATTGCATATACCTTCATAAGTGATCCAGTAGGCTTGAGATAATTAACTTAATATTGTTAAATTATACTAGGGGAATCAACAACGGGGATTGGGTTGGAACTCACGTGACATGGGGTCCAGGGGTCCGATCTCACTACCACTATACCCCTAGGTGCATCCATAGGGCTTGAACCATGGAACAAAGGTAAGTATGGGGGAATTTGAACACGTGGCATTCCATTTACAACCGATTTCAACTTCTCATCATTACCACTTGAGCTTCCCCCCACGGGAGATAATTAACTTAATATGAGAAAATAATATAAATTGGATTTTTAAATTTTGTTTATTTAAAAGAACATAAAATGATAGAAAATAATGCAGAATAAAATTAAAATATAACTAACACCTTTATACAAAACTAATATAAAGAGAAACAAAACATAATGAAAAATTTAATGAGTTAAAGACATATGATAAAAATAATAGTACTTAAGAAAAATCATAATCCATACAACTAATCAATTCCCTCTACCTGGGAATATCCCTTTGCTACTAAGAAGGCTTTCTACTTCTTCACTTTACCTTATGCATTCAACTTTTTAAATAACCATTTTATACCAATTGTTTTTCTTCCAACCGGTAACTCAACAAGATCCCAAGCTTCATTTGTATCCAAGGCATCCATTTCTTCAACCATGTCCTTCTTACAGAGATCACTATCCTCTGAATCAACAAATTCCTTCACATTTCTAGGATCATCATCAATAATAGATAAAGCAAAACAAGACCGAAAATCAGAAGGGGAATACTTTTCTGGTTTCCTTATTTCTTGAGATGATATCCTCAAAACTAGGGTATGCGGTTCTTCTTCTTCCAATTCAGCTTCTTTTGTTGAGTTAGATTCTTCATCCTCTAACTCAAATTCTATTTTCTCTGGTTCCTTTTCCATTGGAGTGACTTCCCGTTTGGGAACATCTTTAACCTCTCTAAAAACAACATCTCAACTGTAAACAGTCTTCTTAATTACAGGGTTCCAAAGTTTAAAACCTTTCACACCATCTTTTTAACTAATAAATATACATTTTTTTAGCTTTAGTATCCATCTTACTCCTTTTTTTCCTTTGGAACATCTACATAAGCATTAAAGCCAAAAACTTCCAGATGTTTAATAGAGGGTTTCTTACCGTTCCATACCTCATGCAGAGTTTTGTCAACCAATGCTGATGTGGGTGATCGATTTACCAAGTAACATGCAATATCCACTTCCTCTACCCAGAATTCGTGTCTTATCTCGGCACCACTGAGCATGCTCCTTTCCTTTTCCATCAATGTCCTATTCATTATTTCGCAGCTCCATTCTGTTGAGGTGTGTATGGAGTACTATTATGCCTTTCTATTATGCACTTCTTACAAAATTCCTCAAATTCATTGTCGCAGAACTCCCCACCATTATATATCCTCAATGCCTTTATTTCCTTTTTGTCTGATTCTCTACAAGAGCCTTAAATTCTTTAAATTTAGCAAATACTTCAAATTTCATTCGAAGGAAATAAATCCATTGTTCCTATAGAAGTCATCTATAAATGAAACATAATACACAGATCTATCTATTGATGGAACATGCACAGGTCCAAACACGTCACTATGTATTAACTCTAAAATTCATTTTGCTCTTGTAGCACTAGATGCAAATATTACCTGATTATGTTTTCCATATATGAAATGTTCACATAAATCGAAATCTAGTGTGCAATCAAACATACCTTCAACCATACCTTTACCTTGTAATGCTCGAAGACCCTTCTCTCTAGTATGCCCCAATCTTCCATAGCATTGTATTTCATTAAGAGACAATAGGGATTCTATCTTCTTTATCTCCTCCCTAAGGCACAACAAAACTGTTACACCCATTGGTGATTGTGCTTCCCAATAGTTTGTACAAAGTTCCATTCTAAACTCCCCTCATCAAGACCATTGATACTTGAACCATTTTGCATGTATATTTTACAAACACAGTCTGTCCACCTGCATCACCCATCATTCCAAGGTATATCAAATTTCTAGCTAAATTTGGAATGTGTAGTACTCCAGGGAGAGTTCTAATCCTTCCATCCTTGAGCTGCAACTTAATTCTTCCACATTCGATGATATTGGTTGTTGAATCATATCCTAAGAACACATCTCCTCTATTGTACTTTTTATATTCACAAAACCACTCCCTATGAGGAGTCATATGAAAAGACACACCCGAGTCAATCAACCATACATCACGATCTAAATGGGTACCTATAGAGGCTAGGTACACATCCCCTCCTTCTTTTGAGGAGGTATTTGCCTTTGTGGAAGGGGTATCATCATATCCCTTCCCCTTACATTTTTAGATCTACAAACCCTCTTATAGTGCTCAACTTTACCACATTTCCAACATTTCCTCAAATATTTTCCTAGAGATTTAGATCTACCCTTTGATTTATATCTCCCCCCTAAAGCCTCATTTTGATTTATCTCTTGAGGATGATGTCTCACAAACAAGGAATCCATGCTATGACTATCCATGGCATTCTGCTTCATTTCTTCTGATAGCAGGGATGCTACTATTTTATCAAACTTAAAGGTGGTTTGACTAGCACTACCTATTTCTACAATCAAGTTATCCCAAGAATATGGCAAAGAACATAATAATGTAATGCATTTATCTTCTTCCTCCATTGTAATACCAACATAGGTGATTTGACTTACCAGAGTATTATATACATTTAGATGATATGCCATTGTGTCGTTATCATCTATTCTGAGGTGATACAACTTCTTTCGAAGAAACAACTTGTTTACTAGGTACTTTTATTGATACAAACTCCCTAGCTTATTTGATGGATTTAATGCAGGGTCTTCTCGAGACACATTCATCAACAAAAAATCCGATTAGCAAAGTCGAATTGTACTCCTCACCCTTCTTTCTAGTTTTTCCCAATATTCTTTAGTTGATCAGTGGGTTGTGTCCTTGGATCCACACCAATCCATTATTCTTGATGTACAAGAAGATATTCCATTTTGAGCTTCCTGAGCTCAAAGTTCAAGTCCTTAAATTTCTCGGTCTTGATTCTCAAACTTCTCGCCATTCTCTTTTTGTGCATAAATCATCGCTGCAAAGCTCCCACTGGACCTAGGTTTATCACAGACCCAATATCTATCAACCGCATCGAAAAATCAGCAACAAAGGCACCCCCCTGAAGCTAATAATCAAGCTTTGATACCACATGTAAGTTTTAAACCTAAGAAGAGAAGCAATGCATAGAAATTCTTAGGCAAAATAGAGATTACACAATGGCATACACACAATACACAAAGATTTACCTTGGAAACCCTTAAAGGGAAAAACCAACAAAACTTAGAGTTGCACCTCTATCTTTCTCATTGTGTTTCTTAACCATTCACAATACAATATTTAGGTATTCCGCAACATCCAAAACCATAATCCATTAACCCGGATTAGATATAGACCCAATCCCTTTATTATTGGGATTAAATTACAAATTTTTAGAAAAATCCCAAAAACTTTGCACTTGCCTTCAGCTCGTAATGGCAACGGGCTATTTCCCATTACCATTGTACACTTCATGGAGCAGGTGGAGGTCGTCGATGTGCCCCACCCTACGACCCCCCTGATCCAGCACTACGTGTAGCACTCGATACATACCACAAAGCACTAGATGGGGGTGGATCTTAAGATGACAATCCCCACACCCACATGCAAAGAATATAACACATACACAAAAGGTAAAGAATGCATTAATTGTATCTTATGCTCCATTTATCTCTTGGGTGACAAAGCTTCTGGCTCCTAGAACACATCTTTTTTCACTTTTAAAATATCTTCCACCTAATGCTTCTATTATTGTATACATCCTTTCAAAGATGCTTTCACATCCACTAACTCGATGTCTTCATGGTTTTAGTTAAAGAACATAAGTACATACTTCTTTCTTGAGATGATCAATCCGTTAGCATGGTGCACACTCACTCAAGAAATCTTAGACTTCCCCTCATGTGCATTGAAGATAAAATATTAATGATTCACAATGACCAAATGATATTGGATTTTCCTTCTCATGAAGATAGCATTTCTCATATACATGCCGAGACTACCAAAAAATGCAACACATACATCAAGAGGCACTACATAGATTTATATTTCATCAATACAATTTGCATTGAAAAAAATCTATTAAGCTTACACTACTTGGTAGTTGTTAACTCCATGTCCTTATTTACATCGTTGCACAAACAATTTTCTTGGACTCCATATATGAGTTCCTTTCTATCTCCTTTTACACTTCAACGCATAGGAGATCATTTTTCTCAAACTACTCTTACTACTTACAATTCTTCAGATTTAGCTATGGATGCAACTACCACCACGTTTATGTGGTGTGATGATAAATGCTTCAATGGTCATAGTAGTTGGTAGGGTCCTTCCATATATGTACAATGGTGACAATATACTATGTGTCCCTTTCCCCTTCTTCTTTTCAACATTATATGGAAGCTCCTTGCTAATCAATATACTTCAAATTGTTGATTTTTCTTAGCAACTAGATGTTATTAACTTATTATTACCTATCATTCACTTAAACATAAACTGTATGCATAAAAGGATCACTGAAAGAAACACATTCACAGTAGACACACTTTTACCCTGGGAAAACCCTCTCATGGGAAAAACCCATCAAACTTATCTAGATAAGATTCTTCAACAAGATACAATGCCAACTCTAGTGCCTAGCACTAGTTACAGAATAATGATACAAGAAATATACATAATAACCTCTAAGCCTGAAGAAGAGAGATAGAAAGATAAAACCCCAAAATATTGTCTTCTTGATGCCTCTTGAACCCTTGACTAGTCTTCCTTGGATTTGCGCACTTTTCCTCTTTCTTGAGCAAATTGGTGTGTTGCAAATGAGCCACCTTCACTTATATTTATACTAGAAAAGGTCACTTTTATTACTAGGACAACTTGTCTTCTTGACTAAGTCATTTTCCCTTTTAACTGGGCCGACTTGACCATTTTACTAGGTCAATTTGACTGGGCCGACTTGTTCTAAGGATGGTTGTTATTATGTCTTATGGAATATCTTCCAATGCTACTCAAAACATCAACACAAATCACTTGGATGTCCCTTTCTCTTGTCAAACTCACTCTATTGGCCTGTTCATAGGCTTCATCTACAATCTTGGGATTGAATAGCATAACTTGCCTCCTTATGTGATTGTAAAGGCCACTCAAGTAATTGAAGACCATCTATGTGCTCTTGGGAGAGATCCTTAATTGAATGGATTTCTTCCAAACCTTTGTAGTTTACTCTTGTACAATTTGTCCATGCCTTTGCTAGTAGTAATGTAAATGAATCAACTAGTACTCTTCATACATAATAGGGTCACGTCAAGACTTGAGGAGGTTTTTGAATACCACAACTCAGTTATTGCTAGATCGCTCTCCACCCTAATGGTTTCAATGTAGATTTTCCACCAAGTCTATGTATGATCTTCTAATTTGACTATGGAAAAACTATTTTATAATCCTCCCATATATTATGCACATGGAAATAGACTTGCAATTGTTGTAACCAATTGTTCAACTTAATTGCATCTACCTTAGTCTTGTAGGGCTTGAGCTTAACCTTCTCTTCCACTTTAAATAAGTGTTGAGAAGGTTGGTTACTAGAGTCCTCCTTTTCAAGATTTCAATATTATTTCTCTTCCCTCGACTCTTATCCTTCTTCTCATTTTTTATTAAGTTGGGATGCTCCAAAAAGAGGTTGATATTTTTCCCAGTGATGGTCATTATTAATGACATACTCATGAAATGTCAACAACTTGAGATTCCAACCTTGGAAATCTTAACTCCCCATCATCAATGTGTCTTTTCATACTTCGATCTGTCAAATCCACAGATTGCGACTACCTATTTACCCTTCTTGTGCTAATCTCTGGATCTACAGGCTGCAACTCTCCTTGAAATTTAGACTTTTTAATTAATGTAAGGATACACTATGCTAAAACATAACAGATGCCCCAAAAACACCCTACTTTAACACCAATATGATCTATAAACTACCTAGGATATTCCAATGGTTGACTCACTATAACATTCCTTAAACTATTGCTACTTAAGTGAGCTTATGCTCTACTACATGACCATTCTTTTTGTACTTTCACTTATTAAATAGAAAAAATAAAACACACCATACAAATCCTTTAACTAATGTGACATAAAACTGGGATTAAATAGCAAACACACACATTCAAATGCCATGGATAGAACACTTTTCCTAAGAAACCTAATGTGGGAAAATCCAAGAAGAAATGAAGGATTGTGCCTTTCTTCCTAATCAATGGAGAGTAAAAGGCAAATTATGTAGATTATAAATCTCATTGTGGAGCTTTGAAATACTATGTTCTAATACAATCCCCTACATAGTGATCTTCTTCTTTGCTCTATTATCTCCCTACTCATCTAGATGGTTACTCTACCATGGAACATCAAATTGCCACAATAAGAGTTCAATGCCTTTTCATCCTTTTGACTAGGGTTTTAACATCTTGTCTTTTGTGTTAAAGTTAAAGTCTTGGGTTCTCAAGATGCTTCTACATGTCTCTAGTGGATTTTCATATGTTACCAACTTTGCATGGGTGAATCGTGGTGAGTTGTTGTCATTGTCATTTGGGATTTGGGGATTTTGGGGAATAATTGGATCGTTATATTGTCATGGGCATAACTTTCACATACAAACTCCATTTGAGGTAAATAATTGGTCATTTGAAACTATTGTAGCATAGAATGTAGTGAAGACCTCCAAGACAATTGTTCTTGAGGTTATAGACCCCCAATTTCCACTTCTTTGACCATGAACTAGATTATTTTAGTTTTGTATATTAGTGTGGTTTTTAGGATTTGGCCTAAATACTCAAATTGTGTCTTCTCCATTCCCTAACATCAATAATTTAAGATTCCCACTACATAAATCTATTTCAAATCAATTTCTTTGATTTGGTCCCTCTACCAACATGAAAAAAAGCCTTGTGGTTTTAAAGCCTTCCATATACTATGGGTCAAACAAGAGACTTTAAGTTCAACCAAGATTGAGTAATAAGAAATCTTTGTAACTTGAGCTTCGCCAACCTCACTTACCATGCAATGCACTTTAGCTAATGCACTTGTAATGTAATGTCTTCTTGGCTTTTTAAATCATCGAATATTCTATTTAGATTAAAAATCTGATTCTTTCTTTTACACGTTAGTAACACCCAAACCTTCTACACCCCACACAGATGAGGCGTTCAATAAACACCCAACACAGATGCTGACGACTGACGAGGACATATCAAACCAATTCACATACTCTAATCCAATTTTCTTCTCAAAATTATATCATAGGAAGGATTTCAAAATGTTTTCAATTTTCAATATCACGAAAAACGATCGACTGATTATTCTCATGCCTCCAAATCTACGGAGAGTAAGAAATAACGATGGACTGATTAATATCATCCCTCCAGAGTCGAAATCTGCAGCGAATGAGAAATTGAGAAAATGTTACTTTCCGTTGCCGGGATTTGAACCCGGGTCGCCTGGGTGAAAACCAGGTATCCTAACCGGACTAGACGACAACGGAGACATGCAGCTCCCATGTGCTACAGTGAAAATCATTTTCTGATATTCTGCACCAGACGTGGCTTCAGGATTTTATGAAACTTGTTTGTGTTCATCCATGCGTTGCTCTTGCCATCTCTTGATTTATGTGTGTTTAATCACCGTAAGAGATTGTGCTGAATTGAGATAGTTATCTAATTTTAGACAGAGAGAAATGGATGTTATGTAGTTCGTAAATTCTATCATGGGAAAGTAGAGTATTGAGAGTGTTAGAATCCATTGCATGATGTTATGTAGATCGTAAATTCTATCATGGGAAAGTAGAGTATTGAATCCATGGCAAATGTTATTGGTTTGAAATTTAACATACAAATCATTATTTCAGTTGTTGATGGATGCAAAATGAAAGCCACATCTGACACAGGATATCATATCAGAGCCAGGTTTCGATTCTGGGATCTGTGGGTTATGGGCCAACCACGCTTCCGCTGCGCCACCCTGATGGCAAATGAGTGAATTGATACACAATTATTTGACATGCGCAATTAGTAGTATTGAAAAGGTAACCCTTGACTATATGTGAATCCAAAATAACATGCATTTGATTCAGGTATCTCCGTTGTCGTCTAGTCCGGTTAGGATACCTGGTTTTCACCCAGGCGACCCGGGTTCAAATCCCGGCAACGGAATTGAGAATTTTATTTCTCTCGCTCTCAGCAGTTTTGGAGGAATGAGAATGACCGACCCATCGAGTTTCCCTGCAATTTTGGAGGAATGTGAATGACCCATCGATTTTTCTAGCTGAGCAGATTTTGAGGAATGGGATTTGGTTTCCATACATCGGCTTCAAATTCCGGCAACGGAACGAAACATTTTATTGTTTCCCTCTCTGCAGTTTTGGAGGAATGAGAATCACCCATCGATTTTCCGAGCAGTGTATACTTTGAGGACTTTATCTATATATATATATTTCGAATTTGAAACGACGTCCATAAAATAAATCTTCACTGTATGTTTGTCTTATGTTTTTTGTAATCTAGGAAGAGGACTCCTCGTCCACTCCAAATTGTAAAATGTAAATACTTATGGGTGTAATCAAACCATATTCTCCTTTATTAAACATAGGATTATATAGACAATCCATATGTGAGGTGAAGAAGCAATTGTATGAATCATTGGAGTAAGGACTCATAAGAGCAAGTACCTCACCATGTGATTCCCCTGTTATTTTAGTAGCAAAGGAGGATGAGATTTGGAGACTGTATAACTCTAAACAAAATCAGTCGGATCAATGACTTGTTTAATTGGCTAACACATGTAACTCACTTCACCAAGTTGGATATGAAATTTAGATATCATCAAATCTTGATGAAGGAAGAAGACACTTGTAATACCTCCTTCAAGATTAAGCAAGTTTTGTATGAATGGTTTGGAATGCTCTTATGTTTGAGTAATGCACCAATTGCTTTAATGTGTTTAATGAATGATGTGTTGTATCCATTCATAGATTCATTTGTCATAGTATATCTAGATGGCATTTTGATTCTTAGTTCTACTTGGGAGGAGCATGTTGTACATCTAAAGAAGGTGCAGGAGACACTATGAAAACAACAATTGCTAGTAAACAAAAATAAGTGTGTGAATTTGTACTTGGGGAATGTGATCCCACTTCTATTATTGCCATTGAAGTTAGGATTTTTGTGGAAGATGCCAAACATCTTAGAAAGTGCATAACATCATTTTCATCTATGGAAGCACCACTTCATGATGTGACAATGAAAGGCAATAATTTCCATTAGGGTGAGAATATAAAAAAAAAGTGTGAAGGATTGAGGTATAGTATTAGCTAATCCTTAGTCCTAGCACTACATAATTTGTAGAAGCAATATAAAATGGAAACTAATGCGAGTGGGCATGTCATGGGTGCAATGTTGATGCAAGGGGAGAGGTTGGTCTACTATCATTAAGACCTATTCCATGAAGCATTACTAAACTACCAAACTTCAAGCATTACTAAACTACCAAACTTGAGCTCTATGCTTTAGTACAAGCAATGAATAAGTAGATGCATTATTTATTGGGTAAGGAGACCATTATCTGTATTGATAGCCAATCTCTTGAATACTTGCAGAATATGAGTAAACATTGAAATCAACACATTTAAAAGGATATGATTTTTACAATAGTTTTATCTAGTGATTAAATATAAGAAGGTCACTACCAACAAGTTGGATGATTTGTTGTCAAGATTGATGATACCAACAATCCCAACTTTGGGAAGATCCACTCGCCCATGATGCATGCAATTGCAAATCAAAATTTGTTGAAGATGAGGGCTTCAAAGGAGTGTATCAAAGAATTGCAAGGTCATCAAGAAGTGGTATATGGAGATACTAAGGCTTATAACCATCTCCAATCTAAGTTACTCTACAATTTGGGAATATGTGTGTGTTAAAGGGAGAAATAGTACAACTAGTAAGGGATGCTCATACTTGGAAGATTTTTGGCATTTCGATGTTGGGAAGACTATGGATAAATTCCATAGGTATGTCTATTGGCCTAAGATGCAGGAAGAAGTGGGTAGGTTTATCCAATACTGTATATTGTGTTGTTCCAACAAACTTAGCAATTTGAATCAATGACTTTGCAATCAACTTGCAATCCCTGCATATCTATGGGAAAGTATATCCATGGACTTTGTTGGGAAGTATATCATTTGTACACTTATTGACATATTCATTGGCAAAGATCTCAATGTGATATCTTTAGTGGTTATGTGCTTTGAGCTTCATGAAGAAGGCCTTGGGGTCGATCCCCCATGATATCTACATCCATTATGTGCCGCATGCAATGCCCATATCGGGTCAAGCATTGTTATAGTCAATGTCGATGGCTTTACATTGGGTACTATCTAGGAAATGCATGGAAGTGCCTAGGCGTTTCCTTGTGACATTTTCCTTGGAAGAAAATTGTTGTCATCTAGTCTGGTTGGAATAATTAATTTCACCAAGGAAACCTAAGTTCACATAGCGATTATTTATTAAATGTGTCTATTTTTTGATGTATTACTCCAAAAAGAATAAATAAGTTCGAAGAAACACACAAATGCAATGATTGTTGGAATTGTTCAATTAGTTAGAGATTGTCGTTGTTAACCACAAGGTTGGAGGTTCAGTCCCTCCACATGTTACACATATATAACGAGATATAGATTTTTGGTAAATAGTATATTAAATTTTGGATATATATGAAATTATTCCAAGGATAATATACATACATACATATAATCCTTGGAATAATTCCCTAGGAAATTTGTGGGAACTTCCCCCTGTTTTGAGGATGGTACCTAGTCTAAAGTGGGCATCATAAACTCATTGTACCTATCCCCATGGAAATTGAACCATGGACTTGCACATCACATCCAGTTGTCGACAATGTCCTAGCAACCATGGCACCAACCAATTGAGCATAATAGAGATTTTCACAACTTCACAAGTCTTCCAACATAATAGGGAGTTTTAAAGTTATCGTCTAGCAATATCACTTTAAATTCTAGACATACATCTAACCTATGAATTGAACTATTCATAAGTCTCCCAACATAATAGGGAGTTTCAAAGTTGTCATCTGGCAATATCAATTCAAATTCCAAACATACATCTATCTTTTTCAAGATGGGCTTGTTGGTATAGATTTTGGCATACTTTATTAATAAAAAACAAATAATCTTAATGCATATTCAAACTACAAATGAAAAGCTAGTTACAATTAAAGGAACCTTAAAATTGTAAAGTAATCACCCAACATAAACAATAATTATTGATGAATTAATCAAGAAATATAAACTATATAAAAGTTAATAAAAGAGTAATGATATAGAATTTGCAGAATATAACCCTTGTATTGAGCAATCTTCATGGGTCTCTAAGAGGGGGAAACCTCCTTTGAATAGAGCTTCAATACAATCACACCAATTGATAAAACATTCCACAACCTACTAGCTCTATAAATAGTTCCTCTTTGCAAACCCTAACTACTTGTGGTCCCATCACTAATGAGTACCAACCATTTAGTGGGTCTAATTTAATAAAGAGGGCCATTATTGACTAACTACCAACTAAATACCTAATGTTCCTTATTCAAATAAAATGGCCTCTTACATTAATTATTAACTCCTATGTAACCCAAAGTAGGGAGGTTAGGGTAGGGCCCTAACGTGCTCTTTCACTTCAAGAGTTTGTCCTCAAGGATGAAGGTATGGAAACTGTTGTAAAATTGTTGTTGGTTCCCAAGTGGTGTTCTTTGTCTATGTATCCTTCTACTAGATGAAGAGTTCTTGAATTGTATGATGGTGCAATCGGTGTATAAAATTGACAATTTGGCCTCACAACCTTCTTCAAATAGAACACATGAAAGACTAGGTGAATCTCGTAGTGGGCTAGAAGATCCAATTGATAGGCAACTAGTCTAATGTATTGGAGTACCTGATAGAGTCCATAGAATTTTGGTGCCAACTTCCAGGAGCCCTTGTCTTTGTGAGAGGTTTGCTTATAGGGTTAGAGATGAAGGAACACATGGCCCTATTCTTCAAAAGAATGATCAAATCGATGTTGATCAACATGGTGCTTCATTCCAATTTGATCTAAAGCCAAATTATCCTCAACTGCTCGAATAGTTGTTTTGGTGTTAAGTATGATCCACTTCCTAAACCTTTGATGTCCCTAATATATATGCAGTGATTGAAGGATTTTTGTGTCCATAGACAACTTCACATGGTGACATTTTGGCGGTGCCATGACAAGTGGCAATGTACCATCATTCAACAAGGGTATCCATTGAGCCCATTGGTTTTCTCATTCTACTACAAAACATTGTAAGTAGGTTTCCAAGCATTTGTTGACCATTAGTTTGGGGATGATAGGTTGTTCTCATGTTCGAGTTTATGCCTTGTAGTGTAAACAACTCCTGCCATAATTTGTTGGTGAAGGTGGGATCATGATTTGATCCACAATGGAAGTGGGTGTGCCATGTAACTTAAAAGTTTGATCCATGAAGACTTGGCCACTATGGATGGCATAAATGGATGTTGTAAGGCACAAAAGTGAAATATTTGGAAAGGCGACAATAATATGTGTATGCTAATTTATGTATCGACTAATATAGGAATTTAAATTTGCAAGTTCATGTAACATTTTTAAACAAAGAACATGACAAAAAATCCAACCTTGTTGGTAATGCCATTGGCCTTGAAACTCGATTATTTGCATTCTTGTCCGAGGTTTTGAACAACATGGAGATATTTGTCTTTTTGTAATGAAGGATGTCATGTTCTTGCAAGATCGAGAAGTTAGAGTTGTTGTTGCATTGGTTAAGGAAGATACCAATCAGTAAACCTTACATGTTGAGATCCTTTTATGCTTCTCATATGTAGAGATCTACTAGTTAAACAATAGTGAGAGATTGTTGTTGTTGCTAGAGATACCCATTGATGTGGAAAAACAGTGCCACATGGTTGGGCTAAATGTTGTCATTTTTGGGGATTCCTACAATATAAGGAGGTTTACATGCTTTGATATACGTGTTGTTATTTGATTGGGTTTTATGGCTCATGATAAAATTGTGCATGGTAATTAAACACGCTAGATGCATGAAAAGGGAAAAAACTATCAATTTTCATCAATTAATCATAAAATATGCCAGGATAAACAAAGATGGGAAAGTGCTTTATGAAAAAGAAGAAAACAAGTTGCCAAGAAGCATTAGTGAGACAAAATTCGAAAGAAGTAAAATGTTGTTATGCAAAGCAATTGGAAAGTGGATGATGCATTTGAGTTGTGTAAGATGCATACAGAGATTTCTAAATGTATCACAATGATAGATCATCAATCCACCCTCAAGAAATATGGATGGTGGGATTTAAACCAACATTTTCCCACTTCCTTTGTTTTATAAAATGTGTATGGGAAGAGGTTTGACAATGCCAAGAACACTAGTGAAGAGATCTATCCCAAGAATGAGAATGAGAGTGCCCCCTTGTAAAAGGATGTGAGTGTTCTCTATCTTTTGAAATTGAAGAACAATATGGCATTGGAGAAGACTAGGAAGTTAGTTTTGTAAAGATTGGAGAAGAGTAACAACTCAGTCCAAATGCTTAGGATATCCAAGACCCTATACAAATGGTTGGAAAATAAGCTCAATGAAGTTTATAATTTATTGCCATGCTTTCCAAGACCTTCACCTTTATAGCCCATTTTGTGGAGCAACTTGAACATATTAGTTTTGATCAAAAGTGGCAAGAAGTGTACATAAAAATAGAACCATTATATATAGAATAAGATACAACATAATAAATCTTTAAGAGAAACAAAATTTGATTTCACATCTAAAGAAGGTTTCTCCAAATTATGAACTCAAATCTGCAAGGTTTGGAGACTTATATCTTTATTAGGTTGTTTTTTAAGAAGGATGGCATTTTCAATGTGTAAGGCCCTAATTTCCTCTACAAAAGATATAATATCTGATTGAAGTGAGGACACTTTGGCATACAATATATCATTGGTGGCTTTTAAAAGGGCAGAAAAACAAATAGAAGAAGTCATAGAGCCAAACTAGAAGGATTTGCACTAAAACTAAGAGGCCAAAACACAAAAAGGACCCAAATTACAATATAATGTAAAAAAAAATGCAGAAGATTTCACATCTAAAATTTGATGATGCCAATGCAGGCTGAATGGAAAACTACACAACTTAAAAAAACAATGCTAGAAAATGAGTCTATATGAAAAGTTATGCCCTTGCGAAGGTTGCCAAAATAAGGGTTGCATTAGGTCTTGTCCAAAAATATAAGTAATGACCATGCATATGACTGTAAGATAAAAAAATTAAATGTACATGTGCACACATCTCAAAAACTTAGATAAAAAAATTCAAAAAAAATCATTGGATGACTTAGATATCACCATTTAAAGTTGTAGAATGAATTTTTTATGCTTAATGGACAAGGGATCCAAAACAAGCATTGGCATGGCAGTGTGTATGATGATGTGACATGCTAATTATGCCCTAATGTTAATGTGGTAGAAATGACTATGGAAATTTGATGGGATGACATTGTTGGAGTGTGTATGAGGATGTGACATGCTAATTATGCCCTAATGTTAATGTGGTAGCAACGACTATGGAAATTTGATGGGATGACATTGTTGAATAGGCTAATAGTTGTACTTTCTAATTGGAATGACGACATGGCACTATGGAAAGGGTCACATGGAAAATGTGGTGGTATTGTACTAAGGTGGAAGGACCACATGGCAATATGTATGTCAAAGGTATTGTGGTAAAGTGCCACATGTCACATTTGTATAGCCACACATGTATTAAAAGTGGTCTCCTTCAAAATTTATAAAGTCTCACTTATTAAATAAAAATGCCTCCTCATGAGTAGTGTGGAGTGTGTGAATGCTCTCAACAAATAACCATGAAAGGAGGGAAATTCCAGATGAAACGGGGTGACACCCTTATTAATTTTTACAATGCCCAATAAAACAATGACAAGTTAAGCGAGCTCTCCGATGGGTAAGAGGGAGATACCAATAGTTAAACAACGACCATTAGAAATAAGGCTCTGACTAACTGATGAAAAATAAAGTAGGTGATTACTAATAATAGGGCCAAAAAGAAAACTAGACCCTCATTGGAAGGTAATGGCATTGTATCCACACAAACCAAATAAGGTCCAAGAAGAAACAAAAACCACAAAGAAAGAGACAATGGACTTGATCAATAATAAATTTGGTAGGAAGATGAAATTATTATGTAGGAGAAATTTCTTGCCAAAGAAATTGTTGGAAAACTCAAAGAAAAATAAAAACATTAAGAAATTCACTAGAAAATATCTTTAAACAAAACTTTCTAAATCAAATTTCATTATCCTTTTCAGATGATTGTGGCTTGCCAAAGATAAATATTAAGATCTTGGGAAAATGAAAGGCGATTTTGAAGAAGAATTTGTGTGATCGGCGTCACATATTGTGTTCTATCATGATGAAATATATTATGAATGTTAATGGGACACATAATATAAACAAGGTATATATTCTATTTGTACACGTCGTGGAATCCCCACCCGTGTTCGATCCCTAGACATGTAACATGATGCCTCATGCCATCAATTTCTTCTTAAATGAAAAAAAGTTATATATTCTATTCAACATGATTAATCCTTAAGATTAATTTACACTTTACATTTATGTAAACGTCGGGCATATGAATGAATAAGTGGAATGGATATGCATAAATGTGAATTTTGTTTTATGTTTATGTTGGAATTTCTCTATTGATTTTTCTAGCGAATTAATTAAGTCAATTGCCAAAGATGTAATTTCTTTTAAGTTTTTGGCATAAAGATGTAATTTCTTTTACATTTTTGGCATAGATCTTGTGTGTGAATGCAATAATTGTTCATTTGCTATGTAGTATTTATATTTGGGTGAATACTTAACCATATTGAAAGCTTGCGGAAAATATAATATATTCACATTTATATTTATGCTTGGTTAAAAAATCTCATTAAAAGTTTAGACATCTCCTTGGATTAACTATTCTTGGAATTAACTTTCTTGGAATTAAAAAGTTCAAACTATCCTTGGAATTAACTTCCTTCCTATGAGCTAATGGATATTACATGCCGAACCAGGTTGCAGTGAATAATTATCACAGCCCAGTGAATCACAATTGGTTACTGCCTCTTCAATTAGGCCTCTATGGGGCTATGAGTATGGAATGGTTGGAATACATAGAGGAAATAAAAAGAATGCATCTACAGTTGTCTGAAAGTCAGGATGATTTAATTTGGACGTGGAATGAGGCTTTTGGTGTTGTCAATGCAAAATTGGCATACAATTCGTTATTTTTTTATTTTCCTATACAGGACCAGTGGTGGCTCAACAGAATATGTAGTCTA
The DNA here is from genome assembly GCA_027924585.1 of Larix kaempferi. Taxonomy (NCBI): domain Eukaryota; kingdom Viridiplantae; phylum Streptophyta; class Pinopsida; order Pinales; family Pinaceae; genus Larix; species Larix kaempferi. The sequence goes on from BSBM01000662.1 coordinate 6,607,715, forward strand.
AAAATGCCCCTAAAGATTACTCTCTTTATCTGGCTTGTCGTGGACAACAGTATCCTAACCTGTGATAATTATATTCAAAGAGGTGGGTGTGGTCCTAATAGATGTTCTCTCTGCGATATGGAGGAAGAATCAGTGGACCATCTATTTTTTTCTGCTCTTTCACCTCGGCAACCGGTCTAAATTTTATGTGGCAATCGACATCATTATATTACAGTTTGCGTAATTGGCTGCAACAGAAAGACTGTTGGCAATATTTTCCAGGTTGTGTTGCTGGGGAGTTATGGAAGGCAAGGAATAAACTTATTTTTGAAGATAAAAAACCAGTTGCATCCATAATGGGTAGTCGGGCTATAGCTTCTCTCTTGGAATTAAATAATGTTCATCCTAGTCGATCGATGCAACCATCCTGTAAAACCCATCCAGGACTTGAGCTGAATGAAGATAGTCCATGGGGTTTTTCTGATGAAGCTTCTCAGAGGTGTGCATTTATTAGTGGAGCTGGTGCTATTCTATTTATAAATAAGTTTCTTTATTTTAAATTGAGGATGAACTGTGGTATGGGCTCTAATACTAGGAGTGACCTATTAGCTCTATGGATGCTTTTAGCCTTTTCTAGGTTCTCCGTTATTTCTTCTTTCCAAGTGACGGGATATTCAAAGGTTATAATCAATTGGGCAGGATGAGAAATCTGTTCTTGGTGTTCTCCAAATTATTCTCTTGGATGGAGGAAATCAAGAAGCTTACCCAGAATTTCAGCAAGATCTCCTTTTTGCATATTTATACGGAGTTCAATCATTTGGCAGATGATATTTCTAAGAGGGCTCTCTCGACCAGGAGGGTCTCATCTTTTCAGAGGAACGGTCCATTAATCAGCTTATCTCGAAGGTCTCTTTAGATATTTTGCGGCTTTCTTTTTTCAGTTGAAGTAGAATATATATATATTTTTTGCAAGCCGACATTATACTTATTATTTTGTGCAGGTAATTAATCTCTTTTTGGGTTTTCCAACAACTTGTTGGACTTCTCGAAGATCTGGCAGGCTGGTTGCTTTATCCTTGGAGTATTCTGGGTGAGCCTTTGTTTTTTTGTGGCTTTTTCATGTTTTGGTGGCAGTCGTAGTTTTGGACTGTGACTTTTTTGGTTTTTGTTTTCTTCCCTCTGTTGGGATGGTTTGGTGTGTTTGGTCTTGTGAGGATTTGGCCTTTGGCAGTTGCCTGCTCTTGTTTCTTGGGATCTATTCATGGATCCTGTGTATGGTTCTTGTTGTAAGGCAATATGTGTGATGGCCTCTATTTTCTAGTGATTTTGTAAACTCTACAATACTGTTTATTTAATATAATATGTTTATTTAATATAATAGTATTGATATTTTTTCTTTGAAAAAAAAAAAAAAAGAGTGGAGTTTTTACTCATTAAGGATTTTCTTTACTATACTATGTCAATTTCAAATTCCCCTACATACCAGTTTGTTCCTATGTATAACACTTATTTAATAATGTCATAGTGTAGATATATAGATTTGCAAGTTCAAGTCACATTTTTTAACATGGTATCAAATCCAACCATGTAGGTTATGGAACAAGCCCTAAAGCTTGATTGTTTGCATTCTTGTCAGAAGATTTGGGTAGCATGGAGATTTGTGCTTTTTTGTAATGGATGTATACTTGCTAGTTATTGATCTATGTGAGATTGAAGTGCACGTAGTTGTGTTGCGTGTGTCATGTTGTTGTGATACTAAGTAGCTATAGTTGTTATTATATTGGCTAAGGAATCTCTCTAAGTAGTAAATCCTACATATTGAGATCCATTTCATGGCAAAGAAACTCCTTAATTGCTTGTGTAGCTCATATGTAGGGATCTACATGTTAAATAATAGTTAGACATTCATGGCATTGGAAAAGATCCCTGCATGTTAAATAATAGTGAGGCACTATTGGTTTCGACAAAGATCCCTACATGGTGTGGAAACAAATACACACATGGTAGTATTACACACTATCATTTTTTGGGGTGCTTGCAATGTTGGTAACAACACATGCTTTGATTTGTGTGGTTTCATTTGGTTTGGTTTAACTAGACCTTATAAAACTATGCATGCTAATTACACATGTTAAATGGATTCTCTTATTTGGAAAAAATACTCATGGCATAAATTTATTGATTGGATACTTGATTGGTGGTAATTCCAATTGCATGAGACATGTTTGATTGCATTGAATCCGCCAGAGCATGAGTGATGAAGGATAATATTTAACGATGTTCTCTTGTGGTGTCGAAATTTTATTGACATATGTTGTGATTTAGATGTTGGTGCTTGATGTTTTTTTTGTTTAATCAATAAAAAATACAAAAATAATAGTTGCACAATCGAGCATGAGCTCACTATAATAGTTGTAAACATTTGAGACTTGTTCTAGTGACCCAACCATTGGAATATCCAAGGTAGTTTATAAATCATATCGATATTAGAGTGTTTTTTTTTTCGCATTGTTGTGGTTGGAGTGAAATATATGCTTTCTCAACTTAGAAAGAAAAAATTAGAGGAAGAGCTACAACTTGTGGATCACGAGATCAACACGAGAAGGATAAAGAAACAATCACGAGATCACATATGGACATTGAGAATCAAGAAAGACTCTTTGATGGTGAGGAGTTAATATTTGCAAGGATGGAGTCTCAAGTAGTCAATATTTCCACAAGCATGGGCTTAGTAATGGCAGGCCTTGAGAAAAACAAAACCCCTTTTTAGAGCATCTCAACTTTTGTGAGAAATGAAGAAAACAAGACAAGTCAAAGGAAGAAGGAAAAACCAATTGTTGTAAAAGTGGTGTCCAATAACTAATCGTTCCAATGCATATGTAAAGTGGAAGAAGGTTAAGGTCAATCCCTATGAGGGTGAGATAGATGCAATTAAGTTGAATCATTGGTTGCAACAATTATAAGTCTATTTCAATGTACATAATGTAAGGGAGGAGCAAAAAATAGGTTTTTCCAAACTTAAGTTAGAAGGTACAAAGAGATTTGTAAGGAAACCTACAGTGAGACACTTAGGCATAAGGAAGGTTGCTACTAATTATATGGGAGGTCTTCAAAAACTTCCTCTAATCCCTTTTTACACTATTGGGTTTGAAGAAGACTAGTGGATTTGATGACATTATTACCGACAAAGGCAAGTGCAAAGTGTACACACTACATTAGGGGATCTCTCCCAAGTGTTGATGTATTTGTAACTTCGGAAGATATTCACTTGTATATTACATGTATTACATTTGTACTTTATTGTATCCCCAACGGAGATGTATTATTCCTCCGATTGGAAGTGTCGTCATTTGTATTTGCAAGTGTAGCAAGTTGCATTGTAAGTGTCATCATTTGTATTTGATGGGTTATTAGACCAGCTTGGTGGGGTCGGGCCAGTGACAAGTGGTAATGGGTTATTAGACTCTCCTAATTTGGGGCCGACCTAGTTAGAGTTAAATTCAAGTGAAGTAAAGTATAAATAGAGGATGTGTGATCCTCATTTAACACATTCACTCATTCACTCACTTTGCATTAATGAGAGAGAGGAGGAGTGTGCACAAGTGGAGGAGGAGTAGCTGCTGCAGACATTTATCTTTTTGGGATTCATCTTAGTGATCTTTGTATTGGTGCTTATTCTATCTCTGAGGAAGTTGTTGGGTTTTTCACCTTGTTGGTTTTCCCCAGTGAAATGCTTTGTGTCTCTTATCTCTCGTCTCTTATGCTTGATATGTTGTACATGTTGTTCATTCAGTTAATATCCTAGATCATATTGAATTAAATAATGAAAAACTAACATGGTATCAGAGCTAGCCTGAAGGAAGGCATTGTATGGCATTTATGACACCTGTTACACTTGCGACAAATTGGAAGCTAGGGCTTGGTATAGTAAAAACCAATCATCGTGGAACTTTCTCTCTATAAATCAGTTTTGGAAAAGGTTCAGGATCTGAAAACTTGACAGGTTGAAGATCAAATATTCATGTACCTTGTGTCCGAAGGACAGCCTCATATTCGTTGTACTTTGTGAGATATGATCCGTACAATTTAGGGTTTCTGCCTCTTCCAGAATGCAGTCCTAAACAGGTGATCTAGGAAAAAAGTTCATATCTCGGGATAGGAAGCTCCAAATGGAATTTCGTAAAAAGTTAAAGTTAGGGAACGAACGAACTGTAGTTTCACAGGTCTGGGTTTCATAGGCCGAAGTTGAAACAGTGACACGTGGAACTCCATACAAGTTCGCTATACTGTTTCATCCCATAAACATGTCATGTTGCAACACTTGGAATATCTCTCTCTCAGAGAATCCATTAAAGCTCATATCTATGGGGTTGGAAAGATGACAGGTCAGTCTACCACAAGCCGAAGTTTTAGACCCTGAGGATCCGACATTTCAGAGATACATCAAAAACAATATATCATATATTTATGTCCAAACAGAATTGGATTCTGATCACTTTCATTTTTGGTTTGTCACTGCTACGGGAAATTAGGGTTTCTGCAAAAGTTGGAATTTTTGGAATCTGAGACCACGGCTAGATGCTCCTCATTAAAATCGAAATTTAGAGACCAAGATCGAATTTTTTGGCTAGGTAGAACCTTAGGCTCTATCAAACCCTAGTTTGGGATTTTGACCAGAAAACAAGAAAACCAGAAAACCATAATTTGACAGAAGCTGCAGATCCGAAACTTTCAAAGTCAATTTTGAGGGGTCAAATTTTGGAGATTTCAAAATTGAAGTATACCAGCTTGATCAACTCAGCAAGACGCATTTTTTCATCCAATCAAAAGTTTGAAATTCAAAGTTTGAATTTTTAGGGTTGCTCTGATAAACCCTAATCCAACTCCAGATCCAACTTCAACAAATCAAAGTGGATTGGGTTAATCCTAGAAGAGAATGAATTGACACCTAGATAAGTGGACAAGTTCTAGTTCCAGAGGGATTTGAGGCTAAGGCCTTACATACGAAGACTACAAGCAATCCCAACAGGTATGACTTGAGGAGATACATGTATGTTTTGAAATATGTTCATGATTAAGTTTATAATATGTTTGTCTTCATATTATTGAGGTTAGTAACAATATTGATTTGTCTTATCACCCTAGTAAAAGTATGAATGCATGTGAATGGTAGAAGACATTTATTGATTAGGGTTATGTCACTTATGATTGTACTAATGCACTGTGGTGTTGTATGAGGATGATGTTGTTTGCTAACATAAAAGGTACATCAAGAAAGACAAATCAAGTACTAGATTAAGAACATATGACCATGGTGACATGAAGACAAAGGCTCATCCATAGTCATGGATCACATAGAAGCTCTACTTACGAGGTATGTATAATTTGGTTCTACAATGGTTAACTTATGAGATTTGCAGGTTACTAGCACAAGTCATTGAAGAGAACAAGCAGACATTATGTGGGTATGTTAGACATAACTAGCAAGCATAATAATCCAGGTACAATCACCTACAAAAGATTGTGTACAATCACTTACAAAAGAAGGACTACAACATTTGTTCCAGCAACAAAGTTCAAGAAAGCTATCTATTGAAGATATTGAAGAATATGAAGTTCCCAGGATCTAGAATGCAGTAATGGAAGAATGCCATGGTCGAGGAATACCAGTCGATCATGAAGAATGATGTTTGGGATGTGGTCCCAATACCAAAAGGGAAGTCTGTTGTGACTTCCAAGTAAATCTACAAGATCAAGCATGTTGTAGATAGTAGCATAGAGAAATACAAGGCAAGTGATGAAGTGAAAGATACACCAGATGGATGTCAAGACAACTTTCTTGAATGGTGTAGTCGAAGAGGAAGTGGACACATGACAGGGAGTCACATGTGTGCGAATTGAAGAAAGCCTTGTATGGTTTGAAACAAGCACCCAGGACTTGGTACAACAGGATAGACAGCTTCCTAACTAGTTTGGGCTTTACCAAGAGTAAAGCAGATTCCAACCTTTACTACAAGGTTGAGGAAGGAAATTCAGTGATACTTCTACTGTATGTAGATGACCTGTTTGTGATAGGTGAGATTGGGTTGATTGCTAATATAGAGGAAGCTTGTTGCCGAGTTCGAGATGAAGGACTTGGGTATGATGCATTACTTTCTAGGTATGGATGTGTGGCAAAGTGCAGATGGAATGTTCCTTGGACAAGGGAAGTATGCAATAGAGATCCTAAAGCGGTTCAGGATGATAGACTGCAAGGCCATGGCCACACCTATGGCATCGAACCTGAAGCTATTGAGTGATTCTTCATTAGAATCGGTTCATGCCACGATGTATCATCAGATGATTAGGTCCTTGATGTACCTGACGAACACGAGACCAGATACTTGCTTTGCGGTGAACACCTTGAGCCAGTTCCTGACGGATCCTAGACATGTTCACCTGATTGCTGTAAAGCATATTCTGAGGTACCTGAAGGGTACGGTTGATTATGGGCTCAAGTATGATGCGAATCAAAAGTTTAACCTGGAGGGTTATGTTGATTCAGATTGGGCAGGCAGTGTTGCAGATAGGAAGAGCACTTCGGGGTGCTGCTTCAGTATGGGATCAGGTGTGATCTCTTGGTTTAGCAAGAAGCAATCCTGTGTACCATTGAGTACAGCCGAAGCAGAGTATGTCGCAGCTTGTTCGGCTAGTTGTGAGGCAGTATGGCTAAGGAAGCTATTGTCTGATTTATTTTATCTCTAGTTGGATGCTACTTGTATCTATTGGGACAACCATAGTTGTGTGAAGTTGTCAGAGAACCTAGTGTTCCATGAGAAGTCGAAGCATATCGAGATCAAATATCACTATATTAGGGATATGGTGCAGAGAGGAGCAGTGAAGCTCCTGTATGTTGCGACGGACGAGCAGATTGCGGATGTGTTGACCAAACCACCAGCCAGAGTGAAGTTCGAGTACTTCAGAGAGAGGCTTGGTGTACTTCAGATCAAGGTTCCTTCCAAGGGGAAGTGATGAGTCTGGAAGATGTAGATGCACATGGGATTTTCCGACATGGTTGTAGATGTGTTCTCCCATGGTCGTGATGTAACTATTGAGCCATTCTCACATGGTGGTAGATGTGTTCTCCCATGGTGCAGATGTAAGGGCTGGAGCCATTCTCACATAGTGGTAGATGTGTTCTTCCATGGTGTAGATGTAAGGGTTGAAGCCATTTTTCACATGGTGGTAGATGTGTTTTCCCATGGTGAAAAAGTAAGGGCTAAAGCCTTCCCCGAATGGTGGTAGATGTGTTATCCCATGTCGATGGTGTAAGTGTTGTATGATGTGCATCTAGTCTGTGCTCCTTGGACGATGGGATGATATGAAGAGGATGATCATGAGATGATGATGTGCTCCGGATGATGTTTTGTATGATGATGATCAGGATGATCATATGTGATGATATGCATCAGGTGGATGCTTTTCATGATCAGTTCGATCATGTGTGATGATATGCATCATGTGGATGATTTGTATGATATGTTCGATCATGTGTGATGAGCATCATGATGATGCTCCAAATGAAATGCATCAGGACGATGTTGTGATGATGATCAGTTGGATCATTTACATCAGGGTGATGCTTTGTATGATGATGATCAGTACGATCATGAGCATTAGGAAGATGCTCCATGCGAGGATGATCAGGTGTATTATGAGTATCAAATCGATACTTCGTGGCCGTGGACAGGTTGTGCAAGTAGCATAGAAAAGATCCTAGGAGATCCGATAGGTTGAGCTGTGTGCTCGTAAAAGTCCTGGGATGCTCTTTCGAGGTTTTGCTATAGGTAGCATAGAAAAGATCCTGGGAGATCCGATAAGTTGAGCTGTGTGCTCGTAAAAGTCTTGGGATGCTCTTTCGAGGTTTTGCTACAGAAGACATGTAATCAGTTCTGGAGATCCGATAGGTTGATCCATGTGCTCGTAAAAGTCCTGGGATGCTCTTTAGAGATCTTGCAGGTTGCAAGACACTCTTTTAAGGTTTTTCCTGACCACATGTAAAATATCTAGGGAGATCCGATAGGTTGAGCTATGTGCTCGTAAAAGTCCCAGGATGCCCTTTCGAGGTTTTGTGGTGGTCACATGTAAAATATCCCGGGAGATCCGATAGGTTGAGCCGTGTGCTCGTAAAAGTCCCGGGATGCTCTTTTGAGGTTTTGTTGACGCACGTAATAAGTCTTGAGATCCACAAGATGTCCAACTCGCAAAGATGATGAAGACCTAGAGGAGGCTAGGCTTACAACCAGCATGAAAAAGGGCTGGCTCTGTAGAACTTCCTATGATGAGAAGAATTGAGAGATAGCACCAGTGATTGAGATGACGAGTGCAGCAGCAGTGACAATGATTCTCCGTGATCCAGTGATGATGATCCAACTCCAAAATTGAAGAATTTTGCCTATATGTATTGATGACATGTGTCAAGAGAATACCTTCCTAGTTAAGAGGGAGTGTTGATGTATTTGTAACTTCGGAAGATATTCACTTGTATATTACATATATTACATTTGTACTTTATTGTATCCCCAACGGAGATGCATTATTCCTCCGATTGGAAGTGTCATCATTTGTATTTGCAAGTGTCGCAAGTTACATTGTAAGTGTCGTCATTTGTATTTGATGGGTTATTAGACCACCGTAGTGGGGTCGGCCCAGTGACAAGTGGTAGTGGGTTATTAGACTTTCCTAAGTTGGGGCCGACCTAGTTAGAGTTAAAAGTCAAGTGAAGTAAAGTATAAATAGAGGATGTGTGATCCTCATTTAACACATTCACTCACTTCGCATTAGTGAGAGAGAGGAGGAGTAGCTGTTGCAGACATTTATCTTTTGGGGATTCATCCTAGTGATCTTTATAATTGTGCGTATTCTATCTCCGAGGAAGTTGCAGGGTTTTTCACCTTCTTGGTTTTCCCCAGTGAAATGCTTTGTTTCTCTTGTCTCTTGTCTCTTATGCTTGATATGTTGTACATGTTGTTCTTTCAGTTAAGATCCTAGATCATATTGAATTAAATGATGAAAAACTAACACCAAGAACTCGAACATAGTCATAAAGTCCTTGGATGGCCTTCATTGTCTTGTAAGGAAGCAAGAAGTTATTCAAGTCCAAGTTCATAGATGACTCTTGTGTAGAAGCCCAATTCAATGGACTTGACAAGAGAAAGGGGGAATGAAGTGGATTGATGAAGGAATAATTCATACTTGTGATGATTATATGGTGACATTATGATATAAGAAAATGAATATAATGCACAAAAGTGTACGTATGATTCAAGGATGAGGCAAGAGAAAAATTAGGGATGATGATCTCATGAAGATCACTAGAGACATTTATGGAGATACTCATGGAAGATATTGTGGATATATTTATGGAGATGGTTGAATCAACATTCCTATTTTGATATATTTATATTCCTATAAAAGGGGCCTCATTGTACTCAATTGCGCTATGAGAGAATTGCTAGATTAATCTAATGTGAAGTTTGAAAGATATTATGTGTCTCTATTGTCTGATATGTGTGTGAATTTTTTATGGCTTGATTTCTCTTTGACCCAACAACTGAAGTACTTTGATTTACAAGTAGTTACTAATAGGGGGAAAAAGAAACCTAAGAAGATTGTCACCATTGCATATGTGTGCAAGGACCCTAACCACTATGGCCATTGTACAATTGATGATCACGTGAAACAAAAGTGTTGAAGATTTCATCCAATGTTAAATCCCAAGAATTACAAGTAGAGCAATTTAAAAAGAAGAATCTCTTAATTGTGGAAGAGAGAAAGGATATAGAAAGAAGCTCAAATGTGGAAGAGAAAAATGTCTAGACATTGATGAAAAAGGAGGTGAACTTGAGTAACTTCCATCACAAAGTGGAGAAGAAAATGACAAAGTTGTTCTTATATCAAGATTTAGATAAAAAAAAGGAAATGACAAAGGTGATCCTATATCAAGATTCCGATAAAAAAGAACAAAGTAGATTCTCTTTTCGATTCTAGTTAATATGCTAACCTCACTACATATTTAATTAATGAAATAAAAATCAATCTGATGCCTCTTAATATTTCTCGTATAATATTTAGTATTTAACGATCCTTTCATGTATATTAGGAATACCACCTTAATGAAAACATCAAAACTATACCTATATAGCAGATGTCATATTCATGGATCCCATGAGTTTTCTAGTGCATAGCTATGTGATGCAAAATAAATATAATTAGCTACTCTGCACTGACCAAGTTTATTCAAATGGAAAAGAACACTTTCGCTTTCATCAAATGACTCGATAACGAAGGCTCAGTTCGTATATCATGACTTGATCGAGATAAATTGAGATAAATTTTAATTTTGATATCATTGGTCATATACCATATTAGCACTTCTGATCGATCAAGCATATTAAACATAAATAAATTAAAACAAGAGCCACATGGTGGCAATGTCCTTGACATTGCCACATGTTCTATTTGAAGAAAGTTGTATGGATGAGCTATTTGCTTTGAGTTGTAGACAATTGATGGAGGTATTTCGAATATTCTCAAGGATCTCTCGATTGTATGCCCATGCTGTGTGTACGACCTTCTCACATGCGAAGTAATTGGAGTGGGGGTCTTGGAAGACACCCCATTTTTTCCCTTACTATGACAAGCCATCAGAAACCAAACCCCAGAATCAGTTCCTTTCCTCTGCACCAAATTGCCAGTCATAGTCCCTACTATCTAGGTGGTAGTTACAATGTCATGGAGCAGGTTGGAGCCAATGCAAGAGAGCTAGTCTCTCATATACCAAACCCCTGAATCAACCTGTGTGCTATAATTACCCATTACGATCATCATCATGGTGAGAAATGCCATGGTGATAGAGCTTTGTAGCTTTACCTAAGATCATTGCCAGATCATTCGAGGAGCTAGCTTTCCATGCCATCGACTCATCTTAAGGAGTGAATGGATGCGTAAAAGCATCAATATAGAGCGTCTCATCGTTTGTGTAGGAGATAATGCAAGGTACAGGGCCATTAGTGCTGATCGTGGAGAAGGTGGCGATCTGAGGATCTGAGTGCTGCCTTGTATCACAAGGAGCCTCAAAATCATTACAATGAATGTATGGGGTAAGCACCCTACTTGAAGTGTAAAGATATTACTTGAAAGTACCAGAGATACTTCTAAAAGTTAAAAAATAAAACTAAAAAACTAAAATTATAATAACTCAATATATAATTTATATTAGATTATAAGATTAAACTAATATATATGTGTATGTTTGTGTGTGGGGGGTCTAAATATTCTAAGTTTTCAACCTTTATTTTTGGTCTTATTTTGTTTGGATTCCAGTTGGAAATCTATAAAAAATCTTAGAATCACATATATTAGCAATGGAAATTGTATAATTTGGATTCCATGAGAGTATTGGAGGGTGCTAAATCTATTTATAGATTTAAAACACAATTTAAGCACTTCCAAATTTAGATTTTACCCAAAAAAAATTCTGGCCAAAACTTTTCATAAAATTTCACCATTAACGTAACATTTACAAACCTATATATTTTAAATCCAACAAACTTTAAATTAACATATTAAACTTTACCACTCATAACATTTAGGAACATTCTTATCTATCTAATATTTACGGTCAATTATAATCAATTAGATATGGACGTTTTATATTTACAAACCTTCTTATCTATTTAATATGGTCCATTAAATATTGATAATGATTATGATTTACATCAATGGGATACAAAATCCATCAAGGGCATAATTTGAAAAAATGGAGACTTTTTTTATTAATACATATCCTAATGAATAAAGTAAAAAAGAATTTATTGAAAGGGCTAAAAAATGAGATTTTTTTTTTAATACATATCCTAATTGATAAAGTAAAAAGAATTTATTGAAATTGTTAAAAAATGAGATTTTTTTTAATACATATTCTAATTGATAAAGTAAAAAGAATTTATTGAAATTGTTAAAGTAATAAAGATAATTAATCATTATTTCATATTTTCTTTAAAGTCCATCCGGGATTGTATTTCTCATTTAAAGTTTTCTAGTAATTTAAAAATCACATTGATATAATTTATTAATATTATTTTAGAAATTATTTTAAACATAGTAATTTAAAAATCACATTGATATAATTTATTGATATTATTTTAGAAATTATTTTAAACATATAAACACTAGCAGAGTATATTTGACTCTTAATATTTGCAAGAAATTTATGTTATCAAATCTCCACCATCAATTTGATGGAAACAATTATGAATATTCTTCATTATGAAATCAAAACCACTGAATTCATAAATACAATTAAAAACATGTAACCCCAATCCATGTATTGAAATAAATACACCTTATCCACTTAAAAATGTGAACACCAAACAGCACAATGTACTTGTATTAGCAAAACGGAAGACTCCAGACAAAATCATTTTACTGTACAGTCCGAGTGACAGAGAAAGAGAGGAAATTATCTTTCCTTCACAAGGTAAAGCGTTTCCACTGCCCCTTGATCTTTGTTCCTCAAATCCATGGCTCAGACCACAATTATCTACTGCAATACCTCTTAACATATACTAAGCTGTAGATTTAGCTTACTGTCCAACCAGTTTTCTGATTATATTATGCAATTGTTATGCCCCAATTGAATACTTATTGTAGCCCCTGCAACCATACTGGAAAACACCCGCGAGCTCTGCTAATTATCATTCCATTATGGTTGACATAATTGTCGAGCACCCTATATGCAGATAGATTATTACCAACACACAGAGCATACGAGATTTATTGTCAACCCGAGAAAGTCTTTTTATTTCAAAGGATAAATGCACAGTCTATTCTTAAACACCAAATCACTATAATTGAATACTGTTATACTCTAACAACTATGTTCATCCCAAGGAGCTATGCAATCCCAGTTGCTGTCTAATTACTATTCTACCATGCATCAACAAGAAATAAAATAAGATTCAAAGACAATTGCAGATACAAAGAAATCCTATTAACAAGTAACTCACTTCTTCAATCTGATCACTCTTGAAAACCATAAACAGAAACTGAATGTTAATCTAGAAATTCAATTGCAAAGGATTGAGTTCAGTTGTTCTAAGAAATTGAATTACAGGAATGAAAATCAATAATCATAACAGGAAAGATAAATTGTAAAAGGCTCATGGGATCACAACTTAACTGCAAGATGAACAAGGCTATGTACAACTGTCAAATGAAATGCATAAAGAAAGTTCCTACTCAGTCGGCTGTTGCTCTGCACCATTTGCCAATCTCAAGGAAATATAATACTGAAAATTCATGTCACACTTACTACTGCTGCGTACAAGGGAAATATCATAAATAAAACATCACACAACAACAAATTCGAAATCCTATTTTAACTCAGCAATCTCTGTGGAAGACGGGCCCAGCGTTCACACAGAGACGCTGGCTGAACAACGCAAGTTCCTTTAACTCAGAAGTAACTCCTTATATTAACAGAAGAATGATTACACAGTTGCTTTCACTGCTAATACAATGAATTAATTATCTGTTGTTCAACCCCCTGGGTCGAGGCAGCTCCCCATATTTATACATGCAGATCATAACATCTAATTCTATTAACGGGCAGCCATGAAGATCTCTGATCTTCAGGCGCCCAAAATGATACAAGCTGTTACAAACGTGGCATAGTGAAGATATAGAAAGATATGAGAAAGTTGTTGATTGGCCCAGGAGTGGCGATCTTTCCAGATCACGATTAACTCAAGCAGCAAACAACTAAAATATCTCCAATTATGGCGCATTCTGTTACAACTACCCTGTTCACAGCTCTGTCTAGAATGTTGCATTAGAACCATGTGCCTTAATCGATGACCCGAGCCCCGAGGATCCCTTTTTAAGCAGCGAACACCCTTCCTTTGAAGACTTTGTTCAGCCCACCTTCCTGCAATCCACTTATCTCAAACTACCTTCATAAATCATAACATTGTTAGCACAATTGAGAGATAACAACGTTAATTATCACAATCATAAGCATTAATAATATAAAGCAATGATCAGTCATACCTTGGCAGTTTGGGGGAATAAAGTGAGGATGATAGGTCTGATTAGCATGATAAATGGTGTAGGACAGGGGAAAGAAAGGTGATCAAGGATGATTAAAAGGGCCAATTCTGGGCTCAACAATAATATTTACCACCTAATCCTAAGTTCTAAAATCTCTAGTTTAAGTCTCATATTTACTTTTTACTTTGTATTTTTCTTTTTTGTTTATGGCCGACATAATATTTATTACTTTTTACTTTGTATTATTCTTTTTCTATTTACTTTGTATTATTTTGTTACTCGACAAACACTCGACTCACAAGATCTCCTCCATACTGGACTGTAAAGCGCCTCTCAACACAATTACTCAAAACAAAGAACCAATACTACCATTCCATTCGCATTAGTAAATTGTTCTTATATTACTCGAAACAAAGAACAATAGTACCATTCCATTCGCATTAGTTACTAACTTTTCACACTTATAAAAAAAAAATAACCCCCTTGTTAAAACTTAAAAGACTTTAACATCAACAAATGAAAAATTCAAAGGATAAGCCATCTAAAAAATAGTATAATAATAATGAAAATTTCAAGGATTAAGCCATCTCAAAAAATGAAATAGTTTAGTATGATTATTAATAAATAAATGCATGGGATATCTACAATGAGTTTAAAATGTATGGTATTTTCATTTTTCGTAGTTGGTATTTGTTAATTATACATAGTCATGTTTTCAATCTTAGTGCATCATTTATATTCATATTTTATTCTCGGATAGGATTGAAAGTGTAATGCATGAGAAATGTATTGCATTTTCTTATGATCCAAGATATTGCAAGTTGTTTTTATGGTGAATATGGGCTTATTATAGAATGATGTTTATGAATTTAGTAACCTTTTCTAATTGCATAAGTATAAGTTTTTTTTTAAATTTTGTTTTTAAGTAAAATTTAAATTTTAGTTTTTTTTTTTTTTTTTTCCTCGGGAAAAAAGCGTAATTTTATTCAGCAGAGGTGAACAAATTACATTCAGTAGATGCAATTAAGCATTTCGGAAATCCACTTAAGGATACAAAAAAAAAGCAGTCCAGCAGGTATAAGTTTCTGTACATCCGTCCAGTAAAGACAGTGACCCATACATGTCATCATAATCCATAATATAAGGTCCCCAATTTTAATGCAGTAGCTAAGTATCCAAAAAGAACCAGCTAGTAGGCTGTTGACTCCCCGAGCCACTAAAATCAGTAACAATAACAAAATAATTACATTTACAGCTTGGCATTTTAATAATAATAAGATACCACCTCTATCATCCGATGCAGCATCATAGTTTTGGAACATCAGAAAAAAACCAAAAAACAAAACATGTGCCAGTTAAAATCCCTGTGTTTCAAAGTTCCTCAATAAAAGGTCTATGAAAGTATTCATAGTGAGTTCCATCCCTGAACTCTTTCACTTTCCACAACCCCACTGCCAAGTCCCGACCAACCTGAGAAGCCTCGTCCGCCTCCTTGTTGTTCTCTCTGTAAATATGTCTGCATGCAAAGTGTAAGAAAGAAAGTTTTAGTTGCATAATGTCCTGTAGAATGTTTGCTAGTCTAAGATCCCTGCAAAGTTGAGTGCCATTTGTCCAATTTGTAGCATTCATTGAATCACCAAACACATTAATCTGATGACATCCCTTCTCCCTTGCAAAGATGAGAAGAAGTTTCAGGCTCATAATCTCAGCATAATTATTTCCACCTTCCCCCAGTCCCAAGAAAAGAATGAATGAGTGAGTTTTTGAAATATTCAGTATAGCCCCACCCCCGCACCTGCGTTCTAGTGCAGATCCATCATAAAAACCCCAAGGCATAGAATCATCAATTTCTAAGGCGAGGACCTCACGCTGTTTTGCCACTCTGATGTGGTGTGGGAAGGCCTGACGGTAGCCACAAATAGCCACAAATCTGAATAGCAGTGACCACCGGTGTACATTTTTTATCAGTGAAGATCAACCCATTTCGTGCCAACCAGATGCCCCATACCACCAGCAATGGGAGATTCATGAAAGATTTTCCTATGGGATCCAACACCCATTGTGACCAGGCTGACAACACCGAATCCCCGGCCCAGTTAAAAAATGTATTATATATTCTCGAACACTCCGCCCACACTTGCGCCATGAAAGGGCACTGGAGAAATAGATGGACACAAGATTCCTCATAGGCTTTGCATAATATGCACCAGCCCGGCCCGATCCGATTCTTCTTCTGTAATGAGTCCCAGGTAGGAATAGAATTCTCGAGGACATTCCACATAAACAGTCTATGTTTCAGAGGGCAGTTTATCTTCCACAGGGTTTTCCACCAACCCACCAGCTCACGTTGATTCATGAAGTGGCAGATACTGATGTATCCATCCTTTGGTGTATAGCAGCCATCCGGGGCCCCCTCCCATACCAAACAGTCCTCCCTGTCCCGTAAGCGAATATGAGATAGAGAAAGTGCCCGATAAAAAGACCGCAATTCCGCCCGTTCCTCCACAGTAAGTGCCAAAGAGTCTACATCAACCCACGTCTGAATCCATGGATGCATGTCCCAGCCAGCCAAATGGGATAGATAACAAATCCCCAGATTCCGAAGAGAGAGTATCAATTCACCAGATAATAGGTGACGACCAGCACTCCCAAACCAAGGGTCCTCCCCAACACAAAGGGCCTGTCCATTCCCAATATTCCAGGTGAGCAGGTCGCCAAGAACAGGAAAAGAATTAATGACCGCTTTCCAGATAACTGAACAGCCAACCTGTGATTTATCCACCAACCGTACCCATTCCAAAATAGAGAGAGGGGCAATATATTTCCGAGTGACAACCTTAGTCCATAGGCTGTCATATTTCAACAATCTCCAAACCCCTTTCGCAGCCAACGCCTTTGCAAAAAAATGTATATTTTTAAGTCCCCACCCCCCTAAGGCTTTAGGAATTGCGATCTTCTGCCATCGAACCCATGGGGAGACAAAATCTCCCTTGCCGCTCCAAAGGAAGCGAAAACACAGCTTCCGAGCTCTCTCCAGCGTTCCTTTAGGAATCCAAGAGAGTGACATCCAGTAGACTGGGATGGCCTCAAGAACCGATTTTACCAGAACCAGCCTTCCAGCTCGCGACAGCCATCTATGGCTCCATACCTTCAGTCTCTTGTGTATTTTTTCAACGATCCATTACCAGTCCCTTTTGGTGTATGAATTTGGCTTTAAGTGAAACCCAAGGTAGCAGAAGCCCACCTCAAGACGTAGAAATGTATAGGGAAAGATCCTCCGGATAGCCGTAATCTCATCTTCCCTCAGCAGATGGGTTGTTAGAGTGGATTTTCTCACATTGATCTCCATACCTGTGGCATTAGAGAATAGTTGAAAGATGTCCTTTAGCGTTTCCATGTCCCTAATCGATCCAGTGCAGAAGATAAGTATATCATCCACAAACAGCAAATGTGTAATAAACAGATCAGGTGCCACTTGGATGCCATGGAGAGTGCCATCCCTACATGCTTTATTCAAAGCTTTACTCAGTCCTTCAGTGACCAACAAGAAGAGTAAAGGGGATAGTGGACATCCCTGACGCAGTCCTCTTTCAGACCGGAAGAAAGGAGATGTTGCACCATTAATAAGTACCGCAAAGGATACCGTAGAAATACAACTCATAATCCACCTGATAAAATCCACAGCAAAACCCAGATGAGTGAGAAGTAAATGAATATACAACCAGCTCACCTTATCATATGCTTTTGACAAGTCAATCTTGATAATAGCTCCTTTGATTTTCTGAGCTTTCATGCTATGGATACCCTCCTGTGCTACCCCAATAGCCTCGTGTATCTGTCTCCCTTCCAGGAAGCCGAATTGTTCCTCAGAAATATGCTTGGACAGAATCCCTTTAAGCCGCCCAGCAATAATCTTTGATACTACCTTGTATACACAGTTGCACAAAGAAATGGGTCTGAAATCGCTTAAGGAAGAGGAATTGTCAGTCTTTGGTATAAGTGCAATAAAAGTGGAGTTCAGGGCAGCCGGGATCCTCCCCGATCTACGAGTATCATCCACCATCTGCAGCAGATCATTCCCAATAATCTCAAAGAGTGCCAGCAAGAATTCCACCGTCCATCCATCAGGTCCCGGGCTTTTGTCTTTTTGAAATTCCTTCAAAACGCCCTTCAGTTCATCTTCCTCAACAACAGCCATCAAGGAGTGATTGTCTTCTCCATCCACAAAACGTGGAAAAAATTGGGCCATCCGAACCACATCAAAAATGTTAGCCTGTGCAGGGGCTTTAAAGAGTGATTTGAAATGTTCAACCCCAACCCCAGCCATATCCTCAAAAGAAGTCTGTGTATGCCCCAGTGAGTCATCCAAGCTCCAAATGGTATTGGCCGCCTTCCTTCCTTTGGCATATGCATGGAAAAATTTTGTGTTCTCATCCCCAGCCGATAGCCATATAGCCCTGCTCTTCAGTCTCCACGTTTCCTCTTTCTCCAAAAGCAGCTTATTGCGCCTGCCTTCCAATGAAACCAAAAGAGCTTTCTCCTCTGGTGTGTCCAAACCCCCAGTTCCCGAATCATACATAGACTGCAATTCCAATTCGATAGTCTTTAAAGCGTTATCATCTCTAATGTGCTTTTCATGGGCCCAGGCCTTCACCGGCCTTTTAACTCGCTTGATATTTTCAGAGAACTGATAAGAGGCCGAGTTGTCTACCCTGGGATTGTAGGGAACCCAAAGAGATCGGATAAGTTCAGGAAAAGTCTCATCATCCAACCAGATTTTGTTAAATTTGAGCGGCCCAGCAAGTTTCAAAGGACCATCACGGATCTCCAAAAAAATTGGGAAATGATCCGAAGAGCCCCCCGAGCCAACCCACTGCCTCAGTAAATAGTTCCGCTCCACAAAGGTGTCAGACACCAGAAAACGATCCAACCGTTTTTCAACCCTGTATTCACCAGTTCTATTATTTCTCCAAGTAGGTTTAAGGAGCGTTGGCTCAATATCTAGCAGCTTGTGGGTAAGAAGCTGGTGAGTGAAAAAATCAGCCATAGGATCTGGCCGAGCTCTACAACCCCAAACTTCAGCCGGCCCAAGGGAAAAATTTAGATCTCCTCCCAAAATAAGGTTTCCCATATGTAGCATAGGATTAGAGAACAGAGATTCCCAGAAAGGGACTCGGTTCGCATAAGGCCCATAGACATTTACCACCATGAGAGTGTCACCAAAATCCAAGGACGAGCAAGTCATCCCCAGAGCCGCTTCCATACCCCAGAGACTCAGGCACTGTATCGACCGGGTGTTCCACCCCATAGCCAGACCCCCGGACCTGCCCTTGGCATCCAGTGTAGTAAAGGACCAACCACCAAACCAACTTTCAAGTAATTTTTTAACAGTCTCACCAACACCCATAGTTTCCTGAAGCAGAATGATATCCGGGTGTTCAATAGACACCACTCTGCGGAGTGCTGATCTTTTGAGGGGACCAGCCAGACCCCGGCAGTTAAAAGACATAACTTTCATCAACGTCCCTTCTTCTGGGCACGCACCGCTCTAAGCGCCCGATCAATAGTCACCTGTTTGCCATCCAAGAGGTCCATCTTGGCCTTGGTCTGTGCCTTAGCAAGGTGGGATTTTCGGCCCCGACCCCTACCATTCCTGCCATCCTTATTAGTGCCTACCCCCAGCCCTCCCGGGGAAATTTTTGTAAGGGATCTCAAGAAGTAACCAGAGTCCGAAGATGTGGTAGGGGATGGGGATTGAGGTTCATCAAGGGGCCCAGGTCCGTCAATAGGGGGAGGTTCAAGCAGCAGTACCCCAGTGGTTGGCTTTAAAGCCGAGCAGGATGGGATGTCAGGATCAAAACCCATAGTATCTACCAACTCCATTGCCGGGGAAATATTCAGATTTTTTAGTGCCTCAATCCAGTCTGGATTATCAAAATGCAAGTTTTTTAAAGCAAAATGAAAAGAAAGGGGTTTAATGGAGTGAGCAATACCCGCTGAAGTAGTCCCAGGTTCCAAGTTTGCCGCCGGATGAGTCGCCTCAATAGCAGTATTTCCAGGTAGCAAAACCCCAACAGGAACCGCGTCCAAACCCTCATCCCCTGGTAAGACTGCCTCATCTGCCTCCGCTACATCAGGGACCGGTAGTGCCGTGCCAGAAGGACCAGGGTCATCCATATCCTGTGTAGTAACAAGTCCCTCAGCCTCGTCCAAAGCCGCAACAGGGAGGGTTTCTGTTAATGGAAGATCCGGAAGTGAAGTTGCCGCCACCGCACCAGTACCCTTCCGCGGTCCCCCATAATTCTTCCGGAACGGGAGTTTGCATTCAGCAGCCGGATGACCGTAGGCATGACAGCGGCGGCATCTGAAGGGAACATTTTCGTAGTCCAATTTCTGTGAGTAGACATATGGCCCCCAGCTGAGGGTAACATCCGGTACCAACCCATCCCGAATGTTCAGATTTACCAGAATACGAGCCACCTTCCGCTGCCTGGTTTGTAGAAAACTGTAGTCTCCATCCAAATATTGCCCAATCATGTTCCCAATGCCTCTGAAATGTCGCTCCGACCAGTAATGTAGAGGTAATCCTGGTAGCCGTACCCACAGTGGTACAATGTCCAACCGTTCCTTACTAGCATCAAACAGCGGGTGCCATGGTTTGATCATGACCGGGCAATGATCCCAGCTCCAGTTGGAGTTTAAAACCCATTTTGTGTGCTCCTCCGCCTGGAAATTGAAAGCAAACCAGTTTCGTGTTAATTCCACTACTTCTGGTGTATAGCCCAAAACCCCAGCCCACTTCTCTCCCACCCAATCTTCAATGGTACGCAGGGAGAAAGATCTGCCCAATGCTTTGCCAACCAGAGTGATGCTGGTCATCTTGACCAGTTGGTGCCACTCAATGTCTTCCCCAAGAGCGTAATTGTACCGAGTCCTGCTGAGTTTCAACCACCTCTTCCTGCCCCGTTTTTCCTGGTGAGTAGTTTCCTCCGATGAAGGTCCACCCCACTCGTTTGAACTCGTACCAGAGCCCACACACGGGCTAGCAAAACTACGCTGCTCGTGGATTTCCAGTTGCCCCACCCACCTTTCCTCCCTTGTCTCGGCAGTGTTCAATCCAGGTTGTGGGTTCAATGGAGAAGGTACTCTTCCAACGATGCCCCGAGATCCATCTTCCACCGTGCCAAATCCTTTATTCTTGCTTGCCGAACCCTCCAGGGCCTCAATAACCTGGTCCGAGGTCCATAAAACCCCCGCAGCCTGCGGATTATTCGCAGATAAACCAGAGATGGGAGCACATAAAACCCCAGAGCTGGGAGATAAAGCCAAGAAATCCGTCGGTGAAAACCCCAGGGCGGACCGGTTCTCAAATGTAGGTCCTCCTTCCACCTCGCCGCCACCAGCAGGGACCCCAATCGTCCACCCGGCACACTCAGACTGTGTCCAGATGGGCAAGTCATCTGTTGCATCAAAGGAATAGTCCACCCTGTCATCATATGTAGCCATGTTCAGGGAAACCCCACCTCCACCGTAGCACAGGAACCGTGGCAACCACCTGGGGTTTACCACCAAGAAACAGGTATAATACGTGAAAATTAAACGGTGTTCAGACCCCTACACCGCCGTTCAAGCCGTCAAAACCGTGACCCCTAGACCGCAGCAGTCCGCCCATCCACCAGCATGCGAGTCCACCTACACCAAAGGAACCACCATAGTGCACCAAGAAACCCCGAACTCTCGTCACCTGAAACGAAAACAGCTCCGAATACAGACCACCTAAGGTGCCGATATTAGCTCCACCATCGTCATGGCCTCCTGCCTCGTCCCACCTCCATAAAAAATGATCTGTTCAAACATCCCAGGTTCCGAAAAAAAACCGTCCTCACAGACTAACGTACTTCTTCTCATTCATTTCTTGGAGCCTTCATGGGAAAAAGCTTCCTATCTTATTATCTCAATATCTCACCAAGGTATCCAAATTTTTTTTTTTTTTTTTTTAATAATAATATCTTAACTTAATTATTAAATTACAATTTTATAAATAAAATCTTATATTATTAATAGTTAAAATAAGATATTTTTGGGAGAGAGAATTTGATGCTCTGTGAGCTCCAGTGTTGTATGGAGGTTGTGCTGAAAACATGTAGATGAAGATGAAAAAAGAATCATGCTCAGTCTATTTTACAGGTCATATCTTTAAGAACAATTACATGACTGTTTTTTTCGAGTTCTTAAAAGAGTATGAGTATGAATTCATCTACTATGTGATCAATTGAGAGAGAGTTTATCTTATGTGATCAATTGAGAGAGAGTTTATCTTGTAAGTAATTAAGTTATCTAAACCTAAGTTAATTTGCATTTTTATAATTAATGAATATGAAATCCAACAGGTTCACAAAACTTATAATATATCATTAACAAAATTACTTCTTTCAATGTAAATACAATCAAATAATATTAAAAGATTGTTAAAAGTACATTCAAAAATATTATCTTACTAAGATGAGAATCTTTATTAAATATATATATATGTCTATATATATATTTCTTTGCAAATCTTAAAAGTTGAAATCCCAATATTTTCACCACAGAAACTCAAATATTTTCACCACAGAAACTCAAATGAAACTCAGATATGGCCAGTTATAGAAGACATAAACCGAAAAAATTAAAAAACAAACTCTGATAGAATTTTGTTTGACATATAATTTCACCACTGCAAGCAATTTAGGCTATCATTATTGGTAGCTCTGCTTAACGTACAGGTTTATCTTTACATAAATGTAAAACAGTTGTTATATCCTATTTGTTATTAGTTAAACAATTGTTATAAAATCTACTTGAAACATGATTTAATCATTAAAGATATTTCCCATTATGTTTAAAAGCAATTTAATTGTTTACATAAAAACAAAGCAATTTAATTATTTACATAAAAACAATATTTAGTGCTGTGTGTCTATCTTCAACCTCAACCTATTTAATACCTACCTATTTAATGCCTAATCAAATGTACAGGTCTTCAACCTCAACCTGAGAATTTATTTTGATAAGCAAATCAAATGTATATTAATGTACAAGCCACAGATCTTGATTTTTTAAGATTGAACTGAAATAAACGGAATCATCTGTGCTCTGAGTGAATCCAAATGTCATTGTATTTGAGACCGGGTTGTCTCATGCATATCAATGTACAAGTCGCAGATCTCTATTCCTTAATATTAAATAAACAGAATAATATGTGCTCTCACATGAACCCAGATCCAAATGTCAGAGATAAATTTTATTTGAGACCAGGTTGTCTCATATTTATATGTATCTTCCAGTCTGTATTTGCCCAGGTCATAAGATTTATATGTATCGTTCTAATGCTCTCCTTAGGAATTAGATACAATGGGAACTCGTCATTAGTATTTCACAACGCCTAATCTTCATCACCATGAAATAACGTACTTAATGAATAAAAGAAACCAAGATTAAATCTTAATGGTGGGCCTAAAAAATGAGATATACAAATCCTCTCCCATACAAATGTATGCACTATCGGACATACTGACCTCATATGAACACTTGTTTGACACATATTTATCCTATGAGATTTCCATCCAGTAACATTAACAATTCTTCTCTAGTATAGATATTTTACACAGTTAACCCTAATTAAAGAGTAAACCAAATGTCGAAAATCATTGCCATACCACTTTCTTTAACAAAGACATCCAATCTAACGCCCTTTCCACAACTTGTTTCCATACCACTTTCTTTAACACAGACAACCAATCTGAAGCCCTTTCCACGGCCTATCATGAATCTAGAAAGAAATGGAAGTTGCAACGGGTTTATATTCCAACAGCTTACTCCTCAAGATTACAGAAGAAATAGATTGCAACAGGTTTATAATAGAACAACTCGCTCAATGCCAAATCGCAATATTACAAATCACTCTATAAACCTGAGAGTCCTCCTTTGAAAAGCAATGTTGCAAATGAATAAGATCAGAAGCGAATGGAGGCTATTATGCAAGAATACAATGAACCCAATTGAGAGTAGAGCCAAACTTGTGCCACAATACATTAATATCCAGAGTGGCAATGATCAACCGAAGAGTCATTTTTTCATAAAAATCTAAAAAGAAGACTGAACTAAAAACATAAATCCCAAATTTAAAGAAACCCATATTTATAATGAAAGAAAATCGAAGTTGCATTCACAGCCATATAAACAGATCTATAAGCTATAAGAGAACACTGTTTAAAACATATCTATTAGCTATAAATTGTTTAAAAGCAAATGGAGAACATTACAGGCAACGTACCTGCAACATTGAATGAAATTAAGCCAAAATTGTAGTGCTCCCAAAATACTGCACAACCGAAGGAGGAGGCCGTGTCACCTATGATTCTCAATGTCATTACCTGCACCCAATTGATCCAGCTTGTGGGTGTCGGGATAATATAAACAGGCTCCAGTGAATTGATAATGGAGAGGAAACGTTTGAGTTTCCCCTACACTTGGCAGCAGGTCAATACACACCCACATGTTCAGCATGTTCCACTTGCAGAAATCATAAATAAATAAATAAATACCGCAGAAATGTAAATACGGGAACAAGCCCTCTTTTACTCATGAACAGATACCAAATTTATCTCTTTTATGAAGAGGAGGAGTAATGCTCTCGAGAGGCCATGCTGAGCAGATGTAATAATAACTTACAGCCAACCTATCTCTGTAAAATTAATAATTACAAGGTGGAATTATATAACTTGATGATGTGCACTGGACAAAGCAATGGATTCCCCTTTTCAACTCACTGTAAGTAAAAAAATAGGGCTATGCCCTCCTCTGCTCTCACAAAGACACTGTAAGCAAATAAAAAAACTGCGCCAAAATTCCTGTAGGCATACTCAAGTCAATATGCACTGGAAAACAAATGTTACACTCAGAATTCATGCCCTCGAACTAAAGCATACTGTAACTTGGAAAGAAGCAAATCTAAGAATGAAGCAAATCAGAAAGAAGCAAATCACAGAAATAAGCAAATCGGAATGAAGCAAATCAGATCAGAAGCAAATCAGATCAGAAGCAAATCACAGAATGATAATCCAATCAAATCGAGCATGGAAATTATAAATGGTTGGCTAGATTTGATAATATGGCATAAATGTGGCTTGCTAAAGTGATAGGAAGCCAACACAATACACAGAAATCACTAATCAGTCAATCGCTAATAGACATACACAGAAATCGCTAATCAGTCAAGAAATCGCTAATCGACATACACAAAAGCACCTGTGAGAAGTTGCTTATCCCCTGCTCTGCGGGCTAGCGAGTTGTATCCCCTCGAACTGGAAGCTCAGGACTACGATATATTGGATTCTCAGGACAGATTTGTAAACACGGTCTTTGTCATTGTCAGCCAGGAAATCGCGCCTTGGGGATCAAGTGAAGTGATATGTTTCTTTTTGCAATGAACAAAGGAGAGCAATGATGCATGGAATTCAGTTGATGAGCTGAACTTTGGCGAGTTGTGTCCCCTCCACCTGGAAGCTCAGGACTATGATATGGATTCTCAGGACTACTATATGGATTCTCTGTGTCCTTTCCCACAGTCTCCAGGTTTCTGCTAAACACTTGCGAGATTTTTTGTACTGTACCAAAGCGAACGGCCAAGCAGGACGGACGGATAGCAGAACAGGATGGGCCGAATAAGTTACATGTCAGATACCATGACATCCTCCCGCGGCCACCCCTGGGGAGGGAAAACCGAGACAGACATCATCATGTACACACCCAATCAAATTGAAGAAAAATCAGATTTAAAAAAAAACAATTAGTTCAAAATTATGAATTCCAATGTTTGGACT
Organism: Larix kaempferi; assembly: GCA_027924585.1. Taxonomy (NCBI): domain Eukaryota; kingdom Viridiplantae; phylum Streptophyta; class Pinopsida; order Pinales; family Pinaceae; genus Larix; species Larix kaempferi. Next base: position 6,633,649 of record BSBM01000662.1, read on the forward strand.
ATAGCTTATAAAAAATTGATAACATCAACCAAATTAATATCCTTGACTCAAAAATAAAAAATTGATAACATCAACCAAATTAATATCCTTGACTCAAAAACTAGAAATCAAGGACATAAAATGATTTATTGCGTTTATTATATATATAATTGACTTGGAAAAAGAACAAACGCAAAATTGATTGAATGGATTCATTTCTCACCCTCTTGAGAAGAATCAAGAGGAATGGAAGTTGTCGATTCCAAGAAGGTACTTTTCATCTAGTGAATTTAGTTATATTGCTGCTTTTTATAATCCATATATACCTTTAATTTATGTGGAATAGAAGATGGCAATCTCAGGTCCAGGTCCATTCTAGGAAAGTACATTTCATCTAGTGAATTTAGTCACATTATAGTTTTTTATAATTCATATATATCTTTATTTTATGTGTGTGTTTAGTTGGGTAGATCAATGCATGTAGTTAACTATAATTCAATTATGGATAGGTTAATAAACATAGATTTGCAAATATAGGTTGTTTGAACTGCATAAATAAGGTGATTAGAGGGTTTTGAGGGCGCTAAATCCATTTATGCAATAAAAAAATGCAATTTAAACAATGAAAATGGCAATTTCTAAAAAGCTTTCATCATTGAATTTAAGAAAAAATACCTAAAATGTTCAAAACATAGAACAATTAGCTTACTCCTAATTTATTAATTATTTTATAAAGAGATTAAAATATAATTGAATTGCAAATGTTTAGATACTGACATCAATGTAGGGATGCCATAATCATTGTAAAATGAATCTAGCTTCTTTTAATGGAATTGTATACAATAAAAGCCACTTTTTATGCTTGCAAAAAATTTTAGGTGCTTAAATTGGACCCAAATATTTTGACTTAAATGTAAGGACTTCATAAACATTGAAAAATGCACCTAGCTTCTTTCATGCAATTATATAAAATAAAAACCACAAAGAGTTCAATAATCGTTCTAAAATGCACCTAGCTTCGATCATGCAATTATATAGAATAAAAACCTTACATGTTTCAATGCACCTAGCTTCTTTCATGCAATTGTAAAAAATAAAAACCACACACATTTCAATCTTGTGACTTATGGGGTATGAACCCACCATGCTTATGCCACACCACATTGATGGCAGATGAATAGTGGGTTTTATTATCAGTTCAGATGGATGATTAACAATGATGAAAGGGTATTGAAATTGATAGATAGCGACATTCATTTCGAGCATCTCTATTAGGCTACCTGGTTTTCCTAGGGGACATGGGTTTAAATCTCAATAAAAGAATTAAATATTTGTTTACTTTTTGGGTCTCTGTAGATTTGAAGGATTTGAACGAATGAAAATCATCCATCAGTTTTCCTAGTAGTGCAAACTTTGATGAATGGGAATCGATTACTAAGTAGGTTCAGAGGAATAAGAATCATTAGTCTTCCTAGCATAACATTAGAAATAAAAATAACAGTAACAATGCCAGTATCATAGGTGGAGTATGTTATGAAATGATATGAAGTAATTAGAATTGGAGAAATGAACTGGGATCACCACTTCAGTTCTTCTACTCAACTTGGTAGAGTGTGTGTGCAATGTACTCACCCTTAAGTAGGCTTGAATGCCTTCTTGATGGGAAAGGGAACACTCAAGTAACCAAGAGTGTGACCACTTACTCGTATTCATGGGAAAGGAATCATGTAAGGAAACAAAGAAGTGGACCAAGCAACCAACGGCGAGATCACGGGAAAAGGTGTGACCAAAGGGGAGCGTCGACAAGCGTCCATGGAGAAGGTCATCGGGACCACTTCATAACCAATGGGCCTTTGCGAGCATATCCGATGTGAAGTGTGTGCACATTGAACAATTGGAAGAAGGGTGCATGTGCATACTTGGTGGTGTTGAGTGCTTCGACAAGAGCATTGACACACCAACATGTGGACATCAACAAATCAACCCGTGAAGCATCGATAACGCGTGACAAGGGGCATTTTGACAAGGATCATGACACATCAACAAAGGGGATTCAGCATGTCCACTTAGTGTTTGGAAAACACCCCAACAAGTATATATGAGAGTGAGTGCACACTTGGAAAAGGCATCATTGGATCAAGAGATCAAGAGAGAACATGCATCTAAAGAGTTCAATGGTTAAGGGAACAAGCACAAGCTCTACAATTGGCATCGACCAAGGTTAAGTAAGATTTGACTAAGGGGGAAATAGAGTGTATCAGGAGATAGTTCGAACAGGAGTTGCCGAGTATATATGCACTTGTTGAGAGGCATTTTTGGCAAGGGTGTTGAGGGGTTTCTTTGTATTTTCTGGGAGGTAGTTTGACAAGGCTTTCGAAGGTTGTATGTATTCGAGCAACAAGCCTTAGAGTTGTGCCTTGTTGTATTTTGAGGTCTCAACCATTGTCCAAACCTCACCATTGTAACCTTGAAAGTTTCAAGTGCCCGCATTATGGTGCCCCCTATATGATTGTGTTATCTTTTTTATATTGGCATAACAGTTAAACAACACCACACATTACTTTAAAAAGTGTACTTGGCAAGGTTTCCGGTGAAGGTAGATGCTAGTAATGTGGTAGTTCATAAGCTGAAGGTATGGGCGGGTTTTCAACAAAGAGGTGAGATTGTCAGTAAGTAATCATGAATGACCAAGTCTTCTGGAATAACACCGAGGCAGTACCGCATAGCTACCAAGGGTCGAGATTCCTTTAGCACGACACCTTGGGTTTGTGTCAATGGTTTCATAGCTACTTTGAGCACCAAAAGTGTTGAATTTAATTATTTGGGTAGATATTTTCACCACCCTTCTAAAGTGGCAAACGGAAGCAGAACTGGGAAGAGCTAAGAAGCAGAGCTAACTTTGGTAGCAAACTTGAGCTTAGTTTGGATGGGATCGTTGAAGGGTTCAACAATCTCTCTCTACTTGTCAATGGAAATGCAAGAATGCAAGATGATGATTGAACTGAGGTCGAGCAGAAAATTGCAGAAGACGAAACATCCAGAATTAACAAAGGTAGTGCACTCGGGAGGACGGCGCTCACCATGGGCTAAACCAGAGTGTTTGGTTCATTGGAAGCATTGCAGGTAGCAGGTTGTCGGAAACACATAACGTGTAGCGAACAAAGTTTGAGTATTGGGACTTTTGCATTGAACTTTAGTTTGGGTGTCTTCATTTTAGCAGGTAGGAAGGCTCTAAGAAGAGAAGGTGTAGGGATCGTAAAGCAAGTAAGGCAAAAGCAACTCAATATATCAACGGTAGTCACACTAGGTAAATTTGTTGTTTTGGGATGCAGGTGCAAAGAAGTCACCCGACAAGGTGACTAAGTACAGGAAAAAAACCATGGCGGGATCAGATGATGAGGCAGCTTCACACCATGAAGAGAATGATGGAGGACAATCTTCTAGGGTTAATCAAATGAAGGAACGGTTGACAACATTGGAGAGTCTTGTTTCGAAGCTTGAAGAGTCTTTGTAGCAGGAGCAACTTGCCAAGAAGTCCATGGAGACCCACATAAGATGTATCCTCAACTCATGTAATGAATCTGTAGCTTTGAGCACTAACATCGTAATATTGGCCAAGGATGTAGATGGAGTGGTTGAAGGTAGTTGAAGACTTAGTGAAGTCCTTGGTAGTGCAAGCACACGACCAAGAAGACACCATCAACCTCTCAAACAAGCTATCATGTAGGGAGGAAGTTCAACCGAAGCAATAAAGATAAAGATAAGAGTCGAAGTCATATGATGTCACACACGATATGCCAAGATGATTGGAAACTTTTGTTGGGATGTGGAACAGTACCTTGAGCAGATGAACAGGAGTTCGGATGAGGCCAAGCTGAATGTAACTGCCATGTTCTTGAAGGGAACATTGAAGCTTTGGTGGAGGAATCGAGTGGAGAATATTGATGCAAGGAACGATGTTTCTTAGATAGAAAATTGGGCAGACATGAAGGTGATCTTACAAGCACAATTTGGTCTAGGAAACAAAACATGGATCAAAAGGAATGAACTCATGGAGCTGCGACATTCTGGAAAGACTCAAGATTACATGAAGGCGTTCTATGGGATCATTCTAGAGATCAAGGATATGTTGGATCAAGATCGATTGTATCACTTAATCAAGGGTTTACAACCATGAGCGCAGAGTGAGTTGTGTCAAAACGTTCAAAATGTTGCCGCAACTATCAACATAGTAAACAAGTAACTTGATTTCAAGACCAATCCAGTGAGAAGATAAGAATGGAAGAAGGTAGTTCAACGAAGAAGCAGTTTGGCAAGGGTAAATATAAGAACAAGGGGAAAGATTCTGCGAAGTCAAGAGAGGGAAAGTCGAAACAGTCATAGGTTCCCAAGGAGAAACTAAAGAACCCTATCAATTGTTGGATTTGTGCAAAGGATCACCATGCAAGAGATTACCCACTAAAGAAGACGAATTTGAACGTTGTAGAAGAATAATAGGCGTATTGTTGTTGAATGCCATAGCCAAGGAAGTAGTTGTGGCCAAGATGGATGAGGAAGAAACGACAATCTTATGCCATGTTCTGGTAGAAGTGAATGGGAAGACTGAAATTTCCCTTGTGGATTGTGGCTCCACCCATAAATTCATGAAAACAAAGGTTTCTGAGAGGCTCAAGTTGCAGGGTTAACCCATGAGCACCTCCTTCAAAGCGATTAACTCGGAGATTTAGTGGGTGGTTGGCACGACCAAGGGAATACCAATGAAGAAAGGCGATCGAAGAGGGAAGGAAAACCTCACGATCGTACCGATGGATTATTTTGAACTTGTCCTCGGGAAAGAGTTCTCGTGGACGACACGGGATACACTTGTCTCACACTTGGTCAATTTAGTTTTCTTTTCGGGTAAAACCAACAGATCATAGTCCCGACAATGAGGAAGCATATTGGTTAAGTCGCACAAATGGTGGCTTTGAGATTGGTTGAAACGACCAACCAAGGCGCCAACCTAAGTCCTTGTGAAGGGAATACTTGTCCATAATGCAAGGCGAACTTGCCGAAGCTAAGAATCCTTGGTATGTGGTAGGAAAGGAATTGCATGAACATGGTTTTTCCATGCTTGGAGAGGAGAATTAACAGGGGGAACCAGAGGTATATCAGTTGTTGGATGAAGGTGAATTAAGGATCAGATAGAACATTCAATTACTGCTATATTTGAGTGTGACCTAAGTCTAGGTAGACCGGCCGCACCATCAAAAAACAATCAATTTGAAACATTTGAGGGGGGTGGCATTGAGTGCCACTTACCTCCCACTCTTTGTTCGAGAAGGAAGGAAAGCGACCCCTATCGAGGGAGTGACATTTCAGACAAGGCATTAGGTAGACGATGCTGAGATAAGGAAAATAAGTCAAGTCAATAAGTCCAACTACACTTACTTGGGATGAACTGAGTAGCTTGACCAAATTGAAAGGGTGAGAAATAACCTCACACAATAGCATTTGGCAGTAGTTAGAGGACTTGGAGGTGACTAAGAAGTACTTCCACGAGGAGCATCACACAAGTAGAATCGACCAAGGTATTTTGGTTCACAATTTTGGGCAGGGAGACACTGTCATGAGAGGACACAGAGTCGGACTAGCTACTTGACTTGTCCCCTTCATGACATCCTAGAAAGTGTATCATGCACAACGAGTTGAAACGAAGTCATTTTGGTATTGGGGATTTTCAGGAAGCATTGTAGAGGGTTGGAGAGGCAACCCACGTGGATGAGTAAGACTAGACGAGTGATGAAGAACTGTTGGGAGAGTGAATTCGAGAGTTTGATCCAAGGGAACCCAATGCTTGCACGCAACAGGATCAGACGTTATTAGGATGAAAACATGTTGATCGAGGGAGGATGTAATGTCCTCACCATTCGACAAGTTTGAGCACCTTGCTGATAGGAAAGGGTGCACTCTACTAACCAAGAGTATTCCTAATTATCTATGTTCATGTGTAAGGAATTAGGTAAGGAAGAAAAGAAGTGGACCAAGCAACCAATGATGGGAGCACGGGCATAGGTGCGACCAAAGAGGAGCTTCAGCAAGCGCCCATGGAGAAGGTCATTGGGGCCACTTCATAATCGATGGGACTTCGTGGGCAGGACCAATGTGAAGTGTGTCCATTTTGACAAGAGCATCAACACGTTAGCACGTGGGTGTTAGCATGTCAACCCACAAACCATCTTCAGCGCATGGCAAGGGGCATTTCGAAAAATATCGTGACACATTGGTGGAGGGACTTCGGTAAGATTCGGCATGTCCACTTATCATTTGGAAAACACCCTCAACAAGTATAAATGAGAGTGAACATGCACTTGGAAAAGGCATCATCCGATCATGAGATCAAGATAGGACAAGCATCCAAATATTTCGATGGCTAAGGGAACAAGCATAAGCTCTACAGTTCGTAGTGACCAAGGTTAAGGTAGATTCAGCTAAGGGGGGAATCGAGCGCCCTGGGAGACAGTTCAGGCAAGAGTTGATGAGGGTTTGTGCACTTGTAGAGAGGTAGTTTTGGAAAGGCTATTGAGGGGTTTCTTTGTATTTTCCGAGAGGAAATTTGACAAGGCTGTCGAAGGTTGTATGTTTTCGGGGAACAATCCTTAGAGTTTCACCTTGTTGTAATTTGAGGTGTCAGTCATTTCCTAGTCCTCACCATTGTAACCTTGATCACTTTTGTGTACTAAGTTTCAAGTGCTCGGGTTAGGGTCCCCCTTATATGATTGTGTTTTCTTTGTTATATTGGCATAATTGTTAAACAACACCACACATAAATTAAAAAACTTTAAGTGTTAAAGTACTTGACAAGGTTGTTGGGAATAGGTAAACGCTAGTAACGTGGTAGTTCATAAGCTGAAGGTATTGGAGGGATGTGAATGAAGAGGTGTAGTATGTCGGTAAGTAATCCAAAATGACCAAGTCTTCAGGAAGAATGCTGAGGCAATGCCACATAGCTGCCAAGGGTCGAGTTGCCTCAGGCATGACACTTTGGGGTTGTGTTAGTGTGGCTCTTAATGAGGGCTCAACTTGCATGCATTGCATAGTACACAATGCCACTTAAAATTAAAGTCTTATTAATTTGACCTATGGTACATTGAAGGCTCCAAGAAAACCAGTAGGTCATTCAAGTTGGAAAAGTGACATATTCCAGTTGGAAAAGTGACCAATTAATGGTGGTTTTAATAAATGATTGTTTTTAGGGTGGTCGTCTACTCTTTTTGTTGTTGAATAGTAACCAAGTAAAGGCAATTTTACTAAATGATCGTGTTTTTCTATTACTAATAGTTATTATTAATACCTTTATGATACTCATAAATCATAACTATTGAAGATAACTTCCAAACAATTTGGAAACATTTTTTATAAACATCGTTTGATAATTTAATATAGTCTTAAATGGTTCAATATTCATTACTTTTAACTTGTTATATGCTCATGAGGAAATGTTTCTCTCTAAAGTTGAGCTAACACCAATTTCCCTTTAACAAATTACTTTTATTTTTTTTATCAAATCTGCACAGTTCACAAGTCTATTTACGAATTTCCCTCATATAATTAGTGAAAGGATTTGCATCCATGCTTTTCATACTTTGTCCGAAAAACTTAGCAAATTTGCAACCCCTTTGGACATCTTCCACACAATCAAGAATGAAATCATACATGTAGATGGATTAAGAAAATTGTTCTGTGTAACTTGTGCATGTGCCAAGAATAAGTCTCATTATCTTGACTTCTCTCCATATAATATTTTCAACAGGTTATCTCAACTTATGTATACCACTTCAGTTTACCCATTTGTTTGTGGATGATATGCACATTAGACGATAATCTTATGCCCATTTTATTCCATGAAGTCCTCCAAAAATGTGTAAGAAATTTACTATCTGTAAATGAAGTGATGATTTGTGGCAAATCATGCAAACTAACAATCTTTTTGAAGAATATAACCATAACGCATGGTGCATATGATGTCTTTTTATGGGGAATAAAAATCTACGGCTTAGAAAATGATCAAGAACAACATAAATTGAGTCATTACCTCTTTGCATTCTCAATAACCCATGAACAAAGTTCATACTTGAAACTTCAAAGTTCCCATAATATTTTTGGACCTCAATACAAAGAATGGTGTACAAAAATCGATGTTCTAAACTTTACCTTGTGTTGACAGACAAATTTGAAAGCACTCGTTGCATTCCTTCACATCCTTTGCAATGCTTCAACAATAGTACCTTTCTTTCACCAACTATTTAGTTTTATCAATACCGAAATAACCACTTAAATCACCAATATACACTTCATGATAATCTTGTTCCCAACCTCTTGTTTGCACAATTGAAAATTTGAACATGAAACCCTCCTAAATGAGAATAAAGTATTCCAAATAGGTTGCCATATCTTCCCTCCATGGCTTCTTACATGCTATCTATGCCACTACAAAATTTGCATATGTTGCATATAACTCTTCATAATTTCCAATCCAATAATGTCAATAGACATGGTCAACAACTACACTGATCTTTTTTCACTCAATGCATATGTTACATAGTTAGACTTTCCTGATTTATGTTTCAAAACAAAAGAATAACTCCAGAAAATCTCTATCCATTTCACATGTGGATGAATTAACTTTGCTTGGTTGTTTATGAACTACCTTTTGGGCAAGAAATCGTGTTTCTACTTCTTCAAAGTTTTCATGATAGCATGGAGCTACGGGTCAAAATTTCATTGGGATTCATTCAATTTCTCATTGTAAGAAGAATTGGCCTTCCTTCGTGATGCAATGTTATCCCTATTACTAAACTACTTGCATCACAGTCAAATCGAAAAACTTTACTAAAATATAACAATGTCAAGTTGTTGTTGCCCACTAAAATTTTTCATATATACTCAAAACTCAAAACTCCCACTGCATGAGAAATGTTTGGTTTGGTAATACCATTTCATATATCAAACTACCAAGTACACTAGCATAGGGAACTCATGACAGGTCTTCTTACTCTTCCCATGTCTTGGGACACTAATCTACAGATAATTTTACACCTACATGAATAGAGAACTTGATCGGCTTACTTTCCTACATGTTAAATATATTTAGTATTGTCTCAACATATTTTATGTGATTCATCTAGGGTTTCTTGTTTGCATGATCTCTTTTAATATCCATTCCCAGTATGAATTTTGCAGCATCGAAATCCTTCATGTCGAATTTGAAGGATAGTTGTGATTTCACCTCCCTCGTGAAATTCATATTATTTCCAATCATCGACATATTATCAACATACAATACTATATTAATGAAGTGATCACCAAGCTTCCTATAATATAAATAGTGATCAACCTTGTTTCTCACAAACCACAATCCAATGATGTATGTGTTTAAATTTTGGTACCAAATCCTTAGAGATTGATTTAGACCATAAAGGGATTTTTTAAGCTTACATACCATCTCTTTCCCTCCCTTTACTATAAACCCTTATGGTTGTTTCATGTAGATTTATTCTTCAAAATACCCATGTAGGAATGTTGTCTTCACATCCATCTACTCTACTTCGTGATTAAAAGAAACAACAATAAAAAGAAGGAATTTGATAGAAGTTAATTTAGAAACTAGAGAAAGTATTTCACCCAAATCAATTCCCTCTACCTAGGAATATCCCTTTGCTACTAAGCAGGCTTTCTACTTCTTCACTTTACCTTATGCATTCAACTTTTTAAACAACCATTTTATACCAATTGTTTTTCTTCCAACAGGTAACTCAACAATATCCCAAGCTTCATTTGTATCCAAGGCATCCATTTCTTCAACCATGGCCTTCTTCCAGAGATCACTATCCTCTGAATCAACAACTTCCTTCACATTTCTAGGATAATCATCAATAATAGATAAAGCAAAACAAGACCGAAAATCAAGAGGCGAATACTTTTCTAGTAGCCTTATTTCTCGAGATGATATCCTCAAAACTAGGGTATGAGGTTCTTCTTCTTCTAATTCAGCTTCTTCTGTTGAGTTATATTCTTCATCCTCTAACTCAAATTCTATTTTCTCTGGTTCCTTTTCCATTGGACTGACTTCATGTTTGGGAACATCTTTAACCTCTCTAAAAACAACAAATCAACCGTAAACAATATTCTTAGTTATAGGGTTCCAAAGTTTAAAATCTTTCACACCATATTTTTAACTAATAAATATACATTTTTTTAGCTTTAGTATCCACCTTACTCCTTTTTTTTCTTTGGAACATCTACATAAGCATCAAAACCAAAAAATTCCAGATGTTTAATAGAGGGTTTCTTATCGTTCCATACCTCATGCCGAGTTTTGTCAACCAATGTTGATGTGGGTGATCGATTTACCAAGTAACATGCAGTATCCACTTCCTCTACCCATAATCTGTGTCCTATCTCGGCACCACTGACCATGCTCCTTTCATTTTCCATCAACATCCTATTCATTATTTTTGCAACTCCATTATGTTGAAGTGTGTATGGAGTAGTATTATGCCTTGCTATTCTGCACTTCTTACAAAATTCCTCAAATTCATTGCCGCGAAACTCCCCACCATTATATATTCTTAATGCCTTTATTTTCTTTTTTTCTGATTCTCTACAAGAGCCTTAAATTATTTAAATTTAGAAAATACTTCAAATTTCATTCAAAGGAAATAAATCCATTTTTCCTATAGAAATCATCTATAAATGAAACATAATACACAGATCTATCTACTGATAGAATATGCACAGGTCCAAACACATCACTATGTATTAACTCTAAAATTCATTTTTCTCTTGTAGCACTAGATGCAAATATTACCTGATTATGTTTTCCATATATGAAATGTTCACATAAATCGAAATCTAATGTGCAATCAAACATACCTTCAACCATACCTTTACCTTGTAATGCTCAAAGACCCTTCTCTCTAGCATGCCCCAATCTTTGATGCCATAGCATTGCCTTTCCTCAAGAGGCAGTAGGGGTTCTATCTTCTTTATCTCCTCCCTAAGGCACAACAAAACTATTACACCCATTGGTGATTGTGCTTCCCAATAGTTTGTACAAATTTCCATTATAAACTCCCCTCATCAAGACCACTGATCCTTGAACCATTTTGCATGCATATTTTACAAACACGGTTTGTACACCTGCATCACCCATCTTTCCGAGGGATATAAAATTTATAGCTAAATTTGGAATGTGTAGTACTCTAGGGAGAGTTCTAATCCTTCCATCCTTGAGCTGCAAATTAAGTCTTCCACATCCGATGATATTGGTTGTCGAATCATATCCTAAGAACACATCTCCTCTATACTTCTTATATTCACAAAACCACTCTCTATGAGGAGTCATATGAAAAGACACACTTGATTCAATCAACCATACATCACGATCTTAATGGGTACCTATAGAGGCTAGGTACATATACCCTCCTTCTTCTGGGGAGGTCTTTTCCTTTGTGGAAGGGGTATCATCATATCCCTTCCCCTTTTCAACATTTTTAGATCTACAAACCTTCTTATAGTGCTCAACTTTACCACATTTCCAGCATTTCCTCAAATATTTTCCTAGAGATTTAGATATACCCTTAGATTTATATCTCCCCCCTAAATCCTTATTTTTATTTATCTCTCAAGGACGACCTCTCACAAACAAGGAATCCATGGCATTCTGATTCATTTCTTCTGATAGCAGGGATGCTACTATTTTATCAAACTTAAAGGTGGTTCGACTAGCACTACCTATTTCTACAATCAAGTTATCCCAAGAATATGGCAAAGAACATAATAATGTAATGCATTTATCTTCTTCCTCCATTGTAATACCAACAGAGGTGATTTGACTTACCAGAGTATTATATACATTTAGATGATATGTCATTGTGTCGTTATCATCTATTCTGAGGTGATACAACTTCTTTCGAAGAAACAACTTGTTTACTAGGTACTTTTATTAATATATACTCCCTAGCGTATTTGATGGATTTAATGCAGGGTCTTCTCCAAGGATAATTTTAGGGGTGAAATTTAGCCCATGGGCTATTTTTCCATGTTTTTTTCCAAAAAACGATTCGCCAATTTGCATTTTTTGAAGCCCCATTTCTCCCAGTTTTGATGGGGTAAACATTTTTCACTCTAAAAATCGCCAAATTATTATATAAATTTATAAAATCCTTAGAAATTGAAATAATTTTAGAAAAATATCGCCAAATATTTTATAGTTGACATTTTAGGAATTGGTAAGATTCGCCAAGGTTTATACGCTTTTAAATAAGTACGGGTCCTTAAAATTATCATTGGTCTTCTCCAGACACATTCATCAACAAAAAATCTGATTAGCAAAGTCGGATTGTACTCCTCACCCTTCTTTCTAGTTTTTCCCAATATTCTTTAGTTGATCAGTGGGTTGTGTACTTGGATCCACAACAATCCACTGTTCCTGAAGTACAAGAAGACATTCCATTTTGAGCTTCCATAGCTCAAAATTCAGACCCTTAAATTTCTCGGTCTCGATTCTCAAACTGCTCGCCATTCTCTTTTTGTGCATGAATCATCGCTACAAAGCTCCCACCGGACCTAGGTTTATCACAGACCCAATATCTATCAACCACATCGAAAACTCAGCAACAAAGGCACCCCCCTGAAGCCAATAATCAAGCTTTGATACCACGTGTAAGTTTTAAACCTAAGAAGAGAAGCAATGCATAGAAATTCTCAAGGAAAATAGAGATTGCACAATGGCATACACACAATACACAAACATTTACCCTGGAAACCCTTAAAGGGAAAAACCAACAAAACTTAGAGCTGCACCTCTATCTTTCTCATTGTGTTTGTTAACCATTCACAATACAATATTTAGGTATTCCGCAACATCCAAAACCGTAATCCATTAACCCGGATTAGATATAGACCCCAATCCCTTTATTATTGGGATTAAATTACAAATTTTTAGAAAAATCCCAAAAAATTTACACTCACCTTCAGCTCATAATGGCAATGGGATATTTCCCATTTCCATTGTACACTTCATGGAGCAGGGGGAGTTCGTCGATGTGCCCCACCCTATGCCCCCCCCCCTCGATCCAGCACCATGTGTAGCACTCAGCACATACCACAAAGCACTAGATGGGGGTGGATCTTAAAATGACAATCCCCACACCCACATGCAAACAATATAACACATACACAAAAGGTAAAGAATGTAGTAATTGTATCTTATGCTCCATTTCCCTCTTGGGTGACATAGCTTCTGGCTCCTCGAACTCTTTTTTTTCACTTTTAAAATATCTTCCACCTAATGCTTCTATTATTGTATACATCCTTTCAAATATGATTTCACATCCACTATCTCGATGTCTTCATGGTTTTAGTTAAAGAACATAAGTACATACTTCTTGCTTGAGATGATCAATCTGTTAGCATGGTTCACACTCACTCAAGAAATATTAGACTTCCCGTCATGTGCATTGATCATAAAATATTAATGATTCACAATGACCAAATGATATTGGATTTTCCTTCTCATGAAGATAGCATTTCTCATATACATGTCAGGACTACCAAAAAGTGCACCACATACATCAAGAGGCACTACATAGACTTCTAATATTTCATCAAGACAATTTGCATTGAAAAAAACATATTAAGCTTACACTGCTTGGTAGTTGTTAACTCCATGTCCTTATTTACATCGTTGGACAAACAATTTTCTTGGACTCCATATATGAGTTCCTTTCTATCTCCTTTTACACTTCAACACATAGGAGATCATTTTTCTCAAACTACTCTTACTACATACAATTCTTCAGATTTAGCTATGGATGCAACTACCACCACGTTTATGCGGTGTGATGATAAATGCTTCAATGGTCATAGTGGTTGGTAGGGTCCTTCCATATATGTACAATGGTGACAATATACTATGTGTCCCTTTCCCCTCCTTATTTTCAACATTATATGGAAGCTCCTTGCTAATCAATATACTTCAAATTGTTGATTTTTCTTAGTAGTTAGATGTTATTAACTTATTATTACTTATCATTCACTTAAACATAAACTGCATGCATAAAATTATCACTGAAAGAAACACATTCATAGTAGACACACTTTTACCCTGGGAAAACCCTCTCATGGGAAAAACCCATCAAACTTCTCTAGATAAGATTCTTCAACAAGATACAATGCCAACTCTAGTGCCCAACACTAGTTACAGAATAATGATACAAGAAAGATACATAATAACCTCTGAGCCCGAATAAGAGAGAGAGAAAGATAAAACCCCAAAATATTGTCTTCTTTATGCTTCTTGAACCCTTGACTAGTCTTCCTTGGATCTACGCACTTTTCCTCTTTCTTGAGCAAATTGGGGTGTTGCAAATGAGCCACCTTTACTTATATTTATACTAAAAAAGGTCACTTTTATTACTAGGACAACATGCCTTCTTGACTAGGTCATTTTCCATTTTAACTGGGCCGACTTGACCATTTTACTGGGTCAATTTGACTGGTTCGACTTGTTCTAAGGCTGGTTGTTTCTTATGGAATATCTTCCAATGTTACTCAAAACATCAACACAAATCACTTGGATGTCCCTTTCTCTTGTCAAACTCACTCTATTGGCCTGTGCATAGGCTTCATCTACAATCTTGGGCTTGAATAGCATAACTTGCCTCCTTATGTGATTGTAAAGGCCACTCAAGTAATTGAATACCATCTATGGGCTCTTGGGAGAGATCCTTAATTGAATGGATTTCTTCCAAACCTTTGTAGTTTACTCTTGTACAGTTTGTCCATGCGTTTGCTAGTAGTAATGTCAATGAATCAACTAGTACTATTCATACATAATAGGGTCAAGTTAGGACTTGAGGAGGTTTTTGAATAACCAATTCAGTTATTTGTAGGAGTCTCTCTCCACCCTAATGGTTTCAATGTAGATTTGCCACCAAGTCTATGCATGATCTTCTAATTTGACTATGAAAAAACTATTTTATAATCTTCCCATTATCTTATGCACATGGAAATATTAGACTTGTAATTGTTGTAACCAATGGTTCAACTTAATTGCATCTACCTTAGTCTTGTAAGGCTTGAGCTTAACCTTCTCTTCCACTTTAAATAAGTGTTGAGAAGGTTGGTTACTAGAGTCCTCCTTTTCAAGATTTCAATATTATTTCTCTTCCCTCGACTCCTATCCTCCTTCTCATTTTTTATTAAGTTGGGATGCTCCAAAAGGAGGTTGATATTTTTCCCAGTGATGGTCATTATTAATGACATACTCATGAACTGTCAACAACTTGAGATTCCAACCTTGGAAATCTTAACTCCCCATCATCAATGTGTCTTTTCATACTCCGATCTATCAAATCCACAGATTGCGACTACCTCTTTACCCTTCTTGTGCTAATCTATGGATCTATAGGCTACAACTCTCCTTGAAATTTAGACTTTTTAATTAATGTAAGGATACAATATGCTAAAACATAACGGATGCTCCCAAAACACCCTACTTTAACACCAATATGATCTATAAACTACCTAGGATATTCCAATGGTTGGCTCACTATAACATTCCTTAAACTATTGCTACGTAAGTGAGCTTATGCTCTACTACATGACTATTCTTTTTGTACTTTCATTGATTAAATAGAAAAAATAAAACACACCATACAAATCCTTTAACTATTGTGACATAAAACTGGGATTAAATAGCAAACACACACATTCGAATGCCATGGATAGAACACTTTTCCTAAGAAACCTAATGTGGGAAAACCCAACAAGAAATGAAGGATTGTGCCTTTCTTCCTAATCAATGGAGAGTAAAAGGAAAAATATGTAGATTATAAATCTCACTGTGGAGCTTTGAAATACTATGGCCTAATACAATCCCCTACATAGTGCTCTTCTTCTTTGCTCTATTATCTCCCTACTCATCTCGATGGTTGCTCTACCATGGAACAACAAATTGCCACAATAAGAGTTCAGTGCCTTTTCATCCTTTTGACTAGGGTTTTAACATCTTGTCTTTCGTGTTAATGTTAAAGTCTTGGGTTCTCAAGATGCTTCTACATGTCTCTAGTGGATTTTCATATGTTACTAACTTTGCATGGGTGAATCGTGGTGAGTTGTTGTTGTTGTCATGTGGGATTTTGGGGAATAATTGGATCGTTATATTGTCATGGGCATAACTTTCACATACGAACTCCATTTGAGGTAAATAATTGGTCATTTGAAACTATTGTAGCATAGAATGCAGTGAAGACCTCCAAGACAATTATTCTTGAGGTTATAGACCCCCAATTTCCACTTCTTTAACCATGAACAAGATTATTTTAGTGTTGTATGTTAATGTGGTTTTTAAAATTTGGCCCAAAGACTCGAATTGTGTCTTCTCCATTCCCTAACATCAATAATTTAAGATTCCCACTATATAAATCTATATTAGATCAACCTCTTCAATTTGGCCCCTCTACCAACATGAAAAAAGCATTGTGTTTTTTTAGAACCTTCTATATACTATGGGTCAAACAAGAGACTTTAAGTTCAATTCAAGCAAGATTGAGTAATAATAAATCTTGGTAACTTGAGCTTCGCCAACCTCACTTACCATGCAATGCACTTTAGCTAATGCACGTGTGATGTAATGTCTATTTGGCTTTTTATTTTGCACGTGTGATGTAATGTCTATTTGGCTTTTTATTTTGCACGTGTGATGTAATGTCTTTTTGGCTTTTTATTTTTAAATCATCGAATGGGTTGCATGTTAGTGTGGTAATGTCTTTCTGGCTTTTTAGATAAAAAATATCATTCTTTCTTTTACAGATTGGTAACACCCAAGCTTTCTACATTCCCAAGGATGCATATCAGGCGTTAAATAAACACCCCACACAGACAGCATTTAATGTTGATGAGGATATCAACCGTCCATTTTCCTGCAACCTAAAACGAATTTGTATGTGGCCGAAAAGATAATATTCAAAAACCGCTAGAAGGAGGGCTTGAACCTCCGAGCTTGTGGTTAAGGTTAACCAACTGAGCTATTCCAGCCGCAAAAGCCTTTGGGAATATCTGATTTTCAATTTATAATTGAATAATACATAGTGAGATTTAAAAAATATATCAATATCAGTTAAATTGTTAGGATTGGAATCCATGTGACGTGGGCAAAAACCAGGACGACAAAGGATATGCTGATCCAGCAGCGTCCTTGATAAACCTGTGATTCTGCATTTTAGTTCCGTGTTTGTTTGAATCTCTTTAGTCTTCATGATCGGACAAAGAAATGGTGGACAATTCAATTTATATGGCTGTGTCAGAGGTGTTGTTGGACTCAAGATGGAGCAGAAGATAATGTCAAAAAAAGATATTCAATAGAGAGGAAGAGATGAATGGAAGAAAATCGAACACTCTCTCTCATTTTGTGTAATATTTCATTCTCATTACCTGTGGATATTCATGCTGTAAATTTATCTGTGAATATGCATGCTATAAACTAAAAGGAGGTTTACTAGTTCTAAAGAATTTTGCTATATTTATCTGTAATATGCATGCTATATATTCTTTAGTTGTAAATTTGACGACTTATCATTGAAATCGCCAAGTGGTATGAGACCTTGATTTGTGTTGTTTTATTGATTAAATTTTGGTTGCGTTATCTCTTTGTGGAGAGAATTCTACAAGAATATTGTAGAACTGGCATATGATAAAAGAGATTTTGGAGTCCAGAAATTTTGTGACAGAGAATGTTGGAGAGAGGAGGTAGAGGAATTCCTCGAGGAAGAAGACACATGAGACTATGAAGAGTAGAAATTGGAGATGATATTGCAGTGTCGCTATATACATTGACACTGAAAAATGAAGAGTGTTTTCAAAATTGAATGATGAAATTAATGAAGAGTGTTCACCCAGGCGACCCGGGTTCAAATCCCGGCAACGGAATTGAGAACTTTATTTCTCTCGCTCTCCAGCAGTTTTGGAGGAATGAGAATGACCGAACCATCGATTTTCCCTGAAATTCTGGAGGAATGAGAATGACCCATCGATTTTTCTAGCTGAGCAGATTTTGAGGAATGGGATTTGGTTTCCATACATCGGCTTCAAATTCCGGCAACGGAACGAAACATTTTACTTTTTCCCTCTCTGCAGTTTTGGAGGAATGAGAATCACCCATCGATTTTCCGAGCAGTGTATACTTTGAGGAATGGGATTTATATATTACAGGGAAAAAAATGGGAAGTTGACTAAGAAGCATGTACTTCTCTTTCTTAGATAGAACCATAAAGACTTATTCGACATGAAGGCATTTTTGAAAGGATGTATAGAGCAATAGCACCATTGGGTGGAAGATATTTTGCAAGTGAACAAATAAGTATTATAGGACTAAAAAGACAAATGGAGCATGAGATACAAGTAGCACAATTACTTAATTTGTGGTTTGTGGTTGATGAACGTAGATAGACTACAAGTGCTGCAAAATTTCTATTATCCATATATTTTATCACATGTAAATTGAGATATATGTATATATTTCGAATTTGGAATGACGTCCATAAAATAAATTTTCACAATCCATACCTCTTATCACACACACACAGACATATATATATATATATATATATATATATATATATATATATATCGAATTTGGAATGACGTCCATAAAATAAATCTTCACGCTATTCTTGTCTCATTTTTTTGCAATCGAGGAAGATGACTCTTCCTCATCCACCCCAAATTGTAAAATGTAAATACCTATGGGCGTAATCAAACCATATTCTCCTTTATTAGACATAGGATTGTGTAGACAATCCATATGTGACGTGAAGAAGCAATTGTATGAATTATTGGAGTAAGGACTCATAAGAGCAAGTACCTCACCATGTGATTCCCTTGTTATTTTAGTAGCAAAGGAGGATGAGATTTGGAGAATGTGTATTGACTATATAACTCTAAACAAAATCACTCGGATCAATGACTTGTTTAATTGGCTAACACATGTAACTTACTTCACCAAGTTGGATATGAAATCTAGGTATCATCAAATCTTGATGAAGGAAGAAGACACTTGTAATACCTCCTTAGAGATTAAGCAAGTTTGTATGAATGGTTAGGAATGCCCTTATGTTTGAGTAATGCACCAATTGCTTTAATGTGTTTAATGAATGATGTGTTGTACCCATTCATAGATTCATTTGTCATAGTATATCTAGATGGCATTTTGATTCGTAGTTCTACTTGGGAGGAGCATGTTGTACATCTAAAGAAGGTGTAGGAGACACTATGAAAACAACAATTGCTAGTAAACAAAAATAAGTGTGTGAGTTTTCTAGCTAATCCCTGGTGTACTTGGGGAATGTGATCCCACTTCTATTATTGTCATTGAAGTTAGGATTTTTGTAGAAGATGCCAAACATCTTCTTAGAAAGTGCATAGCATCATTTTTATCTATGGAAGCACCACTTCACGATGTGACAATAATAGGAAATAATTTCCTTTGGGGTGAGAATATAAAAAGAAAATTGTGAAGGATTGAGGTATAGTATTAGCTAAGCCTTAGTCCTAACACTACATAATTTGTAGAAGCAATATAAAATGGAAACTAATGCCAGTGGGCATGTTATGGGTGCAATGTTGATGCAAGGGGAGAGGTTGGTCTACTATCATTAAGACCTATTCCATGAAGCATTACTAAACTACCAAACTTGAGCTCTATGCTTTAGTACAAGTAATTAATAAGTAGATGCATTATTTATTGGGTAAGGAGACCATTATCCATATCGATCACCAATCTCTTGCATACTTGCAGGATATGAGTAAACATTGAAAGCAACACATTTAAAAGGATGTGATTTTTACAATAGTTTTATCTAGTGATTAAATATAAGAAGGTCACTACCAACAAGTTGGATGATTTATTGTCAAGATCGATGATACCAACAATCACAACTTTGGGAAGATCCACTCGCCCATGAGGCATGCAATTGCAAATAAAAATTTGTTGAAGATGAGGGCTTCAAGGGAGTGTATCAAAGAATTATAAGGTCATCATGAAGTGGTATATGGAGATACTAAGGCTTAAAACCATCTCCAATCTAAGTTACTCTACAATTTGGGAATATGTGTTTGTTAAAGGGAGAAATAATATAGCTAGTAAGGATGCTCATACTTCCAAGATTTTTGGCATTTCAGTGTTGGGAAGACTATGGATAAATTCCATAGGTATGTCTATTGGCCTAAGATGCAGGAAGAAGTGGGTAGGTTTATCCAATACCGTATATTGTGTTGTTTCAACAAGCTTAGCAATATGAATCAATGAATTTACAATCCACTTGCAATCCCTACAAATCTATGGGAAAGTATAGCCATGTACTTTGTTGGGAAGTATA
Source organism: Larix kaempferi (assembly GCA_027924585.1). NCBI lineage: Eukaryota > Viridiplantae > Streptophyta > Pinopsida > Pinales > Pinaceae > Larix > Larix kaempferi. The sequence continues at coordinate 6,654,048 of BSBM01000662.1, forward strand.
TCATTTATACACTGATTGACATATCCATTGTCATGGGTCTCAATGTGATAGCTTCAGTGGTTATGTGCTTTGAGCTTCATGAAGGAGGTCTTGGGGTCGATCCTCCATGCTATCTACATCCACTATGTGCCTCACGCAATGTCCATATTGGGTCAAGCATTGTTATAATCAATGTCAATGGATTTACATTGGGTACTATCTAGGAAATGCATGGAAGTGCCTAGGTGTTTCCTTATGAGGTTTTTCTTGGACAAAAATTGTTGTCATCTAGTCCAGTTAGGATAATTAGTTTCACCAAGGAAACTTGAATTCACATAGTGATTATTTATTAAAAGTGCCTATTTTGTGATGCATTACTCCAAAAAGAATAAATAAGTTCGAAGAAACACACAAATGCAATGAATGTTGGAATTGCTTAATTAGTTAGAGATTGTGGTTGTTAACCACAAGGTTGAAGGTTCAATCCCTCCACATGTTACACATATATCATGAGATATAGAGTTTTGTAAATAATATATTAAATTTTGGATATATATGAAATTATTCCAAGGATAATATACATACATTTGTACATACATACATATAATCCTTGGAATAATTCTCTGGAAAATTTGTGGGCACTTCCCCCTATTCTGAGGATGGCACCTAGTCTAAAGTGGCACCAACCAATTGAGCATAATAGAGATTTTCAAAGCTTCACAAGTCTTCCAACATAATAGGGAGTTTTAAAGCTATAATCTAGCAATATCACTTCAAATTCTAGACATACATCTAACCTATGAATTGGACTATTCATAAGTCTCCCAACATAATAGGGAGTTTCAAAGTTGTCATCTAGCAATATCAATTCAAATTCCAAACATACATCTATCTTTTTCAAAATGGGCTTGTTGGTATAGATTTTGACATACTTTATTGATAACAAACAAACAATTTTAATGCATATTCAAACTACAAATGAAAATCTAGTTACAACTAAAGGAGCCTTAAAATTGTAAAGTACTCAACCAACATAAACAATAATTGATTAATTAATCAAGAAATACAAACTATAGAAAAGTTAATAAAAGAGTAATGATATAGGATTTGCAGAGTATAACCCTTGTATTGATAATTTAGAAGAGAGAGAAATATTCATGGGCCTCTAAGAGGGGGAAACCTCCTTTGAATAGAGCTTCAATACAATCACAACAATTGATAAAACATTCCATAGCCTACTAGCTCTATAAATAGTTCCTCTTTGCAAACCCTAACTACTTGTGGTCCCATCACTAATGAGTACCAACCATTTAGTGGGTCTAATTTAATAGAGAGGACCATTATTGACTAACTACCTAATGGTCCTTATTCAAATAAAATGGCCTCTTACATTAATTATTAACTCCTATGTAACCCAAAGTAGGGAGGTTAGGGTAGGGCCCTAACATGCTCTCTCACTTCAAGAGTTTTTCCTCAAGGATGGAGGTATGGAAATTGTTGTAAAATTGTTGTTGGTTCCCAAGTGGCGTTCTTTGTCTATGTATCCTTCTGCTAGATTAAGACCTATTGAATTGTGTGATGGTGCAATCAATGTATAAAATTGACAATTTGGCTTCACAACCTTCTTCAAATAGGACACATGAAAGATTAGGTGAATCTTGGATTGGGCTAGAAGATCCAATTGATAGGAAACTAGTCTAATGCATTGGAGTATCTGATAGAGTCTATAGAACTTTGGTGCCAACTTCCAGGAGACATTATCTTTGTGAGAGGATTGCTTATAGGGTTAGATATGAAGGAACACATGACCCTATTCTTCAAAAGAATTATCAAATCTATGTTGATCAACATGGTGCTTCATTCAATTTGATCCAAATCCAAATTATCCTCAACTGCTTGAATAGTTTTTTCGGTGTTAAGTGTGATCCACTTCCTAAACCTTTGATGTCCCTAATAAATATGAGGCGATTGAAGGAATTTTTTGGCCATAGACAACTTCACTGGGTGACATTTTGGAGGTGCCATGACAAGTGGAAATGTACCATCATTCAACAAGGTATCCATTGAGCCCATTGGTTTTATCATTCTACTACAAAACATTGTAAGTAGGTTTCCAAGCATTTGTTGACCATTAGTTTGGGGATGATGAGTTGTTCTCATCTTCGAGTTTATGCCTTGTAGTGTAAACAACTCCTACCATAATTTGTTGGTGAAGGTGGGATAATGATTTGATCCATAATGGAAGTGGCTGTGCCATGTAACTTAAAAGTTTGATCCATGAAGACTTGGCCACTATGGATGACATTAATGGATGTTGTAAGGAACAAAAGTGGAATATTTCGAAAGGTAGCGAGAATATGCGTATGCTTATTTATGTATGGGCTAATATAGGAATTTAAATTTGCAAGTTCATGTTACATTTTTAAGAAAAGAACATGACAAAAAATCCAACCTTGTTGGTAATGCCATTGGCCTTGAAGCTCGATTATGTGCATTCTTATCTGAGGTTTTGAGCAACATGGAGATATTTGTCTTTTTGTCATGAAGGGTGTCATGTTCTTGCAAGATCAAGAAGTTAGAGTTGTTGTTGCAATGGTTAAGGAAGATACCAATCAATAAACCTTAAATGTTGAGATCATTTTATGCTTTTCATATGTAGAGATCTACTAGTTAAACAATAGTGAGAGATTGTTGTTGTTTCTAGAGATACCCACTGATGTGGAAAAACAGTGCCACGTGGTTGGGCTAAATGTTGTCATTTTTGGGGCTTCCTACAATATAAGGAGGTTTACATTATTTGATCTACGTGTTGTTATTTGATTGGGTTGTATGGCTCATGATAAAATTACGCATGGTAATTACGCATGCTAGATGCATGAAAAGGGAAAAAACTATCAATTTTCATCAATTAATCATAAAATATGCCAGGATAAACAAAGATGGGAAAGTGCTTTATGAAAAAGAAGAAAACAAGTTGCCAAGAAGCATTAGTGAGACAAAATTCCAAAGAAGTAAAATGTTGTTATGTAAAGCAATTGGCATGTGGATAATGCATTTGATTTGTGTAAGAAACGTGTGTGTAAGATGCATACAAAGATTTCTAAATGCGTCACAATGATAGATCATCAATCCACCCTCAAGAAATATGGATGGTGGGATCTAAACCAACATTTTTCCACTTCCTCTGTTTCACAAAATGCATATGGAAATAAGTTTGACAATGTCAAGAACACTAGTGAAGAGATCTATCCCAAGAATGAGAATGAAAATGCCCCATTACAAAATGATGTGAGCGTTCTCTATATTTTGAAAGTGAAGAACAAACTGGCATTAGAGAAGACTAGCAAGTTAGTTTTGTAAAGATTGGAGAAGAGAAACGACTCAGTACAAATGCTTAGGATATCCAATACCCTATACAAATGGTTGAAAAATAAGCTCAATGGAGTTTACAATTCATTGCCATGCTTTCCAAGACCTTCACCTTTATAGCCCATTTTGCGGAGCAACTTGAACCTATTAGTTTTGATCAAAAGTGGCAAGAAGTGTACATAAAAATAGAATCATTATATATAGAATAAGATACAACATAATAAATCTTTAAGGGAAACAAAATTTGATTTCACATCTAAAGAAGGTTTCTCCAAATTATGAACTCAAATTTGCAAGGTTTGGAGAGTTATATCCTTATTAGATTGTTGTTTAAGAAGGATAGCATTTTCAATGTGTAAGGCCCTAATTTCCTCTACAAAAGATATAATATCTAATTGAAGTGAGGACACTTTGGCATACAATATATCATTGGTTGCTTCTAAAAGGGAAAAAAAACAAATACAAGAAGTCATAGAGTCAAACTAGAAGGATCTCCACTAAAACTAAGAGGCCAAAACACAAAAAAGACCCAAATTACAATATAATGTAAAAAAATTGCAGATCATTTCACATCTAAAATCTAATGATGCTAGTGCAGGGTGAATGAAAAACTACACAACTTAAAAAAACAATGCTAGAAAATGAGTCTATATGAAAAGTTATGCCCTTGCGAAGGTTGCCAAAATAAGGGTTGCATTAGGTCTTGTCTGAAAATAGAAATTATGACCATGCATATGATTGTAAGATAAAAAAAAAATTAAATGTATAGGTGCATACATCTCAAAAACTTAGATAAAAATAATTCACTAAAAAAATCATTGGATGACTCAGATATCACCATTTAAAGTTGTAGAATGAGTTTTTTATGCTTAATGGACAAGGGATCCAAAACAAGCATTGGCATGGCAGTTTGTATGATGATGTGACATGCTAATTATGCCCTACTATTAATGTGATAGCAATGAATATGGAAATTTGATGGGATGACATTGTTGAATAGGCCAATAATGTACTTTCTAATTAAAATGATGACATGGCACTATGACAAGGGTTACATGGAAAATGTCGTGGTATTGTACTAAGGTGGAAGGACCACGTGGTAATATGCATGTCAAAGTTATTGTGGTAAAGGGCCACATGTCACATTTTATAGCCACACATGTATTAAAAGTGGTCTCCTTCAAAAGTTATAAAGTTTCACTTATTAAATAAAAAGGCCTCCACATGAGTAGTGTGGAGTGTGTGAACGTTCTCAAAAAATAACCATGAGAGGGAAATTCTAGATGAAATAGGGTGACACCCTCACTAATTTTTACAATGCTCAACAAAACAATGACAAGTTAAACGAGCTCACCGATGGGTAAGAGGGAGATACCGAAAGTTAAACAACAACCATTGGAAATAAGACCCTGACTAACTGACGGAAAATAGAGTATGTGATTACTAATAATAGGGCCAAAAAGAAAACTAGACCCTCATTGGAATACAATGGATCAAATAGAATCCAAGAAGGGCCAAAAACCACAAAGAAAGAGCCAATGGGCTTGATCAATAATAGATTTGGTGGGAAGATGAAATTATTATGTAGTAGAAATTTCTAGCCAAAGAAATGTTGTTGGAAAACTCAATGAGAAATAAAAACATTAAGAAATTCACCAGAAAATATCTTTGAACAAAACTTTCTAAATCAAATTTCATTACCCTTTTCAATCAGATGATTGTGGCTTGCCGAAGATAAATATTAAGATCTTGGTGAAATAAAAGGTGATTTTGAAGAGGCATATGTGTGATATGAATGATAATGAGACACATAAGATAAACAATTTACATATTATGTTATGTTTGTACACGAATTGACGATCGGGTGGTTGGGACGGTCGACTCTGGCCATCCCACCCACGTTCGATCCCCCCACATGTAACATGATGCCTCATGGCATCAACTTTCTTCTAATTAAAAAAACGTTTATATTCTATTCAACCTATGCATGCTTAATCCTTGAGATTAATTTACACTTATACATTTTATGTAAACGTTGGGCATATGAATGAATAAATGGAATGCATATGCATAAATGTGAATTTTTTTCTATGGTTATGATGGAATTTCTCTATTGATTTTTCTAGGGAATTAATTAAGGCAATTGCCAAAGATGTAATTTCCTTTAAGTTTTTGGCATACATCTTGTATGTCAATGCAATAATTGCTTAGTTGCTATGCAATATTTATACTTGGGTGAATACTTAACCATATTGAAAACTTACGGAAAATATAATATATTCAAATTTATATTTATGTTTCATTAAAAAATCTCATTAAAAGTTTAGACATCTCGTTGGATTAACTATCCTTGGAATTATCTATCCAAGGAATTAACTTCCTTGAAATTAAAAAGTTCAAACTATCCTTGGAATTATCTATCCAAGGAATTAACTTCCTTGAAATTAAAAAGTTCAAACTATCCTTGGAATTAACTTCCTTCGTCCGAGCTAATGGATATTACATGCTGAACCAGGTTGCAGTGAATAACTATCACAGACCAGTGAATCACAATTGGTTATTGCCTCTTCAATTAGGCCTCTATGGGGCTATGAGTATGGAATGGTTGGAATACATAGAGGAATTAAAAAGAATGCATCTACAGTTGTCTGAAAGTCGGGATGATTTAATTTGGTCGTGGAATGAGGCTTCTGGTGTTGTCAATGCAAAATTGGCATACAATTACTTTTTTCTAATTTTCCTATACATTACCAGTGGTGGTTCAACATGATATGGAGTCTAAAAATGCCCCTAAAGATTACTCTTGTTATCTGGCTTGTCGTGGACAACAATATCCTAACCTGTGATAATTATATTCAAAGAGGTGGGTGTGGTCCTAATAGATGTTCTCTCTGCGGTATGGAGGAAGAACCAGTGAACCATCTATTTGTTTTATGTTCTTTCACCTCTTAGGTTTGGCAGGCTATTCATTCAGCAACCAGTCTAAATTTTATGTGGTAGTCGACATCATTATAAAGATTGTTGGCAATCTTTTCCAAGCTTTGTTGCCTGGGAGTTATGGAAGGCAAGGAATAAACTTATTTTTGAAGATAAAAAACCCATTGCATCCATAATTGGTAGTTGGGTTGTAGCTTCTCTCTTGGAATTAAATCATGTTCATCATATTCGGTCAATGCAACCATTCTGTAAAACCCATCCCTGGGTTGAATGAATATAGTCCATGGGCTTCGATGGAGCCTATCATAGGTGTGCATCGATTAGTGTAGCTGGTGCTATTTTGTTCTGTTGATAAACAAGTCCCGTTATTTTAAATTGAGGACGAACTGCGGTATGGGCTCTAATACTAGGAGTGAGCTATTAGCGCTATGGATGCTTTTAGACTATTAGCGCTATGGATATTTCTTCTTTGCAAGTGGCGGGATATTCAAAGGTTATAATCAATTGGGCGGATGAGAAATCTATTCTTGGTGTTCTCCAATTTTTCTCTTGGATGAAGGAAATCAAGAAGCTTACCTAGGATTTCACACAGATATCCTTTTTGCAAATTTATAGGGAGTTCAATCATCTGGCAGATGATATTTCTAAGAGGGATCTCTCAGCATACGAGGGTCTCATCTTTTCAGAGGAATGGTCCCTTGATCAGTTTATCTCGGAGGTTTCTTTAGATTTGTGCAGTGTAATTTGGTTTGGTGTAACTAGACCTTATAAAACTATGCATGCTAATTACACATGTTAAATGGATTCTCTTATTTGGAAAAAATCATCATGGCATAAATTTATTGATTGGATACTTGATTGGTGGTGATTCCAATTGCATGAGACATGTTTGATTGCATTGAATCCGCTAAAGCATGAGTTATGAAGGATAATATTCAATGGTGTTCTCTTGTGGTGTCAAAATTTTATTGACATATGTTGTGATTTATATGTTGGTGCTTGATGTTTTTTTTCGTTTAATCAATCAAACATACAAAAATAATAGTTGCACAATCGAGCATGAACTCACTATAATAGTTGTAAGCATGTGAGACTTGTTCTAGTGACCCAACCATTGGAATATCCAAGGCAGTTTATAAATCATATCGATATTAGAGTGTTTTTTTTGCATTGGTGTGGTTGGAGTGAAATATATGTTTTCTCAACTTAGAAAGAAAAAAATAGAGGGAGAGCTACAACTTGTAGATCACAAGATCAACATGAGAAGGATAAAGAAACAACCACGAGATCAAATATGGACATTGAGAATCAGGAAAGACCCTCTGATGGTGAGGAGTTAATATTTGCAAGGATGGAGTCTCAACTATTCAATATTTACACAAGCATGGGCTTAGTAATGGTAGGACTTGAGAGAAGCAAAACCCCTTTTTAGAGCATCTCAACTTTTGTGAGAAATGAAAAAAACAAGACAAGTCAAAGGAAGAAGGAAAAACCAATTGTTGTAAAAGGGGTGTCCAATAACTAATCATTCCAATGCATATGTAAAGAGGAAGAAGGTTGAGGTCAATCCCTATGAGGGTGAGATAGATGCAATTAATTTGAATCATTGGTGCAACAATTATAAGTCTATTTCAATGTACATAATGTAAGGGAGGAGCAAAAAATAGGTTTTGAACTTTTGCCAAACTTAAGTTAGAAGGTTACAAAGAGATTTGTAAGGAAACCTACATTGAGACAATTATGCATAAGGAAGGCTGCTACTAATTATATGGGAGGTATTCAAAAACTTCCTCAAATCCCTTTTTACACTATTGGGTTTGAAGAAGACTAGTGGATTCGATGACATTATTACCGACAAAGGAAAGTGCAAAGTGTACACACTACATTAGGGAATCTCTCCCAAGAACTCGAACGTAGTCATAAAGTCCTTGGATGGCCTTCATTGTCACATAAGGAAGCAAGATGTTATTCAAGCCCAATATCATAGATGACTCTTGTGTAGAAGCCCAATTCAATGGACTTGACAAGAGAAAGGGGGAATGAAGTGGATTGATGAAGGAATAATTCATACTTGTGATGATTATATGGTGACATTATGATATGGGAAAATGAATATAATGCACAAAAGTGTATGTATGATTCAAGGATGAGGACAAGAGAAAATTTAGAGATGATGATCTCATGAAGATCACTTGAGATATTTATGGAGATACTCATGGAAGATATTGTGGACATAGTTATGGAGATGGTTGAATCAACATTCCTATTTTTATATATTTATATTCCTATAAAAGGGGCCTCATTGTACTCAATTGTGCTATGAGAGAATTGCTAGATTAATCTAATGTGAAGTTTGAAAGATATTATGTGTCTCTATGGTCTGATATGTGCGTGAATGTTTTATGGCTTGATTTCTATTTGACCCAACAACTGAAGTACTTTGATTTACAAGTAGTTTCTAATAGGGGGGAAAGAAGCCTAAGAAGATTATCACCATTGCATATATGTGCAAGGACCCTAACCACTATGGCCATTATAAAATTGATGATCATGTGAAACAAAAGTGTTGAAGATTGCATCCAATGTTAAATCCCAAGAATTACAAGTAGAGCAATTTAAAAAGAAGAATCTCTTAATTGTGGAAGAGAGAAAGGATATAGAAAGAAGAGAAAAATGTCTAGACATTGATGAAAAAGGAGGTGAACCTGAGTAACTTCCATCACAAAGTGGAGAAGGAAATGACAAAGTTGTTCTTATATCAAGATTCAGATAAAAAAAATAAGAAATGACAAAAATGTTTCTATATCAAAATTTCGATAAAAAAGAACAAAATAGATTCTCTTTTCAATTCTAATTCATATACTAACCTCAATACATATTTAATTAATGAAATATAAATCAATCTGATGCATCTTAATACCATGTATCTTAGGAATACCATCCTAATGAAAACATCAAAACTATACCTATATAGCAGATGCCATATTCATGGATCCCATGAGGTTGCTAGTGACTAGCTATGTGATGCACAATAAATATAATTAGCTACTTTGCACGGACAAGTTTATTCAAAGGGAAAGGAACACTTTCACTTTCATCAAATGACTCGATAACGAAGGCTGAGTTCGTATATAGTGACTTATCATTGGTCGCATAACATATTAGCACTTATAATCGATCAAGCATATTAAAAATAAATAAATTAAAAAAAAAGGATCGATTGCGTTGATTATATATATAATTGACTTGTAAAAAAAAAATATGACTTGTAAAAAAACAAAAGCAAAATTGATTGAATGGATTCATTTCTCACCCTCCTTGTAAGAATAATCAAAAGGAATGGAAGTTGTCCATTCCAGGAATGTACGTTACATCTAGTGAATGTAGTTATATTGTTGCTTTTTATAAACCATATATACATTTAATTTATGTGGAATGGAAGTTGGTAATCTCTTTTAGGAAAGTACATTTCATCTAGTGAATTTAGTCACATTGTTGTTTGGTATAATTCATATATACTTTTATTTTATGTGTGTGTCTAGTTGGGTAGATCAATGCATGTAGTTAATTACAAATCAATTATGAATAGGTTAATATACATATATTTGAAAATATAGGTTGTTTGAACTGCATAAATAAGGTGATTAGAGGGTTTTGAGGGCGCTAAATCCATTTTTGCAATAAAAAATGCAATTTAAACAATGAAAATTGCAATTTCAACAAAGCTTTCATCGTTGAATTTAAGCAAAAATATCTAAAAAGTTCAAAACATAGAACAATTAGCTTACTCCTAATTTATTAAGTATTTTATAAAGAGATTAAAATATAATTGAAGTGCAAATGTTTAGATACTAACACCAATGTAGGGACGCCATAATCATTGTAAAATGCATCTAGCTTCTTTTAATAGAATTGTATACAATAAAAGCCACTTTTTAAGCAGCCTTGTAAAAAAATTTAGGTGCTTAAATTGGACCCAAATATGTTGACTTAAATGTAAGGACTTCATAAACATTGAAAAATGCACCTAGCTTCTTTCTTGCAATTATATAAAATAAAAACCACAAAGAGTTCAATAATCATTGTAAAATGCACCTAGATTCTTTCATGCAATTATATAGAAAAAAAACCTTACATGTTTCAATAATGATTGTTAAATGCACCTAGCTTCTTTCATGCAATTGTAAAAAATAAAAACCACACATGTTTCAATCTTGTGACTTATGGGTTATGAACCCACCATGCTTCTGCCACACCACTTTGATGGCAGATGAATAGTGGTTTCTATGATCAGTTCAGATGGATGATTAACAATGATGAAACAATATTGAAATTGATAGATAGCGACATTCATTTCGAGCATCTCTATTTGGCTACCTAGTTTGCCTAGGGGACCTGGGTTTAAATCCCAATAAAAGAATGAAATATTTGTTTACTTTTTGGGTCTATATGATTTGAAGGATTTGAAGGAATGAAAATCATCCATCGGTTTTCCTAGTATTGCAAACTTTGACGAATGGGAATCGGTTACTAAGTAGGTTCAGAGGAATAAGAATCATTAGTCTTCATAGCATAACATTAGAAATAAAAATAACAGTAACAATGCCAGTATCATAGGTGGAGTGTGTTACGAAACGATATGAAGTAATTAGAATTGGAGAAATGAACTGGGATCACCGCTTCAGTTCTTCTACTCAATTTGGTAGAGTGTGTGTGTAATGTCCTCACCGTTAAGCAGGCTTGAACGCCTTGTCGATGGGCAAGGGAACACTCAAGTAACCAAGAGTGTGATCACTTACTCGTTTTCATGGGCAAGGAATCGGGTACGAAAACAAAGAAGTGGACCAAGCAAACAACAACGAGAGCATAGGAAAAGGTGTGACCAAAGGGGAGCGTCGACAAGCGTCCATGGAGAAGTTCATAGGGACCACTTCATAACCAATGGGCCTTTGTGAGCATACCTGATGTGAAGTGTGTACACATTGAAAAATTGGAAGAAGGGTGCACGTGCATACTTGGTGGTGTTGAGTGCTTCTATAAGAGTGTCGGCACGCCAACATGTGGGCGCCAGCACATCATCCGTGAAGCATCGACAACACATGACAAGGGGCATTTTGACAAGGATCGTGACACATCCACAAAGGGGCTTCGACAAGATTCCTCATGTCCACTTAGCGTTTGGAAAAAACCCAACAAGTATATATGAGAGTGAGTGCACACTTGGAAAAGGCATCATTGGATCAAGAGATCAAGAGAGAACAAGCATCTAAAGAGTTCAATGGTTAAGGGAACAAGCACAAGCTCTACAATTGGCATCGACCAAGGTTAAGGAAGATTTGACTAAGGGGGAAATAGATCATATTGGGAGATAGTTTGAGCGGGAGTTGTCGAGGATCTATGCACTTGTTGAGAGGCATTTTTGGCAAGGGTGTCGAGGGGTTTCTTTGTATTTTCTGGGAAGTAGTTTGACAAGGATTTCGAAGGTTGTATGTATTCAAGCAACAAGCATTAGAGTTGTGCCTTGTTGTATTTTGAGGTGTCAACCATTGTCCAAACCTCACCATTGTAACCTTGAAAGTTTCAAGTGCCCGCGTTATGGTGCCCCCTGTATGATTATGTTATCTTTGTTATATTGGCATAACCATTAAACAACAACACACGTGACTTTAAAAAGTGTACTTGGAAAGGTTTCCAATGCAGGTAGATGCTAGTAACATGGTAGTTCATAAGTTGAAGGTATGGGCGGGCTGTCAACAAAGAGGTGAGTATGTCAGTAAGTAATCCTGAATGACCAAGTCTTTGGGAAGAACACTGAGGCAGTGCCACATAACTACCAAGGGTCGAGATGCCTTCAGCATGACACCTTGGGGTTTTGTCAATGGTTTCAAAGCTAGTTTGAGCACCAAAAGTGTTGAATTTAATGTTTTGGGTAGATATTTTCATCATTGCTCTGAAGTGGAAAATGGAAACAGAACTAGGAAGAGCTAAGAAGTAGAGAGCTGAATTTGGTAGCAAACTTGAGCTCAGTTGGGATGGGATCGTTGAAGGGTTCAACAATCTCTCTCTACTCGTCTATGGAAGTGCAAGAATGCATGACGATGACTGAACTGAGGTCAAGCATAAGGTTGCAGAAGATGCAACACCCAATATCAACAAAAGGTAGTGCGCCCTAGACGAGAGCGCTCACCATGGGCTAAACCGAAGTGTTTGGTTCATTGGCAGCATTGTGGGTAGCAGGTTGTCGGTAGCACATAGCGTGCAACGAACACGGTTTGAGTATTGGTAAGTTCACATCGAACTTGAGTTTGGGTGTCTTCATTTTAGTGGGTAGGAAGGCAAACATGAAGGTGAACTTACAAGCACAATTTGGTCTAGGAAACGAAACATGGATCACAAGGAATGAACTCATGGAGTTGTGAAATTATGGAAATACTTAAGATTACATGAAGGCATTCTCTGGGATCATTCTAGAGATCAAAGATATGTTGGATGGAGATCGGTTGTATCACTTCATCAAGGGTTTGCAACCATGGGCGCAGAGTGAGATGTGTCAAAACGTTCAAAACGTTTCCGCAACTATCACCACAGTTGACAAGTAACTTGAGTTCAAGATCAAGCCAATGAGAAGACGAGAAATGGAAGAAGGTAGTGCAACGAAAAAGCAATTTAGAAAGGGTAAAGATAAGAACAAGGGGAAATATTATGCGAAGTCGAGAGAGGGAAAGTCGAAACATTCATAGGTGCCCAAGGAGAAACTAAAGAACCCTATCAGTTGTTGGATTTGTGCAAAGGATCGCCATGTTCTGGTAGAAGTGAATGGGCAGACTTGCATTTCCCTTGTAGATTATGGTTCCACCCATAAATTCATGAAAACGAAGGTTTCTGAGAGGCTCAAGTTGCAATTTGAACCCATGAGAACCTCCTTTAAAGCGATTAACTTAGAGATTGAGCGGGTGGTTGGAATGACCAAGGGAGTACCAATGAAGAAAGGAGATTAAAGAGGGCAGGAATACCTCATGATCATACCAATTGATGATTTTGAACTTGTCCTTAGGAAAGAGTTATGCCAGAAGACACAGGCTACACTTGTCTCACACTTGGTCAGTTTGGTTTTCTTTCCGAGTAAAACCAATAGATAACAGTCCAAACAATGAGGAAGGAGATTGGTTAAGTCACACAAATGGCGGCTTTGAGATTGGTTGAAACGACCAACCAAATCACCAACCCAAGTCCTTATAAAGGGAATGATGACAATTTGGAGAAGAAAGAAAATGCAACAACCACCAACTTGAAGATTGGGAGCACATAGAAGCTAGGAATAAATGTAAGAAGAACCAACCAGAAGGGCAACCAACAAAAGGGAGACTTGCTGGCAATGCAAGGCGACCTTGCCAAAGCTAAGAAGCCTTGGTATGTGGTAGGCAAGGAAGTGCATGAACATGTTTTTTCCATGCTTGGAGAGGAGAATTGACAGGGTGACCCAAAGGTAGATCAATTGTTGGATGAAGGTGAATGAAGGATCAAATTGAATGATCAATTACTGCTATATTTGAGTGTGACCTAAGTCTGGGTAGACCGGGTGCACCATAAAAAAAAATCAATTTGAAACATTTGAGGGGGTGGCATCGGGTGCCACTTACCTCCCACTCTTTGTTAGAGAAGGAAGGAAAGCGACCCCTATTGAGGGAGCGACATTCAGGCCAAGGCATCGGGTAGACGATGCTGAGACAAGGAACATAATTTAAGTCAATAAGTCCAACTACATTTACTTGGGACGAACCGAGTAGCTTGACCAAAGTGAAAGGGTGATAAATAGGCTCACACTATAGCATCTTGCAGCAGGTAGAGGATATGGAGGTGACTAAGAAGTAAGTCCACGAGGAGCATCACACAAGTAGAATCGACCAAGTTATTTTGGTTCACAAGTTTGGGCAGGGAGACACTGTCTTGAGAGGACACAGATTCGGACTAGCTACTCGACTTGTCCCCTTCATGACATCCTAGAAAGTGTATCATGCACAACGAGTTGAAATGAAGGCATTTTGGTAGAGGGGATTTTCACGAAGCATTGTAGAGGGTTGGGGAGGCAACCTGCATGGACGAGTAAGACTAGACGAGTGATGAAGAATAGTTGGGAGAGTGAAGTCGGGAATTTGAGCCAAGGGAACCCAATGCTTGCATGCAGCAGGATCTGATGTTATTAGGATGGCAACAGGTTGAGTGGGGAGGATGTAATGTCCTTACCCTTCGACAAGTTTGAACACCTTGATGATGGGAAAGGGTGCACTCTACTAACCAAGAGTCTTCCCAATTACCTATGTTCATGTGCAAGGAATTAGGTAAGGAAACAAAGAAGTGGACCAAGAATCCAGTGACGGGAGCACGGGCATAGGTGTGACCAAAGGGGAGCTTTGGCAAGCGCTCATGGAGAAGGTCATTGGGACCACTTCATAATCAATGGGCCTCTGTGGGCAGGACCAATGTGAAGTGTGTCCATGTTGAATGATTGGAAGAAGGGTGCATGCACATACTTGGTGGCGTTGGGTGCTTCGACAAGAGCATCAACACGCTAGCACATGGTTGTTAGCATGTCAACCCACAAACCATCATCAACGCATGGCAAGGGGCATTTCAGAAAAAATCATGACACATTGGTGGAGGGGCTTTGGTAAGAGTCGGCATGTCCACTTAGCATTTGGAAAACACCCTTAACAAGTATATATGAGAGTGAACATGCACTTTGAAAAGGCATCATCAGATCATGAGATCAAGATAGGACAAGCATCCAAAGAGTTTGATAGTTAAGGGAGCAAGCATAAGCTTTGTAGTTGGTGGTGACCAAGGTTAAGGTAGATTCAACTAAGGGGGAAACTTAACGCATTGGGAGACAGTTCAGGCAAGAGTTGATGAGGGTTTGTGTACTTGTCGAGAGGCAGTTTTGGAAAGGTTGCTAAGGGGTTTCTTTGTATTTTCCTAGAGGCAATTTGATAAGGTTGTCGAAGGTTGTATGTTTTCGGGAAACACGCCTTAGAGTTGCACCTTGTTGTAATTTGAGGTGTTGGCCATTTCTTGATCCTCACCATTGTAACCTTGATCACTTTTGTGTACTAATTTTCAGGTGCTCGGGTTAGGGTGCCCCTTGTATGATTGTGTTGTCTTTGTTATATTGGCATAATTGTTAAACAACACCACACATAAATTAAAAAACTTTAAGTGTTAAATTACTTGACAAGGTTGTTGGGCGCAGGTAGACACTAGTAATGTGGTATTTCATAATATGAAGGTATTGGCGGGATGTGAATGAAGAGGTGTAGTATGTTGTTAAGTAAACCAAAATGACCAAGTCTTCAGGAAGAATGCCGAGGCAATGCTGCATAGATGTCAAGGGTCGAGATGCCTCTAGCACGACACCTTGGGGTTGTGTTAGTGTGGCTCTTAATGAGGGCTCAATGTACGTGCATTGCACAGTACACAATGCCACTTAAAATTAAAGTCTTATTAATTTGACCCATGGTATATCGAAGGCTCCAAGAAAACAAGTAGGTCATTCAAGTTGGAAAAGTGAAATATTCCAGTTGGAAAAGTGACCAATTAATGGTGGTTTTGATAAATGATTGTTTTTAGGGTGGTTGTCTACTATTTTTGTTGTTGAACAATAACCAAGTAAATGTGATTTTACTAAATGATCATTATGTTCATGATTTTACGCAGTGGAAGTTGAAGATAGGAGGGAGACTGCGTTAGTTGGTTTAACTTCTCGACGTTTCGAGCCTCAAAGTAGGGCTCATCATCAGGAGAAAAGTATCTCAAGGTTTCTCAGGTATGGAAAATATCCTATTAATAAGTGTAAGATCATATTTTCAACTTAAATTTTTATTGAATTTTTAGCCGACAATTTTAATTAATGGTCTTATAAATTTTTAATAAAGTTATTTCATTATTATTTAACTAGTTTAAAATATTAGCTTGTAATATTAATATTACTATGAGAACTTAACAAGATAAGCAACTTTAACCTCGGAAATGTCTATCATAAAGATTACAAATGATTAGACGATCATTTTTAATGATCGTGTTTTTCTATTACTAATAGTTATTATCAATAGCTTTATGATACTCATAAATCTGAATTATTGAAGATAGCATCCAAACAATTTGGAAACATTTTTTTATAAACATCGTTTGATAATTTAATATAGTCTTAAATGGTTCAATCTTCATTAATTTTAACTTTATAAATGCTTGTGAGGAAATGTTTCTCTCTAAAGTTGAGCTAACACTAATTCCCCTTTAACAAATTACTTTTATTTATGAATTTCCCTGATATAATTAGTGAAAGGCTTTGCATCCATGCTTTTCATACTTTGTCTGAAAAACTTAGCAAATTTGCAACCCCTTTGGACATCTTCCACACATTCAAGAATGGACTCTTACATGTAGATGGATTAAGAAAATTGTTCTGTGTAACTTGCGCATGTGCCGAGACTAGGTCTCATTATCTTGACTTCGCTCCATATAATATTTTCAACAGATTATCTCAACTTATGTATACCACTTCAGGTTACCCATTTGTTTGTGGATGATATGCAAATTAAACTATAATCTTGTGCCCATTTTATTCCACAAAGTCCTCCAAAAATGTGTAAGAAATTTACTATCTCTATATGAAGTGATGCTTTGTGGAAAATAATTCAAACTAACAATCTCTTTGAAGAATAAAACGATAACACTTGGTGCATATGATGTCTTTTTATGGGGAATAAAAAGCCACGACTTAGAAAATGATCAAGAACAACATAAATTGAGGCTTTGCCTCTTTGCATTCTCAGTAACCCATGAACAAAGTCCATACTTGAAACTTCAAAGTTTCCACAATATTTTTGGACCTCAATACAAAGAATGGTATATAAAACTCAATGTTCTAAACATTACCTTGTGTTGACAGACAAGTTTTAAAACACTCCTCCGATTCCTTTGCAATGCTTCAGCAATAGTACCTTTCTTTCACCAACTATTTAGTTTTATCAATACCGAAATAACCACTTAAATCACCAATATCCACTTCATGATAATATTGTACCCAACCTCTTGTTTTCACAATTGAAAATTTGAACATGAAACCCTCCTAAATAAGAATAAAGTAGTCCAAATATGTTGCCATATCTTCCCTCCATGGATTCTTACATGCTATCTATGCCACTACAAAATTTGCATATGTTGCATATAACTCTTCATAATTTCCAATCCAATAACATCAATAGAGATGATCAACAACTACACTGATCTTTTTTTCACCCAATGCATATGCTACATAATTAGACTTTCCTGATTTATGTTTCAAAACAAAAGAATAACTCCACAAAATTTCTATCCATTTCACATGTAGATGAATTAACTTTGCTTGGTTGTTTATGAACTGCCTTTTGGGCAAGAAATAGTGTTTCTACTTCTTCAAAGTTTGCATGATAGCATGGAGCTATGGGTCATAATTTCATTGGGCTTCATTCAATTTCTCATTGTAAAAACAATTGGCCTTCCTTCTTGATGCAAGGTTATTCCTATTACTAAACTACTTGCATCACAATCAAATTGAAAAACTTTACTAACATTTAATAATGCTAAAACATAGTTTTCAATTACTTTTGTCTTCAAAGTCTCAAAGCTATGTCAAGTTGTTGTTGTCCACTAAATTTTTTCCTTCCTTGTGTTTTCAATCAAGGATGCACATATGCCAGTAAAATTTTGAATAAGCTTTCAATAAAAACTTTCCAAATCATAAAACTTTTTACCTAGAAATTATTGTTAAGCACTAACCATTCCACAATCACCATATTACTATAGATCCATCTTTATACCATCTTGGGAAATCACAAGCACATGTAAAGAAACTCATGCTACATGAAAAAACCATTTCTTGAGATTAGTCATCAACTTCTCATTTTGTAATCACTCCAAACTTTGTGTCACATCCACGATATGTTCTTCTTTTGTCCTGCTAAAATTAGAATGCCGTCAACATAAACCACTAAAATGTTCCCAAATAAGGTTTCAATACCTCATTCACTAGTCTCATCAATGTATTGGGTTCATTTTTTAGTCCATATGACATAACCAACCATCCATATAGTCCTTTTGTCTTGAAAGTTGATTTCCATCCATCAACTTCACTAATCCTTATGTGATCGTATCCACTTTTCATATCAATCAAAATGCCCGATACCATTCAAACAATCCATTATATCTCCATAAGAGGTAAAGGAAACCTATGTCATTATTTTGTTTATGGCTCTGGAATCATTGCACATCCTCCATTCACCCCCTTTCTTCAGTGCAACTACAACAAGTATTGCACATGGGTTTAATCTCTATATGATCAATCCTTTGTCTAGTAACTCCCGACCTTGTTGAGCAATCTCTTCTCTTTCACAAACATTGATGTATGAGGAGCTTTATTTGGAAGATGTGATCCAAGAATCAAATCAATTTGATTAGAAACACATCTTGTTGATGAGAATACTATTGGCATATCCTCTTAAATTACATCTCTATATTCTTCAAACAAATTACAAATTGGTCATGAAAAACATTTTTCTCTATTGGAACATATTTGGGAAATACTACAAAAAATTGTTTGGTCATTTTAGCTTCCTTTGAAAATTGCTTGCTATAACAAAATATCACCTTATTGTTGTAGCCTTCATTAATTTCTCTTTCATTGGCAACAATTGAAACTTATTTCCTTCCTTCTCAATCTGATAGGTGTTTTTCTCTCATCGTGAACAACATCCCTTTCAAATCACAAAGGTCTTCCTAACAAAATGTGGCAATCATCCATTCACAACACATCACAAATAACCTCATCATAATAAATTAATTCCCAATCTGAAAACTAATTGGGCATTGCTCTCACACTACTACTTAATGTCCTTTATGCAACCATGAAATCTTATAACTTATAAGCACTAAGATGTGGTATAAATTTCAAATTTAGCTTCTTGACTACTTTAGTAGAAACAAAGTTTTTTTTATTACAACTATCAACAATAAAAAAACTACCTCCATCCTTACAAATGATTTTGAAAATAGTCTTCCGTTGTGAAGGTGTTTTGTTTTAAGCTTCCTTATAAATGGTTTTGAAGATAGTCTTCTGTTGTGGAGGTGTTTTGTTTTAAGCATCTTCTTTGGTTTCAAGAAAACTCTTGAAACATGATATTCTCATGTTCTCAATGAACTTAAGACACATTATTTTCCACCACTGATTATTTTTCTCTAATCACATGAGTTTAGCTTCGTATCTTCTTCATTAAAATTTCTCAGACATTCACTTGCTTTATTTCCTGCTTCACCACACTTTGAAGCATGTGCCCATGAATATTCCTCTATCACTACCATATGCATGTCCTTTGTTGGAATTATAACCACTTCTGAAATTATTATTTTGAGAACTTCCAATGGCCTATTTTTCTTTTCTTCCACTGGATTGTCTTCTTTCTGCAAATAGCTTTTCTCTTCATCTTGTTCCTTAATTTTTCCTAGACAATTTCTTTGCTTTTTTTTGTGCTAGAGGAATCAGCAACTAGAGGGCTGGTACTCGCGTGACACGGGGTCCAGGGATCCAATCCTGCTACCACTATACCCCTAGGTGCCCCACACACCCCGCAAGCGTGGGACACGGGTAAAGCCGGGTGTGATTTGAACTCATGACCTCCAATTTACAACATGTGACTTCATATCAAGTGAATCGCCAATGAGCCACACCCGTGCGGGCATTAGACAATTTCTTTGTCACTGTTAAGGCCAATTGATGTTTAATTTCAAACCATTAACATTTACAATGAATTCAACACTCTCAATAATTTCCCATAATAGAATTTACTAACTACACAATGGATTCAACACTCTCAATAATTTCCCATAATATAATTTACTAACTACAAAACTCGTGTATACTCCTAAACATCCCTTTCTCTTTGTCTAAGATTACATAGCTATCTCAACAAAATCAAAGCAAAATTTATCAAGAAAATTTTTGGTTTTATTGTCCCAATCATAAGATCCCATCTCTGGATTTTTCTCCTTTCCATTTTGTTGTCTCTTCAATTGCATATATCCAACCATACATGTATGAGGCCCCATCTCTGAATTTTTCTCCTTTCCATTTTGTTGTCTCTTCAATTGCATATATCCAACCATACATGTATGAGGCGAGAACTCTCAATTTCATGTAGAGATAAATCTAACTCTACGACAAATCTAACTCTTCTGGATCCTTGATTTCTTCAAATTTGAAGAAAAAGCCATTTCTATGACCCAATCAATTAGATACTTTATATTTAGTTTTTTAGAATACGGAGGTAATTCCAGCTTGGGCCTTCCTCCCAAATTTGTAATTGCTTGAATTACTCTTTCCTTTGGTTAGTTGGGAACTCCCTATTTCTCTCTCTGCATTAATTTCATCATTCGGTTTTGCAGCCACTCTTCATTTTGTAGTGTCCATGGACTCCACTCTCAGTTGTTAATGTATGTAGCGACTCTGCAATATCATCTCCAATTTCTACTATTCAGTCTTATGTGTCTTATTCGGAAAGAAATTCCTCTACCTCCTCTGTCACAAAGTTTCTCCTATCCAAATCCTCTTTATCATCTGCCAGTTCTGCAAAGTTTCTCCTCTGAGGTTTTATAATCATAAAAATAATTTAAACACTAATTAAAACTTAAAAGAAAAGATTTTACACTTAACTGGCAAACTTTCTCCTCTGAGGTTTTATAATCATAAAAATGATTTAAACTCTAATTAAAACTTAAAAGAAAATATTTTACACTCAATCAATCTTCAATATTTATAACAAAGTCGTGATTCAATCAAATTGTGATGCGGAGCATCCAGGCATTGGGAGCAACGACTAGTTTCAAAACGAACCTAACTCAACTTCAGTTGAACTTCCTGATCTGACTGATCCGAATTTGCAGGGATATGTTGAGTAGTTGGCCAGCGAACTTCCATTGGGATTCCAAAACTATAAATACAAGGTTGAGTCAACGGATGGGAGTTACTTTCGGAGATGATATTTTTTGTTGCTGTGTCTGGAGATTAGTGAGAAGCTGGGAAAAGGGGGCGGCCCTGAGTTAGACAGAGAATGTGAAATAATGGCTGGTGAGCCGATTAGGTTGTTCTGCGTGTGTTTAGCTGTTAAGTATTAGAATAATGGCCTGTGAGCATGCTGGTGTCTGTGTGTATGTGGCTAGTAAGCCACCTCCAGTCTAACAGTTAATTTGGTTCTATACTCTTTCTTCTACTTTCTAATAAATATTTCTTGAGATTTATTTCTCTAAGACGTGTTTGAGATAATCCGTCCCTTTGTTAGTATGTGGCCCTGTTCGACTTGCAGGGGACTGAGGTAATTTACAGCAGAGCGTCTGCATCATTTTGGTATTAGAGCAACCCATAATGGCCCAGAGGGGAATCCATTGTTAGAGACTGATCGCTGGAGACTTAGATGCTTAAACTGAAAAGTTGGTTCCAGAGGAGAACTAAGTGAGCTCGGAGGAGCCGAAGAGTTGGTTCGAGAGGAGAACCAAGTGTGCTCAGAGGAGCCGAAGAGTTGGTTCGAGAGGAGAACCAAGTTTGCTCGGAAGAGCACTAGATTGCTTGGAGGAGAACTAGATTGCACGGAGGTGCATTATTGTTACCAGTGGGTTTGGCTATGGAAAGCCATATTGTGAACAACTTTAAGAAAGCAAGTTGTTGAGAAGCCAAAGATAGATTGGCAAGTAAAAGTTAAAAATGGAAAAGGAGAAGCGGGTGAGCCAAGACGAGAAAGAATGGATCAGAGCAAAGATACAAGCAATTAGGCAACTAATCAAAGAGTGTGATGAAAGACTGCAGAGAAAAGCGGAGATCTGAGCCATTCAAAGGAGGATAAGGGCCTTGGAGGAGAAATAAAGACATCAAATTGAAAAGTGAGAGTTTTTAAAGGGGGTCTCAGTTGTGGAAGTGCTTTGCTACCCGGAAGAAGGTGAAGCACTTGAAGAAGAAGAATACAGTGCTGCTGAGCACATGGGAGCAAAGGAGGAGGAACAAATTCTTCCATTGTTGGAAGAACAAATGATTGGGCAATGCATAAAGAGTGTGGCTGAAGGTGTAGACAAACCATCAAATTGGGATGTTGGGAAGGAAAATGGACCATCAGATTGGGATGCTGGGAAGGAAAATGGTTCCTTTAGTGAAAATGAAGTTGACAAGGTTGCAACAGAAGAGAAAATTGTTGGTTATTTGCAGCTCATGCATGTAGGAATTGGCGTGCCAAGGAAGGACATTGAACAAGGTGTAACAGAGAAAATTGACGGTGTTCCAATTGTTAATGCAGTTGAAGGACAAAAGGTTGTGAAAGAATCGCTAAATGTTTCTGAGCAGAGAACTAATGACAATCTGAAAAATGAAGTTATGGAGAAAGATGGTTTATACCAAGGTTTGTTGGTGTGGTTGTTGCTAATTAGAATATTGTTATGTAGGGTTCTATGATTATATTTTGATCGATGGAGAAAATGGAGGAAAACATCTATGAACCAGGAGGTTCATATTTTCCTTCAACGTGGGGAGAATGATGCGGAGCATCCAGGCGTTGGGAGCAATGGCTAGTTTCAAAACGAACCTAACTGAACTTCAGTTGAACTTCCTGTGCTGATCCGAATGATCCGAATTTGCAGGGATATGTTGAGTAGTTGGCCAGCGAACTTCCAGTGGGATTCCAAAACTATAAATACAAGGTTGAGTCAACGGATGGGAGTTAGTTTTGGAGATGATATTTTTTGCTGCTGTGTCTAGAGATTAGTAAGAACTCTGGGAAAAGGGGGTGATCCCCTGAGTTAGACAGAGAATGTGAAATAATGGCTGGTCAGCCGATTAGGTTGTTCTGCGTGTGTTTAGCTGTTAAGTATTAGAATAATGGCCTGTGAGCATGCTGGTGTCTGTGTGTATGTGGCTAGTAAGCCACCTCCAGTCTAACAGTTACTTTGGTTCTGTACTCTGTCTTCTACTTTCTAATAAATATTTCTTGAGATTTCTTTCTCTAAGACGTGTTTGAGATAATTCGTCCCTTTGTTAGCATGTGGCCCTGTTCGAGTTGCAGGGGACTGAGGTAATTTGCAGCAGAGCGTCTGCATCAAATTGTATAACAAAGAATGGCACACATTCTTTACCCTAGACATGTAGATCAACACCACCTCTGACACAACCATATAAATTGAATTGTCCACGCTTCCTTCTTTGTCCGATGATGAAGACTAAAGAGCTTCACAAACTTGAAAACAAAAGAGATTCAAACAAACACAGAAGAAAAATGAAAGTTATGAGTTGCTTATGTGGAATCACAGGTTTATCAAGGACGCTCCTGGATCAGCATATCCTTTGTCGTCTTGGTTTTTTCCCAGGTGACTTGAGTTCCAATCCTAACAATTTAACTGATTTTAATATATTTTTTAAATCTCTATATATTATTTCAACATATAAATTGAGGATCAGATTTAGCTATGCTAAGTGGTGTAGTTGCTGGAATAGATCAGATATTGCCAAGTGCTGTAGCTGCTGCAATAGCTCAGTTGGTTAGAGCGTGTGGCTGTTAACCTCAAGGTCGGAGGTTCAAGCCCTCCTTCTAGCGTTTGTTGAATTAATCTTATGCGGGCTACTTACCAAGTCATTTTCAGTTGCAAGAAAATGGAAATAGGAAAGGTATTCCATGAGTTTAATGACTTCTGTTGTTCCATTTTGATGAGGGCGAAGCCGTGATCACAATCTCTCCAAGCTTATTATTGATAAGACTTTAAAAGAGACACCTGAAGAAAGGATGATATTTATCCTTCTGTTATCTAGATTAGGGACTACGTAGATCAATCTGAAGAGGAAGGGACTAGTTTTTGTTAAGTGTTGAAACCGTTATTGTCCCTTACTTACCACCTACATAATCTTGTGTTATTAATGATACCTCCCAATACTTGGATAATTATTTTGTGGAAGAATCCATTACTAATAGGATCAAGGCTGTTGAAACCTCATCATGAAAATTTCTAAATACTAACTACCAATTACAATCAACTAAGCAGCATACGCTATTGAGTCTGCAACAAAAGTATTCTTCAGCATTTGCCCGTTCTCCATCAGTTTGTGCACACCATACTTACATTCAAGATGGTTTTCATCATGTTTGTCAACGACATCGATGGATGAACCCTGCAATTAAGGAGATTGTAAAAGAAGAACTTCAAAAACTTTTAACAGTTGGATTTATTTATTCTATAACAAACAGTTAATAGGTTTCACCACTTGTGATTGTTCCGAAAAAAAGGGGATAAGTGGATTCCAAATAAATCCATAGAAAAAATTACTTTACTCTATCCATAAAACAATAATTTTCATTTCTGAATGGTTTTAGCAGCTATATCAAATTCAAATTGCTCCCGAAGATCAAGACAAAACTACATCTCTATCTAGAAAACGATATTTACTTGTCTTAATGTCTCGACTATATCAAATTCAAATTGCTCCCAAAGATAAAGACAAAACTACATCTCCATCTAAAAAACAATATTTTTAAGACAAAACTACATTTGCATTTACATGTCTTAAACTCTATCTATAAAACAAGATTGGGATTACTACATCTACATTAACTTGATCAAGACAAAACATCTCTTTTTAGAAAACAATATTTTTCGACAAAACTACATCTACATTTACGTGTCTTAAACTCTCTATCTAGAAAACAATATTTTTCATTTCTGTTGTCGGGATTTACATCTACATGTGGGGATTCATGTATCTCCATGTTGAAGAATGTAACATCGGAAGATATTCTTATTTGTATCATTTGTATTATTTGTATTATACTTCCTTCGGGAATTATTAATGTTGTAATTGGTTATATAAAAGTCATTGAAAGAGTCAATGTGAACCCTAATAGTTATGTTGGCCTAGAAGAATCCAGAGAAGAATATTTTATTGTAAACTGGACAAGCCGACCCTGTTAGAGAGGTCAAGTCGGCCCTATTAGTGAAAAAGGTCAAGTGATTGATTAGGATAAATAGGAGGCTCTCCCTCCTCATTTGGTCACCTCACTCATTCATCAAGTTCGCATGAGTAGAGAGATAGATTCTAGGAGAGTAGTTGCTTTTGGAGACTTCTTGTTTTGGGTTATTGCACGAGGATTGATATTGTACTTTCTGACGAATCTATACTGAAGAAGTTTGCTTGGTTTTCTGCCCCATGAGGGTTTCTGAGGATGAATTATTGTGTACTATTGTCGATGTTGTGCTTGTTTATCTTTCAGTGATCCTTTATGTTACTGCATTTAAAATTCTAACACTCCAAGCCCAACTTATCAAGTTCCGAGTTAGGATAAATGATCATGGTTGATATTGGTGGCCACCCGCCTATTCCACTTGGGGCCCTAACATTGTTCTTTCAGTTTCCTTATTTATAGCACAACTTATTATTTTTAGCAGTTTTCCGGGTCCTAAACTTTTGGAGCCGTTTTGAGGCCCTAAACGACATTTTTTTGGGAATCTTGCTTGGAGAATTTCACCATTCATATGCTTTAAGCGTAGTCCTCGGATAGATCTTTCCAACGAGGTATCATTTACGTCAAACGGAGATCGTATGCCAAAGTTACAGTGCCGGTAAATTGATGTACCAATTTACCCCAACGGGGCCCATAGTTTGGCATGGTTTCATCTCATAGGGTTAGGTTTTTGGATGTTTAGGGTTTTCCTTTGTTTCTCAATAATAGAGAGGCTTCGAGCCCCATTGTAAGGAGAGTTCAGAGGCCGGTAGCGGACACATCTCTTCTCAGAGATAGCTACCAACGCTCTAGCTAGTTCATTTCCATTCTGTCTGTAAGCATATTTCTGTTATGTGATATTAATGAAATGAAGTCTTATTTCTATTGCACCTCTGCGTTTATGTGTATTTTTGTAACCCCTCGCGTTCCTTCATAAGTCCGGATCAATAAATAGGAGGCTCGCCCTCCTCGTTTGGTCACCTCACTCACTCATCAAGTTCGCATGAGTAGAGAGATAGAGACAAGGAGAGTAGCTGCCTTTGGATACTTCTTGTTTTGGCTTATTGCACGAGGATTGCTATTGTACTTTCTTAAAAATCTATACTAAAAAGGTTTGTTGGGTTTTCTACCCCACGGGGGTTTCCGAGGATAAATTATTGTGTACTATTGTCTATACTGTGCTTGTTTATCTTTCAGTGATCCTTTATGTTACTGCATTTAAAATTATAACACTCCAAGCCCAACTTATCAAGTTCTGAGTAATGAGGTTGGCTTATGCACCAATATCGAAAAGAGAATCTACCTTGATTTTCTTAATTTAAAACTTGATAGAAAACAACTTTGTCCTCTCCTTCCCCTCTTTCCCCTCTTTGTGATGGAGATTATTTTGGTTCCCTCCTACATCATTGTGTAAACAATTTTCTCATCCACATCCCATTTCTCTCTTCAATAGCTAGGAGCTTCTTCTTTTCAAACCACCCTTGCTTGCAGTTCTTGGGATTTAGCATTGGATGCAACATTCGACACTTTTCTTTGGCGTGACCATAATGGCAAGGGTTCTTTCGCATATGTGCAATGGTGATAATCTTCTTATTTTTCTCTTTCCACTTCTTTTTGCCCTTATTGAAAGCTCCTGGTTGGTCAAACTCTATCAAACCACTTTGACATTGGAAGCCATCCATGTACTTGATATCCATGTGTGATTTTTGATGATTTTGACACAACAAAGCATCAAGAACCGATGTCTGGATCCTAACACATTTGTGATGATTTTGACACAACAAGAGAGCATGGTTGCGTCTTAGCCTTCCCCACGCATATTAGTAAACAAGAGGAACCATTCAGCATGTGTAATTAGCATGCACAGTTTTATCATGACTACTTTCACTAAATTGAACAACAACACATAGATCAAAGTATGTGCATTTCCCAACACTACAAATGCCTCAGAAATGACAATATGTAGAACAACCATATACACATTTGTCTCCACATAATGCAGGGAGTTTTCCAAGACCAATAGTCTCTCATTATTATCTAACATGCAGATCTGTTCGGATGAGCTACACAAACAATTAAGAAGTTTCTTCGCCATGAAATGGATCTCAATATACCTACTCTCAATATGTAGGCTTAAGTACTTGAAAGCTTCCTCAACAAAATGCAACAGCAACTCTAGCTACTCAATATCGCAACAGAATGACATAAACAAGACAATTATGCATAGTTCAAACTCAAATAGATCTATCACCAACAAATATATCCTCTATTACATAAAACACAAATATCCAAGCTGCCCAAAACTTTTGATAATGTAAACATAGACTTTATGCATAAACATTTTTCTACTGAAATATTATTGTTTTATATCAGTAATCATCAAATCCATCTCATGTTGAATGGTTGATTTTTGGAAGAGACCTGCAATACAAAGAACATTATTACTGAAATATTATTGTTTTATATCAGTAATCATCAAATCCATATGATGTTGAATGGATGATATTTGGAAGAGAGGTACAATACAAAGAACATTATTAAGGATCGAATATGTACGTAGCTGGATCTATAAGCCCGCTGCTTATCCATGACTGCTTAGTTGCGCCGCTTGAAAGAGGAAGCAGTAGCGGAAAGTCTGCTCTGCTCCATGCTTTAAAAACGAACGAATCGCAATCCTCCAAAGTTACCCTAAAACCGATTCCCATTCTTCAAAGTCTGCTCTGCTTAAAAAACCGATGGATGATTCTCATCTCTCCAAATCTGCGGAGAAATATGAAGAGGTCAAAAATATTTTATTCCGTTGGCGGGATTTGAACCCAGGTCGCCTGGGTGAAAACCTGGTATCCTAACAGGACTAGACGACAACGGAGATATTTAAAGCATTGCAGGTATTTATGAGTTTGAATACAGCCAGGGGTTACCCTTTCAATAATGCTACTTACACATGTCAAAGGATCGTGGATCTTTCCAACCATCTGCCATCAGAGTGGCGCAGCGGAAGCGTGGTGGGCCCATAACCCACAGGTCCCAGGATCGAAACCTGGCTCTGATATCCTGCATCAGTTGTGGCTTTCAGTTTTAATGAACATGACTCTGATATCCTGTATTATCCTGTATGATAATGCCAGTATCATACAACCAGGGCATGGTTGACAATAGAGCTGGAGATTTCCAATTCTCAGCAATCGGGCACTGTACGAAATAGCTGCATTTTCCGACAATGAGTCAGCATTGAAAATGAAACACGTTGAATATTATCGAAATGCATAATTTTAATAGCTTTTTTAAATAAAGGGGTATTTATTATTACCATTATGTAATCCAATTATTACAAGTGGGTATCTATTATGATTTCATCATTGTGTACCCATATCACCAAGTGTAGAATGTTGCACAAAGATATACATTCTATAAGCATTCCCTGATATAGCAACTAATTTCCCAGTCTGATATATTTCTCTGACAATTACCTCCCACTATTATCCCACTTGGGGGTAAAACCAATCTTTTATTTATACATCCCTTCAAAATAGATGGTGGGTGCAACCTGGTAGAAATAGTCATAGAGAACATGCAACCTACAAAAAAAAAACTAGAAAATTAAACCAGAAAACAAATATTTATACAAACCAGAAAATCCGGTTGCAAGAGTGACGCGGTATGAAAGAATTTTGGAAATTAAATTCCAATACTTACTTTTGATTTCTACAGCCCTATTACAACTACAGCTTTCAAAGAACAACATAATCAATTCTTGCTTTTTAAGGGGAGATGGAGGCACTTGCCAGAGCACGCTTGGCTTGATAATGCCCGCCTCTCTAACCTGGCTCTGATAGGTTGTTTGTATTCATTTATTTATCCATTCAACCATCTGCCATAGAGTGGCGCAGCGCAAGCGTGGTGGGCCCATAACCCACAGGTCCCGGGATCGAAACTTGGCTTTGATATCCATGCAACCATCTGCCATCAGAGTGGCGCAGCGGAGGCGTGGTGGGCCCATAACCCATAGGTCCCAGGATCGAAACTTGGCTCTGATATCTTGCATCAGATGTGGCTTTCAGTTTTAATGAACTATAGGTTGTCTGTATTCATTTATTTATCCATCCATAAGTGGAATGTGGTTTCTATTTTTATGTCGATAGACGTTTTTTCCCGGGGTCGGTTTTGGAAAACATTGTAGCACTTCGTCGTCCCTTTGACGAATGAAAATATGCCACGTTTTCATGAATAAGAAACCACCTAGTTTTATTTTGAGATAAGGTTTTCATGCGGGTTCGTTATGACGTGTTCCGGAAGTTTCCTTGCATCTGCGTCCAGAGTGGGAAAGTGATCGCAGAACCACTGTCCAGTTGAGCGAATATATTTTCCATCTTCAATGAAGTGGATCGATGAAGGAATAATTCATATTTGTGATGATTATATGGTGACACTATGATATGGGAAAATGAATATAATGCACAAAAGTGTACATATGATTGAAGGATGAGGACAAGAAAAAAGTTAGGGATGATGATCTCACGAAGATCACTTGAGACATTTATGGAGATACTCATGGAAGATATTGTGGAGATAGTATGGAGATGGTTGAATCAACATTCTTATTTTGATATATTTATATTCCTATAAAAGAGGCCTCACTGTACTCAATTATGCTATGAGAGAATTGCTAGATTAATCTAATGTAAAGTTTGAAAGATATTATGTGTCTCTATGGTTTGATATGTGCGTAAATGTTTTATGGCTTGATTTTTCTTTGACCCCAACAACTGAAGTACTTTGATTTACAAGTAGTTTCTAATAAGGGGGAAAAGAAGCCTAGGAAGATTATCACCATGGCATATGTGTGCAGGGACCCTAACCACTATGGACATTGTAAAATTGATGATCATGTGAAAAGTGTTGAAGATTGCATCCAATGTTAAATCCAAGAATTACAAGTTGAGCAATTTAAAAAGAAGAATCTCTTAATTATGGAAGAGAGAAAGGATATAGAAAGAAGAGAAAAATGTCTAGACATTGATGAAAAAGGAGGTGAATCTAAGTAAATTCCATCACAAAGTGGAGAAGAAAATAACAAAGTTGTTCTTATATCAAAATTCAGATTAAAAAAAAGAAAATAACAAAAGTGTTCCTATATCAAGATTCAGATAAAAAAGAACAAAGTAAATTTTCTTTTCGATTCTAGTTCATATGCTAATCTTAATTAATAAAATAAAAATCAATCTGATGCCTCTTAATATTTCTCGTATAATATTTAGTATTTAACGATCCTTTCATGTATATTAGGAATACCATCTTAATGAAAACATCAAATCTAAACTTATATAGCAGATGCCATATTCATGGATCCCATGAGGTTGCTAGTGCATAGCTATGTGATGCACAATAAATATAATTAGCTACTCTGCACAAACAAGTTTTTTTTTTTTTTTTTCATAGAAAAATTCAACTTATTATTAATATGCGAAATAGTAAATAAATCCAGCACGGACAAGTTTATTCAAAGGGAAAGGAACACTTTCACTTTCATCGAATGACTCGATAAGGAAGGTTGAGTTCGTATATCATGACTTTATACCTTTCACAATTGTGATAAATTTTAACTTTGATATCATTGGTCGCATAACATATTAGCACTTATGATCGATCGAGCATATTAAACATAATAAATTAAAAAAAGGATCGATTGCGTTGATTATATATATAATTGACTTATACAAGTCAATTATTTGTATAAGTCAATTATTTATATAATATATAATTGACTTGTATTATATATATAATTGACTTGGAAAAAAACAAAAGCAAAATTGATTGAATGGATTCATTTCTCACCCTCCTTGTAAGCAGAATCAAAAGGAATGGAAGTTTTCCATTCCAGGTCCATTCTAGTAAAGTACATTTCATCTCGTGAATTTAGTCTGGCATTGTTGTTTTTTTATAGTTCATATATACTTTTATTTTATGTGTGTGTTTAGTTGGGTAGATCAATGCATGTAGTTAACTACAATTTAATTATGAATAGGTTAATAGATATAGATTTGCAAATATAGGTTGTTTGAACTGTATAAATAAGGTGATCAGAAAGTTTTGAGGGCGCTAAATCCATTTCTACAATAAAAAATGCAATTTAAACAATGAAAATCGTAATTTCAACAAAGATTTTATTGTCAAATTTAAGCAAAAATACCTAAAAAATTCAAAACATAGAACAATTAGCTTACTCCCAACTTATTAAGTATTTTATAAAGAGATTAAAATATAATTGAAGTGCAAATGTTTAGATACTGACATCAATGTAGGGATGCCATAATCATTGAAAATGCATCTAGCTTCTTTTAATGGAATTGTATACAATAAAAGCCACTTGTTAAGCTTGTAAAAATTTTTAGGTGCTTAAATTGGACCCAAATATGTTGACTTAAATGTAAGGACTTCATAAACATGAAAAATGCACCTAGCTTCTTTCATGCGATTATATAAAATAAAAACCACACAGAGTTCAATAATCATTGTAAAATGCACCTAGCTTCTTTTATTCAATTGTTTAGAATAAAAACCTTACATGTTTCAATAATCATTGTTAAATGCACCTAGCTTCTTTCATGCAATTGTAAAAAACAAAAACCATACAGGTTTCAATCTTGTGACTTATGGGTTATGAACCCACCATGATTTTGCCACGCCACTTTGATGGCAGATGAATAGTGGGTTCTATGATCAGTTCAGATGGATGATTAACAATGATGAAACGATATTGAAATTGATAGATAATGACATTCATTTCGAGCATCTCTATTAGGCTACTTGGTTTCCCTAGGGGACCTGGGTTTAAATCCCAATAAAAGAATGAAATATTTGTTTACTTTTTGGGTCTCTGTAGATTTGAAGGATTTGAAGGAATGAAAACCATCCATCAGTTTTCCTAGTATTGCAAACTTTGATGAATGGGAATCAATTTCTAAGTAGGTTCAGAGGAATAAGAATCATGAGTCTTCATAGCATAACATTAGTTATAAAAATAACAGTAACAATTCCAATATCATAGGTGGAGCATGCTACGAAACGATATGAAGTAATTAGAATTGGAGAAATGAATTGGGATCACCGCTTCAGTTCTTCTACTCAATTTGGTAGTGTGTGTGTGTAATGTCCTCACCCTCAAGCAGGCTTGAACGCCTTTTCGATGGGAAAGGGAACACTCAAGTAACCAAGAGTGTGATCACTTACTCATGTTCATGGGAAAGGAATCGGGTAAGGAAATAAAGAAATGGACCAAGCAAACAACGACGAGAGCGCAGACAAAGGTGTGACCAAAGGTGAGCGTCGACAAGCGTCCATGGAGAAGGTCATCAAGACCACTTCATAATGAATAGGCCTTTGCGAGCATACCCGATATGAAGTGTGTACACATTGAACAATTGGAAGAAGGGTGCACGTGCATACTTGGTGGTGTTGAGTGCTTTGACAATGTCACGTACCCACCCATCATCCAATGCAAAGAAGGGAACATGATGCCAATCTGTGGGGCTTTTTCATAAACTTAGCCCATTCATTAGATTCATAAAAATAAAAACACATGTGCAGGTGTATAATTCAAATAAACACAGCAGAAGCAAGATCCATTACATGCATATCCAACATGCATTGCTCTTCATAAACATAACAATCAATAATGAAATAACATGGCAGAATTAAATACACATAAGAGTATACTCATCTTCATTATGCAATTGTCTCAAACAACTAGCTATGTCGCTGCAACGTTCCACCCAACCATAGGCCAGTTGTGTTCATCAATTCTCTCAACACAACTTCCACCCCCGAGCTGGGCATGATTCTTACAAGGAAAAGGGGACATTCAAGCTCATTCACAGCCAATTAATTATTTCATCTAAGCCAAGCTAGTCCATAGCTGGGTTTATTAGGTTGTATTTGAACCCTAGATGCTTTCTCAAGCTCAAGCCAAAACAATGGATTTACCAACAGGATGGCCATGGGTTTTTCCCCAAATAGTTTCCAGCCAAAAACGAATTGTGGGATGGGGAAAAACATTCATAGGGAGGAAAACGTTTTCTCCCCAACTCTCTAAGCATTTAATAGCAAAAACAGTCTCTATGGAACCCCAATTCCATTCCCCTTCTTCCCCACTGGTATACAACACAAAAACACCCTTCTCCCAGCTGAGAATGAGGGAAAACACAGAAATTACATGGAGAAAAACGCCCAGGTATCTCCCAACTCGTGAAGAAGAGAAACTGCTTCATGGATAATGGCTTGGGGAGCAATTCATGGCTCCTTTCTTGCCCAAGAAGCAAAACGCGATTTCCCAAGGCATTAACTACCTCAACCAACTCTTTGGAGCAATCAATGATTAGATACAAAATTCAACATGGGTAGTTGAGGGTTTGATGGGTTCTCTCATTGACACTTGGCTTGACTTGATTGGCTCCAAGGGTTTGAATGTTTTCCCTCCCCATTCCTTGTAAAATCATGCCCCCATCTCTTGTTGCATTGCATAGCTAGTTGTGGGTATTTTATTAAAAAAATGCATATTTACAAGATGTTTGAAATTCCAATGTACCTGGCTAGCACGCAAACCATTTGCATCAATAAATAAATGGCGGGGCCTTGGCCCCGAGCTCCTCACCATGATTTTTATAACAATATTACATCATTTACATTTTAATGCAATAGGGTCAAGATGGGGACGTGACAGACAAGAGCGTCGGCACGCCAACATGTGGGTGTCATCACATCAACCTGTGAAGCATCGTCAGCGCACGACAAGGGAAATTTTGACAAGGATAGTGACACATCCACAAATGGGCTTCGACAAGATTCGGCATGTCCACTTAGCGTTTGGAAAACACCCCAACAAGTATATATGAGAGTGAGTGCACACTTGGCAAAGGCATCATTAGATCAAGAGATCAAGAGATCAAGAGAGAACAAGCATCTAAAGAGTTCAATGGTTAAGGGAACAAGAGTAAGCTCTACAATTGGCATCGACCAAGGTTAAGGAAGATTTGACTAAGGGGGAAATAGATCATATCGGGAGATAGTTCAAGCAGGAGTTTCTGAGGTTCTATGCACTTATTGAGAGGCACTTTGGCAAGGGTGTTGAGGGGTTTCTTTGTATTTTTTGGGAGGTAGTTCGACAAGGATCTTGAAGGTTGTATGTATTCGAGCAACAAGCCTTAGAGTTGTGCCTTGTTGTATTTTGAGGTATCAACCATTCTCCAAACCTTGCCATTGTAACCTTGAAAGTTTCAAGTGCCCGCGTTATGGTGCCCATATATGATTGTGTTAACTTTGTTATATCGACATAACCGTTAAACAACACTACACATGAATTTAAAAAGTGTACTTGGAAAGGTTTCCGGTTCAGGAGGCAGATGCTAGTAACATGGTAGTTCATAAGCTAAAGGTATGGGCGGGCTGTCAACAAAGAGGTGAGTATGTCAATAAGTAATCCTGAATGACCAAGTCTTCGGGAATAACACCGACGCAATGCTGCATAGCTACCAAGGGTCGAGATGCCTTTAACACGACACCTTGGGGTTGTGTCAATGGTTTCAGAGCTAGTTTGAGCACCAAAAGTGTTGAATTTAATGTTTTGGGTAGATATTATCACCACCATTGTGAAGTGGCAAACAGAAGCAGAACTGGGAAGAGATAAGAAGTAGAGATGACTTTAGTAGCAAACTTGAGATCAGTTGGGATGGGATCATTGAATGGTTCAACAATCTCTCTCTACTCGTCGATGGAAGTGCAAGAATGCATGATGATGACTAAACTGAGGTCAAGCAGAAGGTTGCAAAAGTTGCAACACCCAAGATCAACAAAAGGTAGTGCGCCCGGGAGAAGGGAGCTCACCCTGGGATAAACCGAAGTGTTTGGTTCATTGGTAGCATTGCGGGTAGCAGGTTGTCGGCACCACATAGCGTGCAACGAACACAGTTTGAGTGTTGGGAAGTTCACATCGAACTTGAGTTTGGGTGTCTTCGTTTTAGAGGGTAGGAAGGCTCCAAGAAGAGAAGGCGTAGGGCTCGCAAAGCAAGTTGGGGAAAAGCAACTCAAGATCTCAACGGTAGTCACAGTAGGTAAAGTTGTTGTTTTGGGATGCAAGTGCAAATAAGTCACCCAACAAGATGACTAAGTATAGGAAAACAACCATGGCGGGATTAGATGATGAGGCAGCTTCACACCATGAAGAGAGTGATGGAGGACAATATTTTAGGCTTAATCAAATGAAGGAATGGTTGACAACATTGGAGAGTCTTTTTTTTAAGCTTAAAGAGTCTTTGGAGTAGGAGCAGCTTGCCAAGAATTCCCATGGAGACCCACATAAGATGTATCCTCACCTCATGTAATGAATCTATAGCTTTGAGCATTAGTGTCGTAACATTGGCCAAGGATGTAGATGGAGCGGTTGAAGGTAGTTGAATACTTAGTGAAGTCCTTGGTAGTGCAAGAACACAACCAACAAGACACCATCAACCTTCTCAAACGAGCTATCATGTAGGGAGGAAGTTCAACCAGAGCAGTAAAGATAAAGATAAGAGTCAAAGTCATATGATGTCACACACGATGCCAAGATGCTTGGCAACTTTTATTGGGATGTGGAACAGTACCTTGAGAAAATGAATGTGAGTTCGAATGAGACCAAGGTGAACACAACTGCTATGTTCTTGAAGGGAATACTGAAGCTTTGGTGGAGGAATCGAGAGTAGAATCTTGTTGCAAGGAAGGATGTTGCTTAGATAGAAAACTAGGAAGACATGAAGGCGACCTTACAAGCACCGTTTGGTCTAGGAAACTAAACATGGATCACAAGGAATGAACTCATGGAGTTGCGACATTTTGGAAAGACTTAAGATTACATGAAGGCATTCTCTGGGATCATGCTAGATATCAAGGATATGTTGGACGAAGATTAGTTGTATCACTTCTTCAAGGGTTTGCAACCATGGGCACAGAGTGAGTTGTGTCAAAATGTTCAAAACGTTGCTGTAAGTATCTCTACAGTCGACAAGTAACTTGAGTTCAATACCAAGCCAGTGAGAAGAAAAAAAATGGAAGAAGGTAGTGCAACGAAGAAGCAGTTTGGAAAGGGTAAAGACAAGAACAAGGGGAAATATTCTGTGAAGTCAGGAGAGGGAAAGTCGAAATAGTCATAGGTTCCCAAGGAGAAACTAAAGAACCCTATCAGTTGTTGGATTTGTGCAAAGGATCGCCATGCAAGAGATTACCCACTAAAGCAGATGAATTTGAACGTTGCAGAAGAATAATCAACTCAATCGACAATAGACGTATTGTTGTTGGATGCCATATCCAAGGAAGTATTTGTGGCCAAGATGGATGAGGAAGAAACGACAATCTTATGCCATGCTCTGGTAGAAGTGAATGGGCATACTAGCATTTCCCTTGTGGATTGTGGATCCACCCATAAATTCATGAAAACGACGGTTTTCGAGAGGATCAAGTTGCAAGTTGAACCCATGAGCACCTCCTTCAAAGCGATTAACTTAGAGATTGAGTGGGTGGTTGACACGACCAAGGGAGTACCAATGAATAAAGGCGATTGAAGAGGGCAGGAAAAACTCACGATCATACCAATTGATGGTTTTGAACTTGTCCTCGAGAAAGAGTTCCCCTAGACGACACATGCTACACTTGTCTCACACTTGGTTAGTTTGGTTTTCTTTTCGAGTAAACCAATAGATCACAGTCCCGACAATGAGGAAGTAGATTGGTTAAGTCACACAAATCTTGGCTTTGATATTGGTTGAAACGACCAACCAAAGCACCAAACCGAGTCCTTATGAAGGGAATGATGACAATTTGGAGAAGAAAGAAAATGCAACAACCACCAACTTGGATATTGGGAGCACATAGCAGTTGGGAATAAATGTAAGAAGAACCAACCAGAAGGGAAACCAACAAAAGGGAGGCTTGCCGGCAATGCAAGGTGACCTTGTCGAAGCTAAGAAGGCTTGGTATGTGGTAGGAAAGGAATTGCATGAACATGTTTTTTCCATGCTGGATGAAGGTGAATGAAGGATCAAATCAAACAATCAATTACTGCTATATTTGAGTGTGACCTAAGTCCGAGTAGACTATGCGCACCATCAAAAAATAATCAGTCCGAAATATTTGAAGGGGGTGGCATCGGGTGCCACTTACCTCCCACTCTTTGTTAGAGAAGGAAGGAAAGTGACCCCTATCAAGGGAGTGACATTCATGCAAAGGCATCGGGTAGACGATCTTGAGACAAGGAACATAAGTTAAGTCAATAAGTCCAACTACACTTACTTGGGATGAACCGAGTAGCTTGAACAAAGTGAAAGGGTGATAAATAGGCTCACACAATAGCATTTTGCAGTAGGTAGAGGACTTGGAGGTGACTAAGAAGTAAGTCCACGAGGAGCATCACACAAGTATAATCGACCAAGTTATTTTGGTTCACAAGTTTGGGCAGTGAGGCACTGTCATGAGAGGAAATAGAGTCAGAATAGCTACTCAACTTGTCCCCTTCATGACATCCTAGAAAGTGTATCATGCAAAATGAGTTGAAACGAAGGCATTTGGGTAGAGGGGATTTTCAGGAAGCATTGTAGAGGGTTGGAGAGGCAACCCGCATGGAAGAGTAAGATTGGACAAGTGATGAAGAACAGTTGGGAGAGTGAAGTCAATATTTTGATCCAAGGGAAACCAATGCTTGCACGCAGCAGGCTCAGACGTTATTAGGATGACAACAGGTTGAGTGGGGGAGGATGTAACGTCCTCACCCTTCAACAAGTTTGAACACCTTGCTGATGGGAAAGGGTGCACTCTACTAACCAAGAGTCTTCCCAATTACCTATGTCCATGTGAAAGGAATTAGGTAAGGAAACAAAAAATTGGACCAAGCAACCAATGACGAGAGCATGGGCATAGGTGAGACCAAAGGGGATCTTTGGCAAGCGCCCATGGAGAAGGTCATTGGGACCACTTCATAATCGATGGGCCTCTGTGGACAGGACCAATGTGAAGTGTGTCCATGTTGAATGGTTGGAAGAATGGTGCATGAACATACTTGGTGGCGTTGGGTGCTTTGACAAGAGCATCAACACACTAACACGTGGATGTTAGCACGTCAACCCACAAACCATCATCAGTGCATGGCAAGGGGCGTTTCATAAAAGATAGTGACACATCAGTGGAGGGGCTCCGGTAAGAGTCAGCATGTCCACTTAACATTTGGAAAAAACCCTCAACAAGTATATATGAGAGTGAACACATACTTGGAAAATGCATCATCAGATCATGAGATCAAGATAGGATAAGCATCCAAAGAGTTTGATGGTTAAGGGAACACGCATAAGCTTTGTAGTTGGTAGTGACCAAGGTTAAGGTAGATTCAACTAAGGGGGAAACCGAGCGCACTGGGAGACAGTTTGGGCAAGAGTTGCTGAGGGTGTGTGCACTTACTACCGAGAGGTAGTTTTGGAAATGATGCTGAGGGGTTTCTTTGCATTTGCTGAGAGGCAATTTGACAAGGTTGTCGAAGGTTGTATGTTTTCGGGAAATAATCCCTAGAGTTGCACATTTTTGTAATTTGAGGTTTCGACCATTGCCTGGTCCTCACCATTGTAAACTTGATCACTTTTGTGTACTAAGTTTTAGGTGCTCAAGTTAGGGTGCCCCTTGTATGATTGTGTTGTCTTTGTTATATTGGCATAAGTGTTAAACAACACCACACATAAATTATAAAATCGTAAGTGTTAAAGTACTTGAGAAGGTTGTTGGGCACAGGTAGATGCTAGTAACGTGGTAGTTCATAAGATGAAGGTATTGGCGGGATGTGAACGAAGAGGTGTAGTATGTCGGTAAGTAATCCAGAATGACCAAGTCTTCAGGAAGAATTCTGATGCAATGTCGCATAGCTACCA
Organism: Larix kaempferi; assembly: GCA_027924585.1. Lineage (NCBI taxonomy): Eukaryota > Viridiplantae > Streptophyta > Pinopsida > Pinales > Pinaceae > Larix > Larix kaempferi. The sequence goes on from BSBM01000662.1 coordinate 6,693,322, forward strand.
AGGGTTGATTTGCCTCCAACATGACACCTTGGGGTTGTGTTAGTGTGGCTCTTAATGAGGGCTCAACGTACGTGCATTGCATAGTACACAATGCCACTTAAAATTAAAGTCTTATTAATTTAACCCATGGTATATCGAAGGCTCCAAGAAAACCAGTAGGTCATTCAAGTTGGAAAAGTGACATATTCCAGTTACAAAAGTGACCAATTAATGGTGGTTTTAATAAATGATTGTTTTTAGGGTGGTTGTCTACTCTTTTTGTTGTTGAACAATAACCAAGTAAAGGTGATTTTACTAAATGATTACTTTTATTGATTGTGTTTGTCTATTACTAATAGTTATTATCAATACCTTTATGACACTCATAAATCAGAACTATTGAAGATAGCATCCAAACAATTTGGAAACATTTTTTTATAAACATCGTTTGATAATTTAATATAGTCTTAAATGGTTCAATCTTCATTAATTTTAACTTGTTATATGCTTGTCAGGCAATGTTGAGCTAACACCAATTCCCCTTTAACAAATTACTTTTATTTATGAATTTCCCTCATATAATTAGTGAAAGGCTTTGCATCCATGCTTTTCATACTTTGTCCGAAAAAACTTGGCAAATTTGCAACCCCTTTGGACATTGTCCACACAATCAAGAATGGACTCTTACATGTAGATGGATTAAGAAAATTGTTCTGTGTAACTTGTGCATGACGTGCCAAGACTAAGTCTCATTATCTTGACTTCTCTCCGTATAATTTTTCAACATATTATCTAAACTTATGTATACCACTTCAGTTTACCCATTTGTTTGTGGATGATATGCACATTAAACTATAATCTTGTGCCCATTTGATTCCACAAAGTCCTCCAAAAATGTGTAAGAAATTTACTATCTCTATATGAAGTGATGATTTGTGGCAAATCATGCAAACTAACAATCTCTTTGAAGAATAAAACAATAACACATGGTGCATATGATGTCTTTCTATGGGGAAAAAAAAGCCACGACTTAGAAAATGATCAAGAGCAACATAAATTGAGTCATTGCCTCTTTGCATTCTCAGAAACCCATGAACAAAGTCCATACTTGAAACTTCAAAGTTTCCACAATATTTTTGGACCTCAATACAAAAATGGTGTATAAAACTCGATGTCCTAAACTTTACCTTGTGTTGACAGACAAATTTGAAAACACTCCTCCCATTCCTTCACATCCTTTGCAATGCTTCAACAATATTACCTTTCTTTCACCAACTATTTAGTTTTATCAATACATAAATAATCACTTAAATCACCAATATACACTTCATGATAATATTGTACCCAACCTCTTGTTTGCACAATTGAAAATTTGAACATGAAACCCTCCTAAATGAGAATAAAGTAGTCCAAATATGTTGCCATATCTTCCCTCCATGGCTTCTTACATGCTATCTATGCCACTACAAAATTTGCATATGTTGCATATAACTCTTCATAATTTCCAATCCAATAACGTCAATAGAAATGGTCAATAACTACACTGATCTTTTCACTCAATGCATATGTTACATAGTTAGACTTTCCTGATTCATGGTTCAAAACAAAAGAATAACTCCACAAAATTTATATCTATTTCACATGTAGATGAATTAACTTTGCTTGGTTGTTGTAGGACCCCGGTCCAGGATTTTCTGAGTTTATCAATAACTACTCATTAAACTTTGTTTACAAACTGTGTCGAATTTCAGTTTCTATTTTGTGGTTTATGTTTAAGTTTCATGTCTGTAAAAACGTAAAGTTTACATTTATAGGTTTGAATAACTATAGGTGCTATTTCCTGGTTTCTAACAGTTACTATCTTTCAGGTGTAACAACATATGATATATGACAAAAAAACTTCACTTAAATTTCTTCATTTTACATAACATGGAAATAATGATTTACAAGGTTAGAAATTAATTGTATACCTGAATGAGAAATACCTCTTAATAGCTGGTAGATCCCCCTTTTGTTGCTGCGTCTTTTGTTGCCCTGCTTGCTGCCCTGCAACCAATATCTTCACCCAAAAACTCTGAAACTCAACCAAGCCCAAAACAGTTTTGCCACCCTGCCAACTGGCGAGGTCTCACCGACCACCCAGCTCCAAAGGTACCCCTTTGGACCCCCGATCCCAAACCGAGTACAAGCCAACTAGTATTCCCCCTTCTGCAAACTCTCCAACAAGAATCCCCCTTCTTTTCTGCTCCCTCTCCTATGTAAAATATCCAAGGTGAAGAAGACCCCTTCTCCTCCTTCCCCTCTCGACCTTATTCTCCCCCTTTCTCCTTCCACCGACTCCTCCTATCATAACTACCCCTATCCTCCTCATTAATTTTATCCAAAGTCAGTCCTCCTCGAGCCCCCAACATTTGACTCATAAACCAAAGATAGTATTATTTTATTATTAATTTAAATTTTGGGTTGGTTCATCTTTGAACCTTAAGTGCTTTCCACTCAACCGACAACCTCTCGGCAAAATTCTAACATTCTTTCCCTTTTTTCAAAATAACAATTAATAATTAATAAAATGTTATATTATAAAATTAAGGTTTTACACCAATAATTACTAGTCCACTCTCGGTGACCTCATAATTAAATGTTTCATAATTAATTTATAATTAATTCATCATTTTTATTAAACAACTACAAATGTGCATTCCGACACTTGTTTATAAATTGCATAATATATATATTTGCAATTTATCCTAGGTTCTAATTAATTTAGACATGATCATAATTAAATTAATTCTTATCCATATGTTTTAATTAATTAACTAACCGTGTAATTAATACTAACCTATCAGATTAATATTACTTTAATTAATATTACAATAACCATTTAACATTTTAACCTTTACCCCTAACTAATTAAATTCATTAATAATCAATCAAGCATTACTAATCAATAACATTAGTTACTACTTAGATTAACCTTAGTTTGTTCATCAATCAACACTATTAATCATCAACTGATAAAAATTAACATTAATCAACTTACTAACATTCATCGACAATATTTAACATTATTATTCAGTATTATTAACATCAATCACGATAATTACATTAATCAATACTCTTAACATTAATCGACAATATTTAACATCATTAATCATTAATCAACAATGACTAACATTAATTAATGTTATTAACATTAATCGACAATATTTAACATCATTAATCATTAATCAACAATGACTAACATTAATTAATGTTATTAACATTAATCGACAATAATTAACACTATCACTAAATCGTCTTTCATTACCACCTAATTTACTCTATTATCTTATTTAGTTATTAAACCAAAATTTACTAACTTGACGTATTAACTTAATCTCCTAGTTAGATAAGTAGTAACAATGTAATTAATGCCTAAATGTTATAGTTCAGTTTTATTTCACGCAATTTATAATTATGTAGGCGAGTGATGTAAGCGTAGCTACTGCTTACATATCTCGCGTAAGTACACTAACAGTAATAAATCGCACACATCAATCAAAATCACGAAACTTATTGTTTACTGACACCGGTTTAAACATAGTTTGCAAGGTACATTCTTTTACTAAAAGACATCTTATTAAGTTACGACAATTCCTACATTATCGGGTTACGACACATAATCAATCAAAGGTTTTCCAACAAACATAGTTAGATCACGTTTTCTTTTCGGCTTCAAGCTACACCTATCTACCTACATCATCTACCTAATCACAACTAACTTCCACATCCTATCCTTTCCTCTGCTGGACTACCCTGAAGTGTCAAGCCATGACCGAATCCAGCTAGAATCCGTAAGCGGAAGTGTCGACTACATCGACCAAGCTTCCCCAACAGGCAACCACCAGTCATCATCACACACCTTGGGGAGCGCACCGTAGCACAGCCCTCCCATGACTCTGGGTTTCGGGGATAAACGGTGGATAAATCCTCCACCCCCCTAATGGAACAAGGGACTATGTCTACCTGACATAATAACTGCGTTGCACCTGTACTCGGTTTGTCATCGTATAACCAATCTGGGCGGTTAAGTTTCCTGAAACCCTACCCCACCCATACATCATAATAACAACATAATAATCATGAGAAAGTAAATAATGCATCACCTGCATACCGTTTATCTTTCGGAGTCCATGTCCCCGAGGCTCTCCCACCTCGTAGGATACAGCTACCACTTAGCCATTTTAACCTGTAAGTCAGTCCTCGACATACAATCTCGAATATCGTGCACAAATCCTCAACATGTACACATACATTTCGTCATAACATAACCACAGTAATCATTTCATTATTTTCACCATGCACCTGGTATAACATTCTTTCGTTCAACAATAACTTTAATGGTATCCACGTACCCATCATTCAACAATTTGCATATATGAGACATGATTAACACAAGACATATATCAAAACCTGACTACATATCATAACACTAACATCACACATACACATATCTATCTCGGCAAAATAATGGAACTTCAAGTCCACAGTGTCATCAAAATGACGAAATCTCATAATCAAGCAAATACAACATATAATAATAGTTTAGGTAGTAATGTCAAAACGGGGCGTTACAGTTGTTTATGAACTACCTTTTGGGAAAGAAATAGTGTTTCTACTTCTTCAAAGTTTGCATGATAGCATGGAGCTATGGGCCATAATTTCATTGGGCTTCATTCAATTTCTCATTGTAAAACAATTGGCCTTCCTTCTTGATGCAAGGTTATTCCTATTACTAAACTACTTGCATAACAATCAAATTGAAAAACTTTACTAAAATCTAATAATGCTAAAACATAGTTTTCAATTACTTTTGTCTTCAAAGTCTCAAAGCTATGTCAAGTTGTTGTTGTCCACTAAAATTTTTCCTTCCTTGTGTTTTCAATCAAGGATGCACATATGGCAGTAAAATTTTGAATAAGCTTTCAATAAAAACTTGCCAAATCATAAAACGCTTTAACTAGAAAATGTTGTCGAGCACTGACCATTCAACAATCACCTTCACTTACTCCAGATCCATCTATATACCATCTTGGGAAATCACAAGCATATGTAAAGCAACTCATGCTACATGAAAAAAACATTTATTGAGATTAGCCATCAACTTCTCCTTTTGTAATCACTCCAAACTTTGTGTCACATCCACGATATGTTCTTCGTTTGTCCTGCTAAAATTAGAATGCCATCAACATAAACCACTAAAATGTTCCCAAATAAGGTTTCAATACCTCATTCATTAGTCTCATCAATGTATTGGGTGCATTTGTGAGTCCAAATGCCATAACCAACCATCCATATAGTCCTTTTGTCTTGAAAGTTGATTTCCATCCATCAACTTCACTAATCCTTATATGATTGTATCCACTTTTCATATAAATAAAAATGCCTGATACCATTCAAACAATCCATTATATCTCCATAAGAGGTAAAGGAAACCTACATCATTATTTTGTTTATGGGTCTGGAATGCATGCACATCCTCCATTCACCCCCTTTCTTCAGTGCAACTACAACAAGTATTGCACATGGGTTTAATCTCTATATGATCAATCCTTTGTCTAGTAACTCCTAACCTTGTTGAGTAATCTCTTCTCTTTCACAAACATTGATGTATGAGGAGCTTTATTTGAAAGATGTGATCCAAGAATCAAATCAATTTTATTAGAAACACATCTTGGTGATGGGAATACTATTGGCATATCCTCTTAAATTACATCTCTAGATTCTTCAAACAAATTACAAATTGGTCATGAAAAACATTTTTCTCTATTGGAACATATTTGAGAAATACTACAAAACAACATTTGGTCATTTTAGCTTCCTTTGGAAATTGATTTCTATAACAAAATATCACCTTATTGTTGTAGCCTTCATTAATTTCCTCTTTCATTGGCAACAATTGGAACTTATTTCCTTCCTTCTCAATCTGATAGGTGTTTTTCTCTCATCGTGAAGAACACCCCTTTCAAATCACAAAGGTCTTCCTAACAAAATGTGACAATCATCCATTCGCAACACATCACAAATAACTTCATCATAATAAATTTTTAATGAAAACTCTTTGGACATTGCTCTCACACTACTACTTAATGTCCTTTATGCAACCATGAAACTCATAACTTATAAGCACCAAGATGTGGAATAAATTTCAAATTTAGCTTCTTAATTACTTTAGTAAAAATATAAATTTTTTTATTACAACTATCAACAATAAAAAAAACATTTACCTCCATCCTTACAAATTATTTTGAAGATGTGGAATAAATTTCAAATTTAGCTTCTTAATTACTTTAGTAGAAACATAGTTTTTCTTATTACAACTATCAACAATAAAAAAACATTTACCTCCATCCTTACAAATTATTTTGAAAATAGTCTTCGGTGGTGAAGATGTTTTGTTTTAATCATTCATTAAAATTAGAGTGGGCTAAACTCTAGACCGAATGCACCAAGAATCCGGCGATTTTTCCGGTGAAAATCTGGCTGAAATTGTTTAAATGACAGTTTTGGGTTGCTAGAATTGCATAATCGGGGTGCCCCAGGGATAATCGAGGTCGCTGAATCCATTCCATTAAAATTTCCCAAACATTTACTTGCTTTATTTCCTGCTTCACCACACTTTGAAGCATGTGCCAACGAATATTCCTCTATCACTACCATATGCATGTCCTTTGTTGGAATTATAACCACTTTGTTGGAATTATAACCACTTCTGAAATTCTTATTTTTAGAACTTCCAATGGCCTATTTTTCTTTTCTTCCACTGGATTGTCTTCTTTCTGCAAATTGCTTTTCTCTTCATCTTGTTCCTTAATTTTTCCTAAACAATTTCTTTGTTACTGTTAAGGCTCTTTGTTACTGTTAAGGCCAATTGATGTTAAATTTCAAATCATTAACATTTACAATGGATTCAATACTCTCAATAATTTCCCATAATAAAATTTAACTATAGAACTCGTGTATACTCCTAAACATCCCTTTCTCTCTGTCTAAGATTACATAACTATCTCAACAAAATCAAAGCAAAATTAGAGGGAAAAGTTTTTGTTTTAATGTCCCAAGCATAAGATCCCATATCTGAATTTTTCTCCTTTCCATTTTGTTGTCTCTTCAATTGCATATATCCCACCATACATGTATCAGGCAAGAACTCTCAATTTCATGTATAGACAAATCTAACTCTACGACCAATCTAACTCTTCTGGTTCCTTGATTTCTTCAAATTTAAAGAAAAAGCCATTTCCATGATCCAATTAATTAGATCCTTTATATTTAATTTTTTTAAGAATATACAGGTATTTCCAACCTTGATCTTCCTCCCAAATTTGTAATTGTTTGAATTACTCTTTCCTTTGGTTAGTTGTGAACTCCCTTTTTCTCTCTCTGCATCAATTTCATCATTCAGTTTTGTATTGTAGCCACTCTTCATTTTGTAGTGTCCATGGACTCCACTATCAGCTGTCCATGTATGTAGCCACTCTGCAATATCATCTCCAATTTCTACTCTTCATAGTCTTATGTGTCTTCTTCCGAAAGGAATTCCTCAACCTCCTCTCTCCACCATTCTCTGTCACAAAGTTTCTCGTCTCCAAATCCTCTTTATCATCTGCCAGTCCTGCAAAGTTTCTCCTATGAGGTTTTCTAATCATAAAAATGATTTAAACTCTAATTAAAACTTAAAAGAAAAGATTTTACACTCGATCAATCTTCAATATTTATAACAAAGCTGTGATTCCATCAAAGAGCTTCACAAACTTGAAAACAAAAGAGATTCAAACAAACACAAAAGCAAAATGAAAGTTATGATTTGCTTATGTGGAATCACAGGTTTATCAAGGACTCTCCTGGATCAACATATCCTTTGTAGTCTTGGTTTTTGCCCAGGTGACTTGAGTTCCAATCCTAACAATTTAACTGATTTTAATATATTTTTTAAATCTCTATATATTATTTCAAAATATATATTGAGGATCAGATTTTGCTATGCTAAGTGTTGTAGCTGATGGGATAGATCAAATATTGCCAAGTGCCGTAGCTGCTGGAATAGCTCAGTTGGTTAGAGCGTGTGGCTGTTAACCACAAGGTCGGAGGTTCAAGCCCTCCTTCTAGCGTTTGTTGAATTTATCTTTAGCGGGCTACTTACCAGGTCGTTTTAGGTTGCAGGAAAATGGAAATAGGAAGGGTATTCCATGAGTTTAATGACTTCTGCGGCGATTGAACACACAAATAAATAAATGGCACAAGCATTTGCCTATTTTGAAATGGAAATGGAGTTGGATATTATACAAACTAGAAGCCACATTTAAATTCGGCAATGCATTGATGAATATAAACAAGTTTCATAAAAACCTGAAGCCACGTCTGATGCAGAATAACAGAAATTAGGATACCTGGTTTTCACCGAGGCGACCGGGATCAAATCCCGACAACGGAAAGTAATATTTTATCTATTTCTCATTCTCCGCAGATTTCGACTCTGGAAGGAAAAGCGATGAATTGATCGTGGAACCATCAATTCCTCTACCATCGGAATGGTTTAGTGAAAGCATAGTGAGTCCATAACCCACAGGTCCCATGATGGAAACCTGACTCTATTATGATACCAAAGCAAGCATTGCTTCTTTCAATCTGGTTTTGTTTCTTTGAGAAACTTTTGAGAGTGGTTTATATTATAAATAAATAAACAAAGTTGTTCAACTAAAAGCTTATTATCAAAATATATTTCTCAATTTTTGTTTAAGTTCTTTTTTTGTTATTGTGATGAAAATAGTTTTCTATCAAAATCAAAATATATATATTTTATGTTTATATGGAAGTGTCGTGTTGTGTTGAATCTTATATTAACATTGATTTGATAAAAATTAATCACTTTATTTTGCTTCATGTCTGTTTTTCCTTTTGGCATTTGGATCCAACCACTAAGCCCATTTGGTCCCGGGTTGCCCTGTGAAGTACTGTCAGAATATTTGCATAGTTAAGTAACTTCAATAGTGTTTCGGAGGTTTGTTTTAATGGTGATTTAGTCGTTGATTTAGTAATCAACTCCAGCTCGAGTAGGTTCTGTCAACCGGGAAGTTGTAATGTATAAATTGGATTTTGTTGTTGCATTTGGAAATTGATGAGGAAAAGAGAGAAGTTCTGAAATCGCAATTTTCGTTCCTTAGGTGTTTATTCTTGTGTGTAATGGCTCCCATGTATCAACTCCTTCAATTTGAAGCCGGGTTCCCTGGGTGAAAATTAGGTATCCTAACTAGACTAGGCAACAATGAATATGCATATTTGAGTGCCTATCAATAATTCAACAAGTGCATAAAAAATAGATACCATTTCTTCTTTATTATTTGCCACTGAAATAATCGTGGGGTGTTCTAATCAACTACCATCAAAGTGGCAAACGAAAGCATTGTGGGCCCATAACCCATAGGATCCAGGATCGAAACCTGGTTCTCATATCCTGCATCACGTGTGACTTCGATTTTGATTAAACCTTGTCTGTATCCTTCCATCCACAACTAAATTGAAATATTCGTCTATGCAAGATGATCTGAAATGTGGCTTCTAGCTTGTATAATATCCATGTCCATTATTTCCATTTTGAAATTCCATTTTTGATTTCTTTGTGTGTTCAATCGCCATGATCGGTGGTAATTGTTTTTATTTGTGTGTTCAATCGCCGTGATCAGTCATAGTGGTAGTTCGTTATGCTTAGGGAGATTGTCATCATAGTGATAAACTAACACAACCACTTAACTTGTGGTCGATAAACACCAACAAGCCATAAGTTAAGTGCTGCCATGAACAAATTAAATCTTTTACTTGTTCTCCATGTGTAGTTGTAATCACTCGTTGTCTATGCCTCAGCTAGTTGTTGTCACTTGCATTCTTCTAGTTTAAAGAGGTTTTCAGCCACAAATTGTCAGTTATCCATGTATCAACTACCCGTTATTATTATTTTATATATATATATATATATATAATTGTTTATTTCGAATTTGGAGCGACGACCATAAAATCAATCTGGACAGTACAATTGTCTCATTCTCGTGCAATATAGAATCTGTGGAGGCTGACCTCCATCCCAAAATCAAAAGTGGAGAGGATAACACTGATAGATGTTATGTTAACACATATCGATGTAATTAATGAAATTGTGGTGTTTTATAAGGAAGTTCAACACGCTACCCTTATCAATAATGAGGAACTCATGGAACACCCTTTCCATTTTCATTTTTCCACAACCTATAACAAACTGCTATGTGGCCCAAAAAGACAATAGTTGCTAAAAGGAGGGCTTGAACCTCCAACCTTATGGTTAACAGCCACATGCTCCAACCAACTGAGTTATTTCAACACTTAAAGTTATCCCACACGCTCTAACCAACTGAGTTATTCCAGCACTTAAAGTTACCACAAATTTTTCGATATTCAGTTTTGTTGCTGACATAAAATTAAAAAATACAAAGAGATTTAAAATATATATTAAAATCAATTGAACCCAAGTGACGTGGGCGAAAACCACGTCGAAAATGGATATGTTGATCCCAGAGCGTCCTTGATAAGCAAATCATAACTTTCATTTTAGTTATGATTTATGAAAAAGCAATGTTGTCGGTTTTATGAAAAAGCAGTGATGTCATGTTTATTCTCAATTCATCGGTTGATGTGTGAACATCTCTGCTATTGACATTACTTATTATGTACTTGTGCTTTCTAACATTACTTAGACGTGCATACCATGTTGCTTTAACATGGGGTAATTTTCTTGCTTCCTTGGTTGAGGTGTTTAAAACATTTTTGTCTTTATGTGCTTTCTAACATGACTTAGAGGTGCAAATGCTATGTGTGAATGTCTCTAATATTGATATTGCTTATTAATTACTTGTGCTTTCCAACATTACTTAGAGGTGCACACCATAGAGGTGCACACCATGATGCTTTAACTTAGAGGTAATTTTCTTGCTTCTCTAGTTGATGTGTTAATATATTTTCCTTTACATACTTGTTCCTTCTAACATGACTTAGAGTTGCATATGCTTTGTGAGTACCCTAAAGTACAATGCTTCATTCAAATAACCAACCACACTTCAATTACGATTTCCTAACAACTTGACTCTAAACTCCTTGAGTTGATAACATGAATGATTGAGAAACGAACCTAAGAGCTAGGTGCATTTGACATTAGAAATACCAAACTAGGAACATGATTGATTGAGAATTGTACCCAAGACCTAGGCCCAATTGACACGGGAATACCAAGTTAGGAACATGATAATTGATTAAGAATTAAACCAACTATGCCTCCAAGCTTCTAGAACCTCCATTTTAATAAATGACTACCCTGGCTTCCATTTCAAAATATTATGTTCACCAATACTAAAATATTGAAATGTAGTCTAAATGCATGGCATCAGACAAATAGAGAAATATGAGAATACTAATCTACTCTCGGTGAAACACATACATATAAGAATACGTAGTCATTCAATCTAAAAAGGATATGTACGATAGTAATATTTTTTTTAAAGAATGACTAAATAATGGGAAGCAAAATTGTCATCCAAAGAAGACATGGATAAAAGATGAATACCTCCGAATCATAGGTAGTAGAGTTGTCATTTGAAAATATATGGATAAAAATAAGTTAAAAATTTCATGTTCAAATAATAGTAACATGGAAAACATACAAGGTAAATCGTGGATCATCGATGAAGATTCCATAAACAAAATTTGGAAGTTAGAGAACTTCTTCAAAATTTTCACCTCCTTCCCACAACTACAAGTAATATGATGGTTAGTTGCTAAGCTCTTCAATATCAACAATTATTTATAGGCTTACGATTCCCATTTGTTCTTTCCTAGAATAAAAAAATTTCTCAAACAGGATTTCAAGTCATGCTTATTTTGAAATCAACCAATCATTTACAAGTATAGGATTCCCATTCTTCTTTTACCTAGAATCTAAACATTTCTCAAACAAAATCTCAAGTCATTGTTATACACAAGGCATGTAGCTTGATAAGGGTTTACACACAAAGAAATCGTCTTAGAGAGGAAAACAAAAAGAAAACACTAAAACCGTCCTAGAATTCATCTAACAATAAATAAGAAATAATGCAATCCAGCATCATTTATACTCCAACTGATGAGTGAAAATACATTTACAGTAAATTTCTTGTTTCCCAATGTAATAAACACATGTATCAATCCAACGACATTTCAAACACATAAATGAAGTAAAAAATAAAGTCCAATTATATTGGTTTTGAAATATTAAGAATTAGCCCACAATTTTTAATAGGAAACCAACATTCAATTAAATGTGCATAATATAACACAACCATATTCAAGATGTTGTATCCAATGTGCATTGATGAAAACATTAATGTTATTACAAATATGTAGGTTCAAGTATTACTAAGGTGTAATACATTTAAGCTGTATGTGATCTTATAATCAAAAGAATTTATCAAACAAAACAAAGAAATATTGTAAGTATTTGTTTATTTGACCTCATGATGAAGAACTATTTGAGCTAGTTATTAATCTATGCCTTAATAAGCTTGGAGAAAACAAAGCAAAGAATTTAAAATATCAATAGTGAAACTTTGTGGCATGAATTCAAATGGACAGAATTGTTTTGAAAAGTACCTGAGTTTAGAAAGCTTCAAGAAAGTTTTCACATAGTAGAAAAGAAAGCATCTTCACCCCGTAAACAGTAGAAACAGTTCAATGATACTCCTAATTGTCACAGTGCATTTTAAAGCATGCATTGTACATATCTAGATTGTAAGCAACTGTGGAGTTATATTGTAAAAATACATCAAACCTGCATACCTATGCATACTTGGACATATACTACAAAACCAATATAAAAAAAACAGAGTCATATTAGTTGGCAACTAAAGCAAGCCTTCCTTCTTATTATTTAGAAGCTCTCTACCAAAATAATAAAATCAAGGATTACATTGCACATCCTAATAACTTGCGTTACGAGAAACAAGTTGTTCCACAACCTAGGTAGCAGGGATATTACATGCCATAGTTATACAACAACTATAATTAAATTACAAAATTGAGGATAAGATTGCACATCCCAATAACTTGAGCTAAGGAAACAAAGTACTCCAAAACCTAGGTAGGAGGGATCTTACTTCCCATATTTAAACAACTATAAATAAACTACAAGGAAACAGAGGATAAGATTGCACATCTTGATAACTAGTGCCATGAAAACAAGAAGGTCAAGAAGGTCCACATCATATGTAGGGTGATATCTTATTTTCCATATTCAAGTATAAAGAAAACTATCACAAATCCATCTTAAAATTGAATCTCATTCATGGAGAGGGTTAAAAAAGTGCATTGAAGTTTGTACTTAAGATTTTGTGATCCTTTTCAATGATCTTAAATCGAAGGTTACATGGTTCCATGCTAATTATAAGTATGGAGTATTGTGCCAAGTTTTTGGGAAAGATGCGCAAGGGGACAATTTTGGGTAGCTGGAAGTCACTCCCAAATTCCCAAGGTTACATGGTTCCATGCTAATTATAAGTATGGAGTATTGTGCCAAGTTTTTGGGAAAGATGCGCAAGGGGACAATTTTGGGTAGCTGGAAGTCACTCCCAAATTCCCAAGGTTACATGGTTCCATGCTAATTATAAGTATGGAGTATTGTGCCAAGTTTTTGGGAAAGATGCGCAAGGGGACAATTTTGGGTAGCTGGAAGTCACTCCCAAATTCCCAAGGTTACATGGTTCCATGCTAATTATAAGTATGGAGTATTGTGCCAAGTTTTTGGGAAAGATGCGCAAGGGGACAATTTTGGGTAGCTGGAAGTCACTCCCAAATTCCCAATGGGAGGGAAAGGAGATGAAAAAAATCAATTTTGAAAAATCCCACAAAGATAAAAAATAATTCAGGGCTCTTCTAGATTTAAATAATAAGTTTTCTTAAAACATAATAAGCTCAAAACATCCCCTTTTACTGACTCCCAAATAATTTAAAAATTAATATTTTGATGCAGTTTATTTCACACCTAGATAGGGAACATCCAAGAGCCCTCATGTTTGGGAGAGGGATACACGAACATGGAAGATGCACCGAGGAAGCGGTGACATAGGGGACATGTGTCCTTCAACGGTGGAGAGTGTCCATTCTTGATATAAATGTATGTATATATAGGTTGGAATGCAATGAGTGGATAAGTGATGTTTACCCTTTCATCGTTGTTATTGATTTCATTTCAACTGATTGTGGAACCATCTATTCATCTTCCATCAAAGTGGTGCAGTGGGAGAATGGTGAGCCCATAACCCATACGTCCCATGATGTAAACCCGACTCTGATATGATAATAAAGCAAGCATTTCTTTTTTCAATCTGGTTTTGTTTCCTTGAGAAACCTTTTGCAATTGTTTATATCATAAATAAACAAAGTTTTTCAACTAAAATCTTAGTATCAAAATATATTTCTTTAATTGTGTTTACATTCTTTTGGTGGTGGTGTAGTGAAGAAAGATTCCTATCAAAATCAAAACCAATTTATGTTACGACTATATGGCAATGTTGTATTGTATTGAATCTAACATTGATTTGATATAAAAAAAAATTAACTACTTTATTTCATTTCAATTAAAAATATAACATTGATTTGATATAAAAAAAAATTAACCACTTTATTTCATTTCTAGTAAAAATATTCCAATGTTGGTGGAGTGTTTGGGATAATAAAAACGTGTTTATAATTAAACAAAATATCATTAAAAAACAATATAAATGGATTCCAACATTATCACAAGTGTTGGGTTAAAAAAAGTCATTATTTTGATACATTTTTATTAATTCTTTGTCTTATTTTTGTCACCTTCAAAACATTATCACAAGTGTTTGGTTCAAAAAAGTCATTATTTTGATAATTTTTATCAATTCTTTGTTCTATTTTTGTCACCTTCAAAATACCTCTTGTGTTGGATAAACACAGTTTTAATTATTGCGCTGAGAGGCGCTCTACAGCTTAGTATGAGGGAGATCTTGTAACATGTGAGTGTTTGTTGAGTTTGTCAAGTTTGTCGAATGTTTGTCGAGTAACAAAATAATACAAAGTAAAAAGTAAATATGAGACTTAAACTAGAGACTTTAGAACTTAGGATTAGGTGATAAATATTATGTCGGTCAAAACAAAAACAAATAATATAAAGTAAAAAGGAAATATGAGACTTAAACTAAAGACTTTATTTTTTACTTTTAATACAAAGTAAAAAGTAAATATGAGATTTTAGAGTGTTTGTCGAGTAACAAAATAATACAAAGTAAAGAAAAGAGAATAATACAAAGTAAAAAGTAATAATATTAGGTTGGTCATAAACAAAAAAGAATAATACAAAGTAAAAAGTAAATATGAGACTTAAACTAGAGACTTTAGAGCTTAGGATTAGGTGGCTCAGGTATTTCACTCAAGGAGCTATTCAAGGAGAGGTTTGCACCTCAGGAGATTTGATCCCTCTCGGTGCTTGATAGAGCCTAGGATTTGGATCTATGCTGGTATATATATGTGTGTGTGTGTGTGTGTGTGTGTGTGTGTGTGTGTTCCTACATTTTGAATGAATAATGAGGATATTCTATACCTTGTGATTATATTTTGAGTATGATTGCATAAAACAAGTTGCGGAAACTGTGGAAAAAGTTGTGAAAGTTGTCGAATGAGTTGCAGAATGATGCAAAAGTTGTAGAGCTGAAAAAAGTTGTAGAAATTGTGAAATATGTTGTGAAACTAGCCGTAGAAGCTGTATAATGTTATGCAATGTTACGTGTTATGTGGTACAAGTACCAACGCACCTTCAGATGTGTTCCCAAGGAGAGAGGGTCATTTTTTTAAGACCAGGAGGGGTGTTATCCATCATTTTTTGTGTGGAGGTTATGGAAAGACCCTTTGGTCCTTCTCTTAGGAGTACCATGGCTTACCGAAATTGTTGACTGCCTCATTATAGGGCTTGTAGCCCTATGGTTGGTGTCTGGGGCTCCTAGGGATGGGTCACTAGGTCACATGACCCCCCACTTGTTCCACTACTCTGGTGACATTTCCATCTTTTGTCAAGATCTTGCCTCTCTTCCAAGTCACCTCAGAACCCTCCTGGTCCTTCTGTAGCTTAGCGCCCTCTCTCCTTGGGCATTTTCAAAGGATGATGCCATCATCCTCACAATGTTGTACTACATGTTCTGGGGGGGGTGGCGTTGAGGGATTATCATCACTGTTGGGGTTACATGGGGTATGATGTCCCCCCTTGCCTACTCCAGCCTTCAATTTGGAGTATTTTTCTCAGTTTTAGCTATTTTAGACATTTTTGGATGAACTCTAAGGAAAATGCCCCAAGTTACCCATATATTTGATTATTTTATATTATTTTATGTTATAATTTTAAGTTGACATTTTAAGGCATGTAGGCCTGGTTATTTTGTAAAAGTAAGTGTGAGAACATATCATTAATTTATCCTCACTTCATTTTCACAACACAACTCATGGGATAAAATTCATTATGCTACTCGTTTACCCTAGAAGGGCCTTATGAAGTGATGCACAACTCTTCGAGGGATGATTTTTCCTGCTCTTGGATGAAGTTGAATGCTTTCTTGTCTTGCTAATGCTTTGTGGATGCTTTCTTGTAAAAAATTCTTAAAAACCCTAATTGCACATTAGTAAATATTGTTTTTAGGTTAAATTTTGCATTTTTTTGTAATTAGATTTTATTTATGATTTTGTACATAATTAGAAAAACCCTAAATTCTGAAACCTAACCCTAGTTTCAGTCCTAATCTACCCTAGTGAACTCTTCTATCCTTCTCCCTAGGATTCGCTCTACCCTCCTTTGAGTTCGTCCTACTTTCTTTTGTCTCCCTAGACCTTCGCCTTACCTTTTCTCCACTTCGCTCCTCCCCTTTCCATCTCTTCTCCTCTTCCTCTTCATCCCCTTCCTTCTCCACTTTCTTCTTCCCTTCCTCCTTTCCTTTTCTCTCCTTTCTTCTCCCTCCTTTCTTCTTCCTCTTCCCTTCACTCTCCTTCTTTATTTTTCCTCCTCCCTTTTCCTTTCCTCCTTGACCTCCTTTTTGCTGCTTGCAAGTTTGCTAGGGCAGTAGATTGCCACCATTTTACAACCCTCTTTTCATGCCTTACTAGCTGCACAAATAAGCACAAACAAGGTCATATTCTATAACAATTTGTTATTGCATTAAAGGTTGTCATACAGTGATAATTTGAGGTTTGAATAATACTTATAAACAGTTTGAAAGTTTGTCTTACTTGCATAAATAAAGTGATTAAATTTTGAGGTCACATTGTTCACATCATTTACCTATCTCAAGATATCTTTATTGATGTTGTAAGCTACTACTGAAGTGACTGCTATATGTTGGTAGTACTCTCATTCATAGTCTGAAACAACTATTATTTGGTTGTCACAAAGTGTACGAGCTACATTGGGACACATTTATTGCATACATTTATACTTAACTTAATGTTGTCATAATAAGTCTGAAATTTGCATTACATACAGTCTGCAACAACATCCTGTTAACACATATGCAGTCCTGAAGTTATATACTATTTGCATACATATATTGCCTATATTTAAAGAGGGGGGAAGGTTTGATGTGTTCTAATTGCATAACTAAATTGATACATCTCTCTAAGTACTGGTATTGAATTGTTATACTACTTGTTATTTGAAAAGCAATCCATTGATTACCTACTGCTTGCCATAATATTCTTATTGATGGTTCACACTATTGGTGAGATATAGTTGGATGTGGTAGAGTATTATTGAATGCCATTGATATTGCATATCTCAACTTGAATACCTCGAAGCATATATGAATTGGATACATCTTACATTAGCATCTGCAAACACTTTCCTATAGTAGTATGTCTTCTTCATTTGTAGAATCAGTTTGATTAAAGACACTCATCACTAACTAGGTCATCTAGAAGGCATAGTTTTCTTGGTCATAAGTGTCTTGCATATCATTGAAGGGCTCTCCCTTTGGAGGCTACGACACTCCAAAGCAGGTTGGAGGAGTGACTAAGGTGACATTGGTCACTTTCTCCGTACATTTGTTCATCGGATACTAGCCCTGCTAGTTCATCTGGTAACACTGCGGAAGCTGCAAGGAAAGTTGTGGCATCTACAGAGTCGACGACTACTGCCAAAGCTGAGAATCCAGTGGTCGTGAATATACGATTTAGAGATTTGTGACAACTCATGTGTTACAAATCTACCCGTTGAGAGCTAAACAAGCAATGGTTTCACTCAAATCAGAACAATTGATTTGAGATAGCATCTTGTGGAATCCTTTCAATAGTTAATTAAAAAAAGTTCTATATTTATCATATCGCTGCCTTGAAGATTTGGACAATTAGAATTGTCGCCAGACTCTTTGTCTTTAGAATATTTTGTGAAGCGTGTTTTCAAGTATAAATAAAATCCTCTTCCTTTGTAGCGGGTTTTCAGGTTGTTAGAGAAGGAAGAAAGCGGATTGTAACTCTTTTCCAAGTTTGATAATATATGACAATTTCATCCTTCAATTGTTTATGTTTATGTGAGTGCTCCGTAGCCTTTGTGATTTTCCTTAGTGTCTATTCAAAGGAGGAGGGCCCCCTTCTGAGAAAAGGTAGTGTGTGTGTGTGTGTGTGTGTGTATTAGTGAATGTGTGGAATGCTCATGTGTTAGTTTATATTTAATTCATATTTTTGAGTCTAAATTGTTGCAAATTTGTGTGGAATTCATATTCATGTTCTTTGCATACAATTGTTGCAAATTTGTGAGTCTAAATTTTGTTTCACAACTTGTTATTAGTAATTCGTGGAAGAAATATTTACTCTGTTTTATGCATTTCTTGGGTTAGAGTTATTAAAATCATACTTTAATTTTGCAATGTGAACACTGTAGTTTGGATTAGATTTTGTTTAGTGCAACTCTCGGGATTTTGTTTAGTGCAACTCAACAACCATATTTGAGGCTTGGGGCTGCTTCTTTACCCCTTTTGTGTGATATAAAGATCTACAAAGTATAGCTCTCTGATTTTGACTTTCTATATTGGGTAAGCATACATTGCACTCAAACCATACAAATACTAAAATACACTCTTTCAAATAACAATACCATATATAAACCACTAATCACTATAACAACTCTTAAACATTTTCTATTATTAAATGAGCATATGCTTAACCATGCAACTATTATTTTTTACACTTTCATCCATTAAACAAAAAAAAAGCATCAAGAACCCCGGTCTAGATTAGCATGCACAGTTTTATCATGACTACTTGCACTAAATTGAACAACACATAGATTAAAGTATATGCATTTCCCAACACTACAAATGCCTCACAAATGACAATATGTAGAACAACCATGTACACATTTGTCTCCACATCATGCAGGGAGTTTTCCAAGACCAATAGTCTCTCATTATTATCTAACATGCAGATCTGTTCGGATGAGCTACACAAACAATTAAGAAGTTTCTTCGCCATGAAATGGATCTCAATATACCTACTCTCAATATGTAGGCTTAAGTACTTGAAAGCTTCCTCAACAAAATGCAACAGCAATTCTATCTACTCAATATCGCAACAGAATGACATGAACAAGACAATTATGCATAGTTCAAACTCAAATAGATCTATCACCAAAAAATTATCCAAGCTACCCAAAACTTTTGATAAAGTAAACATAGACTTTCTTCCCTCATCATATTTTTTTCTACATTTATATCTTTTTATCTACAGGTTTCCACTGAACATCGGTTGAATTAACAAAACATATATTATTCTTATGCATAAACATTTTTTTACTTAAATATTATTGTTTTATATCATGGATGATTCTCATCCCTCCAAATCTGCAAGTCTGCTCTGCATAAAAAACCGATGGATGATTCTCATCCCTCCAAATCTGCAAGTCTGCTCTGCATAAAAAACCGATGGATGATTCTCATCTCTCCAAATCTGCGGAGAAATATGACGAGGTCAAAAATATTTTATTCCGTTGCCGGGATTTGAACCCGGGTCGCCTGGGTGAAAACCAGGTATCCTAACCGGACTAGACGACAACGGAGATGTTTATTGCAAATGCAGGTATTTATATGTTCAAATACAGTCAGGGGTTACCTTTCGATAGTGCTACTTATACATGTTAAAGAATCGTGGATCCTACCAACCATCTGCCATCAGAGTGGTGCAGCGGAACTGTGGGGGCCAACAACCCACAGGTCCCAGGATCGACACCTGGCTCGAATCAGACGTTGCTACTCACCTCCATTTTCTTTGAAGTTCTTATCTAACAAGTGTATCCCTCGGACATAAAAAAAAAACTTACTAATAAATTAACGATCCATTTTTACCTTATTTTAAAGGTTTCTTATATGAAATGGGATGATTTAGTGACATAATTAATACAAGTGTACCTTCAATGTATTTACAAACATATTAAGTATATGTGTTCACTCTTATCTTTACCTTTATTTGGCAACCATTATGTATATATACTTTCTAAGGGTGTAGAGTGAAAATTTGCCGCATAAGATATTTGTTCTTATGTAAAACCATAATATGTCTGGCTGCTTCAACCTTCTCACAACAAGTATAAGTGGGAAGTGCCATGCTTGGTAGAACATAAGTTAATCAAGAACAAGTATACTATGAAGAAGGATGATGCAAAGATGGCATTATTTTGTGCTAGAAGGGGCTTTTTATGTAAGTTTACATAACTGAGATTAAACTTTGGAATACATATCCACTCTTCATTTAACTACATGTCAATGGAGGGAGTGTATATGAGCCATTTGTGACTATCAATAACAACATTGTAATGAATAAAGATATTTTTATTGTTCCAAGCCCACTTTTTCCACTAATTGAGTATTTGATGCAAATCTTGAATGGCAATGATGAATCTAAAGTAAGGGGCCTAACGGTTAAGAGCATGTATTTCCTCCTAGGAGGTCATAGGTTCAAATTCGGATGGGGTTAGGGAATGTACACCTCTATCATTGCACAGAAGGGGGACCCTTGTTCCACAAACGTGGGGGTCCCATACACCAAAATTGGTGTCTAGCTTGGCAAATATATTTTGCAACATTCTCTCCTAAACTTTGAGGCCAAAAAACAATAAATTTATAGCGACATCTTATCACTTGTTGAGAAGAACACATGACCACTCTAAAGAATAACCATTTACTAAAATCAACCCTCTAAATTAGTCTGTCTTCCAGCATAGGAAAAATTTGATGGAATTCATCACCAAACTTACTTTCCATGCAATGTACTTGAGCTAATGTAATTGTGATGTAAGATCTTATCATATTTAGGGCCTTAAATTGAAAACTAAACTAAATAGAAATAAACAAAATTCGGCATACCATACTATAATTCTTCCAAATTTGGCCTGCTCTCTAGTCGGTATCCACTCCATCCCTTCCTACTAGTAATTGCCCATCCTGTATGATGCAAAATGAAAGGTAAATGCAAATAAAATGTAGAAAAAAATCAATGATTCCCATTTCCTCTGAATTTGTAAACCAAGCACATTAAATCCAATGCCGCGATTTGAAATCGGGGAGCCTAGGTGAAAACCAGGTAACCTAACTAGACTAGACAACAATGGAGATACTAATAGTTAATTCACATCCATAAAACTCAGAGGCGGTCTGATTACAACTCTTACTGGTTTACTGCAAAAGACATGGGTTTTGTGGGCCAAGCGGCCTTGGATTGGAACAAGTATATACACAATTTAATTTATGTCGGTTGTTGTCTTACATGATGTAAAGATGTTCTTTATTGGAATGGTAATAATATTTCGGGGATCATTACAGCCAAGACTACATATAATGTTATCATAAAAAACAATTGCATTTATCCCGAGCATTGGTGGTACATAAAGCTCTGGTGATGGCGATTGCCATTGAAACTTAAGTGTTTCACGTGGCAAGCATTGTCTGATTGTCTCAAAACATGGGATCAACTGTTAGTAATAGGTTGGTATGGCCCGAGTATCTGTATGCTCTATAGATCAAGATCAGAGTCCTTATTTCATATATTTGTGAACTGTTGGTTTACTAGACTTATCTAGAGCAAGATTCTCTTGGCATTAAGGATTGAGGTCATTTGGCATGTGGATTACTTTGATAAGTGTTTTCTGGAATGGAACAGGAATTGTGAAAATTTTCTTGAGCTTCCTGCTTTAATATCTTGGGATCTCTGGAGGGACCGTAACAAAACTATATTTGAAGACATTGAACCAAATGTTTATCGTATTTGTATTCAAGTTCTAAATATGGTAAAAGAGAATTGAATTGAGATTACTCCTCACAAGATTCGAAGAGTGAGTAATTTTAATTTTTAGATAAAGAAGACAATTGCTTTCTTCGACGGAGCTGCAAAGGATGGTTTATGTGCTGCGGGTGGAATTATTTTCATCAGTAATGTACATTTTTCACCCTCAGGTTTAATTGTGGTCGTGGTACAAACATGAAAGCTGAACTATTAGCTCTATGGTGCATTCTAAAAGTTGTCAACATTTTTGGTATTGATGATCTTCAATTCTTTGGAGACTCTCGAGTAACCATCAAATGGGCGTGCGGTCAGTTTTCTTTATAGGTGTTGAAGCTTAAACATTGGTGTGATCGAATAAAGTCTAAAATGAAATTGTTCATAAATCTCTCTTTTAAGCATATTTATCGACAACATAACACTATGGCTGACAAATTATCTAAACATGCTATGATCGGATATGAAGGATATATATTTTGGGAGGAATTCTAGGAAGGTTGCAGAGTTGCGGGTGGCTCTATAAATATATATGATCTATAAGGTGTTCAACTTTCTGGAATATTGGACCTTTTTTTAAGACATTTGGATATATTTTGGTTTTTCTTGATAAGTTATATATTTTTTGTATAGTCTCTACGAGAATCATATCCATGTACTATTTGATTCACAATGAATACCAATAGTTTTTTTTTTCTCTGCTGAAATTTGTTTTTTGGTTGCAAAAATGGAATACACAAAAACTATTTTGTCATTTGTGATAAAAGACTTGCATAAAAATAAATGTTAGAGTTTAGGGTTTCCACTATGTCCCACCCTTAAAATATATGGCTCTTTCATAAGAGGACACACCTCTCAATCCTTGAACTACAAGAAAAAACATCACATTTAATGTGTTAACCATGCATATGGAAAACTAGCCTCCTTGGACCAATGGCTCTCTAATTTTCTCCACCCGTTGAACTATATGCCACTTTTGTAAGAGACATCTTCAAATTAACAAACTCGTCGTATTATAAACCTCATATTATTCTTACTTTTTCCTTATTGATTAGTTAACATCATCTTCACTTTGTTATTAACAATAACTTAGAGGTATTTATTCTCAATTCACCAGTTGATGTGTGAACATCTCTGCTATTGACATTACTTATTATGTACTTGTTCTTTCTAACATTACTTAGACATGCATACCATGTTGCTTTAACATGGGGTAATTTTCTTGCTTCCTTGCTTGATGTGTGTAAAACATTTTCGTCTTTATGCGCTTTCTAACATGACTTAGAGGTGCAAATGCTATGTGTGAATGTCTCTAATATTGACATTGGTTATTAAGTACTTGTGCTTTCCAACATTACTTAGAGGTGCACACCATGATGCTTTAACTTAGAGGTAATTTTCTTGCTTCACTAGTTGATGTGTTAACATATTTTCCTTTACATACTTGTTCTTTCTAACATGACTTAGTGGTGCATACGCTTTGTGAGTACCCTAAACTAAAATGCTTCATTCAAACAACCAACCACACTTCAATTACGATTTCCTAACAACTTGACTCTAAACTCCTTGATTTGATGACATGATTGATTGAGAAACGAACCTAAGAGCCAGGTGCATTTGAAATTAGAAATACCAAACTAGGAACACGATTGATTGAGAATTGTACCCAAGACCTAGGCCCAATTGACACAAGAATACCAAGTTAGGAACATGATAATTGATTAAGAATTGAACTAACTATGCCTCCAAGCTTCTAGAACCTCCATTTTAATAAATGACTACCCTGGATTCCATTTCAAAATATTATGTTCACCAGTACTAAAATATTGAAATGTAGTCTAAATGCATGGTGTCATACAAATAGAGAAATATGAGAATACTAATCTACTCTTGGTGAAACACATACAAATAAGAATGCATAGTCATTCAATCTAAAAAGGATATGTACAATAGTAATCTTTTTTTTGAAGAATGACTAAATAATGGGAAGCAGAATTGTCATCCAAAGACGACATGGATGAAAGATAGAATACCTCCAAATCACAGGTAGTAGAGTTGTCATTTGAAAATATATGGATAAAAACAAGTTAAAATTTAATGTTCAAAGAAATGTAACATGGATATGGATAACAACCAGTGGGTGTTATCGGTGGAGGACAAAAGAGAAAAATTTGAGGATATTAGAGTAGCTATAACCCCGGAGGTCCCGCGAGCATTGAGGGAAAAACCATGGTAGTCTTTCTAGAGGGAGTGTGAGAGGGCCATGACCTCCACATCCTGCATTTTAGTCTCTTGGATTAGCATGAGATCTGGCTTTTCATATTTAATCATACTTTTGAGGGCTTCTACTTTGTTCGATCCACCCAATCCCCTGTAGTTCCAAGAGACAACTAACATTACTTCTTGGCAGGCTGAGATCCTGCTCGGGACCTACCATCTTTAGCACCATTCTAAGATTTTGAATTCTAAAGTAGCTTCATATCTTCCAAGCTTTTTTTCCTACCCAGCTCTATCTCTCTTTTGGCCTCGAGTTCTCTGTGGTACCTCAGCGACTTCCTTCCTCTAGTGTTTGGTGGCTGCACATCTTCCATATCCTCAAGAGATTTCGAGGAGACATCCAGAGACGAGGAGGATGGCACAAATTTGCTTTTAACCTTTTCTTCCCAGGAGCCATCGGGGGTGCAGGAACCCCCAACATTAGCTCTGATCATCTCTTCTCTGGGGGAGGAAATGGGAATGATGTTTTCTTCCCTACCTAGTTCAACTGCGATTTCCTCAAGGATAACTATTTCCCCTTCTTCAGTGGGCAGGTCCTGGAAACTATTGACGGTTGCAGCCTCTGTAGTTTCAGATGTGGTTTCTTTGATGATTTTAGGTTGAGCCTCTCTAGTGGGGGGAGGATTGAAGCTGCTTTTTTTTCCTTTTTTTACTTGTTGTCATCCTTCTTCTTGAACTCTCTCAGGGGATTCTTGAATTGTCTTAGGGCAATTTTTGACAAACTGACCGTATTCATGACATTTTTTGCATTTGAAGGGCAACTGTTCATAATCCACTTTTTGCATATGCTCCCATCCGTCCATAAAGAGGTTCACTTCCTCCGGTAAGCCTTTCTCTAAATCGATTTCCACACAAATCCTAGCACAGGACAAAAGGGGTCCTTTCGGATCAGCTTTGTTGATATACTTTCCAAGGGAGTTACCAATAGCTTGCAGGGTATCGTCATTCCAACAGTGAAGCGGCAAGTGGGGAAGACAGACCCAAACATAGACAGTGGAAGGAACATCCTTCTCAGGGTCGAAGGTTAAGCTCCAACGATTTAAATAGAGACCATGAGGGCCCATGAAATAGGGGTCGCTTCTAAAGATAAGATCCCTATCAGCCTTATTTTCAAAAAGAAAAGTGAAAAAACCCTTACCGCAGAAGCAGTGCTGCATACCATGAGTGATCAGGGGCATCCAGTTCTTATTGATCCATGTGTCCATGGTTTTTGGTGACGGCCAAATTCCAGTAAACTTCCCAATCAACCCGCGATCATTCAATGTAAGAGATTTTAACTTTGAAGCTACCGATAGGATTTGGAGACGAGGGGAAATAACACGCTTGATAAAAATGGCATCAGTCAAATCCGAGGAGGCGGGGAGAGGAGGGGTGGATTCCACCAGAGCACGGAAGGCAGCATCTAGAAGACGCATGCTTTCGTCAGGAGATGGGGGCAGTGGATCCAAGTCTGCCATCGCAGGAGGAGCCCGTGGGGGAGCCGAGCTCGAGCACCAGGGTTCACGCAGAGCAAATAGCGCTAGGGTTCACACAAATGTTTTTTTCACTATACTATATCAGTGGTTCCATTGTTATATTGTTAGGAAAAATATTAAAACAGAAGATGTCAACAATAAAAATAGAACATGAGATTTGTATGGAAACCCTACTATGTGTAGGTAATACCATGGAGTAATGGAAACTTCAATCTTTTATTATTACTCAAAAGAAACTTATGGTGCTTTCTTTCTTATGATACAATGTCAGGGGTCACTTCCCTTTTATATAATACATAAGAAGGTTGCAGAAGGAACTGAAGTACACAAGAAGGTTCCAAAAAAATTCACCTCGACGCCCTTTCCCCCACACCCTAAGGTAAGTGGGGCGTAGTCGCCCCCCCCACAACCAACAAGTTATACAACTTGACGATAACTTTATACTCAAAATGAGAACTCTAGCCATTAAAACTCGCATTTTTGCATTAAAAACACCAAAAAACAACCTTGAATCAAAAAGTGGTGCTACTTATAGGCAGGGACGAAAACAATCATTATTGTTGTTTACAAAAACCTTAAAATCAAGCCCTGAATTGAAAACTAACGCTACCGATAGCACACTTTTTTCAGAAAATGGCATTATTATATCATTGTATCATAATTTAAAATTGTATTTATTAATTCTCTTAGTAATACTACATAAAACCAGCATCGAGTTAAACACAAAATTTTCAAGAAATTATATCACCTCTCTTTTTCTATAAAAGAAACAAATTTATGATATTATTCATAGTAAAACCATATATTAAACCATAAAAGGTAGAAGTTATGATATTTGGGCGCACATGGAAACACAATATATTATAAAACGAAAAATACAAAGAACGAGAACTCTAGCCATAAAAAAATCATATTTTTGAAACAAAAACACTAAAAAACAACCCCAAAATGAGCCATGGGTGGTATCATTGCAATCAAAACCCCAAATCGACACCCGGATTGAAAATTGGATCTCCTAGAATTAAATAAAAAATTAAAAAAAAGTGAAAATTCAAAAAAAAAAGTTATTAAAAAAATAAAAAACCAAATTAAAAATGATTTACAACTTAAAAAAAAATCCCAAAAAAAATTAAAAACTAAAATTAAAGTGAAACAAAAAAATTTAAAATTTCAAAAAAATACAAATTTAACAAAAAAAAAAAAACACTTTGAATATTTTTTTTTAAAAAGCTCGAAATAAACAAAATTATTTTTAAAAAATAAAGAAAATTTAACAAAAAATGAAAAAAAAAGGCTAAAAATACAAATTTAAAAAATTTAAAACCAAACTTAAAAACAAAAATTAAAAATATAAAAATTTCACTTTAAAAAGAAATAAAAAAAAATAAAATGATTTAATTGAAAAAAAAAAAACCTAACCTAACCTACCCCCTCGTACCCCATTCCTCCCTCCCTTGCCTCGCCTCCTCACCCCTCCCTCCCCCCCACGTCCCCCTCCCTCCACCCCTGCCCTCTTCCTATTCCCCCTCTCCTCCCTCCCCGCGTCCTGCCAACTGCCCACATAGCCACCTTCGCAGGAAGCGTGATTCTCAAAATCACACCACTACGAAGGGGCGACACGTGGGCGAAGCAAGGAGTTGATTTTCTCTGCCCACACGCCTCCCCTTCGCGACGACGTGATTCTAATAATCACGCAGCCCACGAAGGTGGCTACATGGACAACTAATGGGGCACGAGGAGGGGGGAGGGGAGGGAGGAGAGGAGGGATAGGGGAGGAGAGGGTAGGGGCATAGGGGGGGGATGTGGGGGGGGCGGGGAGGTGAAGGGTAGGTTAGGTTATGCTTTTTTTTTAATTAAAACATTTTATTTTTGTTTTGTTTGTAATTTTAAATTTTGTATTTCATTTTGTTTTTTTTTTAATTCAAAATTTAATTTTAAATTTTAATTTGTTGTATTTTTTTTTTAAAATTTTGTTATAAATGTTTAATTTTTTTTTTTTAAATTTGGATTTTAAATTTTGTTATAAAGTTTTAAATATTTTTAAAAGTTTGTTTATTTTTTAAAATTTTGTTTATTTCTAAATTTTGTTTTTAAGTTTTATTTTGTTTGTGGGTGTTTTTTTTTAATCTTTAAAAACTTAAATTACATAACCAAAATAGTTGAAAATACATTAAAATGGTTTAAAATGCCTTTATTTTCTATTTTTTTTTTACAAATTTGCCCATATAAATTACTTCTTTAAGATAAAAGTTCAAAGAATATATATATATGTTTTTCATTCTATCTAGCTTCTAAAACTTAAAAAAACTTGAAAATGTACATATTTTTCCATTATAACTAGCAACTAAATGCATACATTTTTGTAAAAGTCGAAAAATGCATTTGTAAAAACAATTTTTTTTTACGGAGAAGTTTCAAAATCGCAAATAAAAGGGCTCAAAATGAAAAATGGTGCTTCCAGTATACACACTTTTTGAAATGAAGGTAAAAACAACTACTAAAATTGACCCCCCAAAAAATGAGAACAATGATGGGTTCTCGTCAAATTGTATAACTTGTTAAACCCCTTGGAGCACTCGAAGCATACAGATCACTTAAGGGGATAGTCATTTGCCATTCTATATAAAAATGTTAGAGACCGAGATATTGACTTCACCTCCTAATATTCTCCCACTTGAAGTTGATATGTAGGAAATTCCTTTCCTATGTTTATCGCTAGTGTTGGCTTGGTTTTGCAACCAAGCTTAGTGCTATGGGCGCCTGCTAACTAGTAGCAGCAGTTTCAATATTAAGCAAAAACAATAAACTAAATTTAAATCTAAACTAAACTAGCATGTGCATTTTTGAATTTAAAAAACAAGAACAAGAAACACAAGAAATAATTTTGTATTGAAAATGGGGGCAAGCAAGTGCTTGCAATAAGAATACCTCCAAGTGATGAAGATAGTTGAGAAGCTCCAAGGGTGAGCAGCTCCAAACTCCAATGGGTCCTTTCTCCAAGGTTGCTACAATGGCCAAAAACTCAAGGGAGATTTTGGCAGCATGAGGATAGGAATATGGATGGATGTGAAATGATGAGCCCCTACCACCTTTTTATAGGTTTTGGTGGTGGGGAATACCATTGTGGTTTTGTGGAAACCAATGGTATTGACCAACATGGTTTAGGTACTTTTCCCTCCTTTTTCCTTTTTTGAATAAAATTAATATTTTTATTCCCTTTTTAATATTTTGGGGAATTTTGGACCCTTTTTGAGGGTTTTTTATGCTTTTTTAGGAAAAATAATCTTTTTGAGTGGGAAAAGGGGTGTATTAAGGTCTTTTGGTGACCTTTTGTTGGCTTTAGAGGCTCAGATAGTGGAAAAAATGGACAAATGGATCATGTGAATAAGGAAATGAGCTAGTGAGCACTTTTTAGGTGTTAACAGATTGCCCCCTGATGTGTGAGGGCAGGAGCTCATCGTATAGCCGATAGACATCATAGTTCTTTTGTCTTTTTTCTGGGGTTTTGGGGAGGAGAAGAGACCGATTGGAGACTGGATCCGCGGCCCTTGGAAGCTGCAAAAAATAAACGATATTACATGGCCTCAATATGAATGAGGAATAGTCTCTGATAATGGACGAGGCGGGCATACCCATGCTCGTATCAAGACATATATAAACAATTAGTCCCAAGAAGGGGGACGTGATAAAATACATAAAAAATCTGCTGGTACATCATAAGGGTCCAGAGGGGACATCATTTTGAGATGTACTCATGATCATATCATGACTGATCTCAATAACTGATACACTGGAATAGATCAACAACCGTTCTGACGAAGGTCTCAGAAGGGTTGATGAACTGCTGAAACTGAAGGTGTCCAACATCTGTAGGGACTCAATGACTGAGAGTCATCTCTGAGAAGTACATGTACATGTAACTATATACTCGAGGGAGTATAAAACTAGGGTACATCTGAATACTGTCGCCATGCGCAACCCAGATATCTATAGGAAAAGTATAACTGGTTGTATCCATAGGTAGACTCTCAAATGTGGAGGAGTCAGATGGTATCCGGGGTCTTCGACTAATAACTGAACGGACCGATGCCCTGTGCGAGTCTTAACGATGCGATCAAGGGGTTGAAGTCGAGCATGTGAGAAACAACCATTTGGAGAGGCACTGAGGACTCTTCTCGAAATGATTCGTAGGCACTCATCATAAATGGTGATGAGTCCAAGACACAGGGACCTCTAGGTCTATTCTCTGGAATAAATTTGGTTGTCGTCGACAGAGGGAGACCAGCAACTAACAAGGCAATGATGTTTCCTTGATAGGAGCGCGAGGTGTAGAACTGAAGTGTGGTAGTACTGATGGTAGGACTGACATACTTTGGGGATGGGAAGTAACTGGGGTCATATAGTGGGTAGACTCAAACTTCCTTTGTTCAGAGCATGATGACATGGTTGATCTGGCAGCGTAGGGAACTGACTTGTAGGTGTGGGTATCATAGCTTTTAAGGACTGAAGGGTATGTATTGAATCTGGGGGGGAATCAAGCTGATGGATGCTGTCGAGGGGTTCTCAGGGTGACATACTGCAGAATACTCTGAACAAAGGCGACCAAAATGGGGGAGCTGCCATATGAGTAGACGTGATCTGTTGTGGCACCGAGAAGCACCATTGGGTCCTTCTTCGTAGTTTTATTGAGCTCCAAGAAGGTATAAAAGTGTGCTCTGAAATGGTACTGTCCTGTGGATTTTGTGAGCCCAGGACTGTTCGTGCTCATTGGTGCTTTCATTTTTTAGGAGTTTGAAAACAATAAGAAGACTCTGCAGTGGTTATGATTACTGTCCTGTTTGTTTTACGAGCCCAGGATGGTGATTGCTCGTGGTCACTTTCATTGTTTAGAGAGTTTGAAAGCGGTAAGTGGACTCCATTGGTGTTCTTTTTCGTAAGTTAGTCTCCAAGGCCCGAAAAAGCATAAAATGATGCAAATGGAGAACTCTTCTAGCCGATGTGACTAGAGTATTCCTTTTTCGTAATTAGTCTACAAGGTCCGGAAAAGGGGTAAACTTATACTAGGTAGACGCCCTTTCAGATACGTTTAGCGAGCATGAAAGGAAGCAAGGTTGCTCGACAATCTTTCATTGTTTTAGGAGTCAGAAAAGAGCTTAACAGAAACTCCCTAAGTGCCTTTTTCGTAAAAAGGGATCACTCGGCCCGAAAAAGGGATAAAATTATACCGAACAAAAAGGGATTGATTATAGCGAGAAAAGGTCTCAAGCATCATCATGAGTGCGGAAAAATGAATCCGGTGACATAAAGATTGTCAAAAAAGGGGGCAACGGCCAATGTGGCACGCAAACCGAGGTGACGAGGGGTCATGGGAAAAATGTCCAAAAAATATGGAGGTGAGAGCAAGAAATGATCTCAAGCATCATCACGAGCGCGAAAAACTGGATTCGGCGATATAAGGTTCGTAAAAAATGGATGACGGCCGATGTGGCACGCAAACTGAGGCGAAAAGGGGGCATGGAAAAAATGCCCTAAAAATCTGGGCGTGAGAGCGAGAAATGATCTCAAGCGTCATTACGAGCGCGGAAAACTGAATCCGGCAATATAAGACTTGTCAAAAATGGACGACGACCGATGTGGCACGCAAACCGAGGCAACGAGGGCATGAAAAATGGTCAAAAATGGACCTGGTGAAAACAGGAAAAGGAAAGAACTGTCATGAAGTTCTCGCTGTTCTGATTCCAATGGTACCAACGGTTTGAGAAATGGACGTCGTATGACACCGGAATGGTTGTTGGAAAAAATGGTGGAATCTCTATAAATAGGGCGTGGGGCCCATATGATGTGTCATTGTTACGTGCGAGTTTGGCAGAGCAGTCAGAGCTCTTTTTTGATTTTCGGGAGATTTCACCGTTGGTTTTCGATTCCACGAGTTTCAGGTAACTCTATTCGCCTTACCCTTTTCAATTATGTCGTTTTTGGTTAGCGGTGGGCCCCCGAAGGCTGCGAAATTCCATGTTGGCCTTCCAACGTGGAATATCGCGGGTTTCGGGTCTCTTCCCGCGATGAACCTCGCGGGTTTTAGGCTGACAGTCGTGATGTTCATCGCGACTGTGAGGTTGGAACCCGCGATGTTCATCGCGAGTTCATGGGAGATAGTCGCGATGTTCATCGCGACTGTCTGGCCAATACCTGCGATGTTCATTGCGGGTTCTTGTGTGGAGGCCGCGATGATCATCGCGGGTTCTTGTGCGGAGGCCGCGATGATCATCGCGGCTTTTGATGAAAAAGCCGCGATGGTATTTTTTGCAAATTTTTTTTTACTGGGGCTACAAATTTCTTCTGTTTTTTGGCAGGATGTTGAGGAGACCGTTGGCTTCCTGGCGAGAGCGGGAGATAGATGATGATCTGATGCAGAGGATTCAGACTGATTCGGGGGTCCGACAGACTCTAGCGGTGAGTGGACTCTTGAAGTTCGCTCAGATCCCACCGATGCGTTCAGTGAGACGGCTCTTGAACAAGTTGGTGAGTTGGTGGGTGCCTGCGAAGGGTGCTTTTATTATTGGGGGATAGAGGTTGGAGATCACCTTCACAGACGTATATTTTCTCACTGGGTTGCCTCGTTTAGGCGAGGTGGGAGATCTTCTGCCGAGGATCCCGCTAGGTGTTGATATGGAGGATTTGCTGCAGACCTTTTGTGTTGATGGGGCCATTTTGCAGAACAACGCTTTGAGTCTGCGATCACTATAGGAGTGGGATATGCGGGCTGTTGGGGCTTGTGTTCTGCGTGTATTGGGTGTTGTGGCGCCACATCGTTTGTCAGGGGGACAAACGATGATGGTGGATTTTGTGTTGAGGGGGACTTATTATGCGTGGGGTCAGATGTTTCTGGCCGGTGTCCAGAGAGATCTGGACAAGGCCAGTCGAGAGGGAGGAGAGTTCTGTTATGCCTCATTTCTATGTTGTTTTTTCTTCAAGCGGGTGCCGACCTTGCGACCACGGGTGCCCATTCGTGATGGTCTGGTGAGCGAGCCGCGCATGGTGCGGTGGGGGCATATGATGCCTCGTGGTGGTGGTGGTGTCCGCGGGTTTTTTACGGAGGAGGTATATGAGCAGTGGGAACAGATGCCCCTGGTGATTGAGGATTACCCATATGCTGGCATGGACTATCGAGGCGACCCAGAGATGCCTCGAGCCTAGGGACAGGCCTGGGGTTTAGACGGTATGTTTTGTGGTTTGTTTTATACTATATCATGTGATTTGTTTATGATTATAGTTAGATATGTATATGATGGTTTACTTGCATTGTGTAGATGTTGGTCTTGTACCACCGGCCGACTACGTGGCTCGTCAGGGGCGAGCGATGGTGGTTGCTCAACCTCCTGCAGCGGTACCGCCTCCACGTGGTGGAGGATTTGCGGCTCGTGGGCGAGGGTTTGGTCCTCGAGATGATGCCATAGAGGGTGTCAGACAGACATTTGACATGATTCTAGCTGGACTCCCCGATGATGGCTGGAGAGACTTGGACCGGGATATCGTGGAGAGTTGCTTCAGTGCACCGCGTGAGTGGCGGTCGATCTTGTTGAGGACAACGGTTTTTGTGGTAGAGAACAGGGATGGTGTTCGGGATGACCCGGCAGGGCCGGCTGAGAGGAGGATCCGTCTACGGTATGATCCAGCGGGGCCAGCAGAGCGAAGAGTTCGGGCTCGCCATGATCCGGCGGGGCCAGCGGAGGAGGCGCCAGAGGACCGTGATGAGTAGATGATATGTATTTTCCCCCAAATGCTGATGAGCATATGGGGAAGCCCTTCATGTACGACTGCTGTATTTTTGTATATTGGGTGCTGAGGGCACCTATGACATGTTTTGACTATATGATGATGTATATATATATATATATATGATGTTGGTTTATAATCGTGTATGCACATGGATGCACTTGTTGTCTTTATGTTCGCTCGTGGAGGCATTTTGATTTTCTGTATGCCCGTGGAGGCACACGGTATGCATGTGGATGCACATTTTGTTTTTTGGTATATGCCCGTGGAGGCACATGTTATGCACGTGGATGCACATTTTGTTTTTTGGGATATGCCCGTGGAGGCACATGTTATGCATGTGGATGCATATTTTGTTTTGGTATATGCCCGTGGAGGCACATGTTATGCACGTGGATGCACATTTTGTTTATGAAATGATTTGATTGGTGTGCCAATCAAGTATATTGTTGGCCATATGGTCCGCGACACTATTGAGGTTTCTTGGGACATATGTGAATGAAATGGATTCAAACTGTCGAATCATTTGTTTAGTGCGCAAAAATTTTCTGAATAGACAAGGATCGCGTACCTGGTAATCATTGTTGAGCTGGGAAACAAGGAGTTGTGAGTCCAGGAAAACGTTAAGGTGACGTATGCTCAATTGGAGAGCTGCGGCCAAGAGACTGGTCACGGCGTCGTATTCAACTTGGTTGTTGGTGGCGGCACCTAAACACACTCCGTCGATGTGGATCAACTCATGTGAAGGGGAATATATTACCCAAGCTGCGGAGGACAGATTGGGGGACCAACGGCTTGCACCATCAGCGAAACCGACGTAGCAGAGCGGATCATGTGTGCGAACGGGATCAATTGAAGGTGCCGACCGAACAGAAGGGTATCTGGTGGATATTGTATAAATGGCGGGGTCAAGGCCAGGCATTTCGGTATCTGACCAAGTAAAGACTTCAGTGAATTCTTGGAACAGTTTTTTGTATTTCCTAATTCCATGCTCACTGTGGGAGGCTCCTAACGCAATGGTATGAAGGTCACCAGATGGGTCAGAGATGTCGATGTGGATGACGGCAGAAATATTGGCCATGGTATTTTCCTGAGAGGCATCAGGAGCAATAGGAGTCTCGAGAATCTCTTCATTATTGCGGAAGCTATGAGTGGTCAAGTCAGTTGATGAGATTTGGGCAGTCGAAGAGATCATATAACTGGTGTTAATCTCTCCGGATGAGGATGATACGGGAGGGAAGATCTTCTCAATTGTGGGGGGTGCCGTCTCAAGGTCCAAATTGTTCATCTCGTAGAGAGCTGCTCTGTAATCTGGGATGTCAGGACAGTGATGTGAGTAGTGGCCATAAATACTGCATATCGCACATGGGTGGTTGGTACGCAGTGATTTGTCATGAGGCATGGGGTTTGGGTCAATTTTGACAACCGGGATGTTGGGGTCGTCGTCAAGCATTTGCATGTGTTCCTGTAATGCAGGTAACTGTGGACACTGATGGGTTGGATGGCCTAACTCATCGCACAACGAGCATTTTGGAGGAGCACGAAATATGGGGGGAGGTTTTACTGCCTTGGGTGGGGGTACCGCAGTGTATGGTTGTGGGCCTCTGCCCCCAGTGGGCTTGATGAGTGGAGGGGGATTCGTCGATGACGAATGAGTAGTGATACCGGGAGGTGGTTGGGTAGAAGTGAAAATGGGTTGCACAGGTTGCAGGATGACATTTGGTGTCAGCAGGGGAACGGGAGGCGAAATATACCACACGGGTAATCCCAATGTTAACTCGGGGAGACTGAGGGTAGCCATAACTGGAGCGCTTACTACGCCCGAGGGAGGGAATAGAAAGGGGATTGTGTGGATGGGTGTAACCCCAATGTGACTAGGGACCAATGGTGGTTTAGGGAACAAGGGTGGTTGATTGTTGGGTGTTTTTGTATTGTGGGAAAGTGTATAGAGGTTAGCGACATGTGTCTCCGGTGATGGTGGTGGAATGGATTGGAATGTAGAAGCCATCGACGCGTCGGAGTAAAGTCCGGGTCCCACTGAAGACACAAACGAGGTAGTTGCACCACAAATAGGTTGTTCAACCATAGGGAGAACATTTTCGGGTGCAGCGGGGGCCTTGGGATCGTAATAGGTGAGTTGGTCGACCTTGACCACGCGTCCCTCATGGGGGAACATCATAGTACGAAAAACGGATGAGGCAACCGCCCGCATGACATACATGTAGCTGCGGCCAAGTAAGAGGTTATAATCGAGTTGGGCATTGATGACCTCAATGTCAATGAGCACGGTTTTACCCGCCAGCTGGACGGGGACATTGGCGAGGAGGCCTTGGGGTTGAGCCGAATGACCGTCGTAGGCTCGCAACGCAGTGGTGGACTGCTGGAGAGTAGGAGATCCCAACTTCTGCCAAACGAATGTGGACATAACGCATGTAGAGGCCCCTTTATCGATAATGCACCGATGGATGACAAGATTCCGAACGGAAACGAAAACTTGGAATGCTAAAGTGGAAGGCAAGCGAGGTTCGGATTGGTTCGAATCGAATGCCATTAGTTGTGAATCATTGGGGTCAATGGGGCCAATGGCAGAGAGTAAAGTCTTGCGCTGTGAAGGACAGTTTTTCAAGACTTCTAAAGTAGACATGGCTGCAGGAGACTGGGCTAAGTTGTCTACGATGTTGTAATTCGACGCAGCACGAGCATTGGGATTATTGTTGATGCGACGAAGTGGGAAGCGAGGCGCTTTAGAAGCGCCATCAAGTGGAGCCGGAGGTACACGTAACGTCTGATCTGTGGGATGAACGTTAGTGTTCTTGTCAGCGGAGGGGCTTCAGAGGTGGAGCCATATTGGTTCCGACGGGTTTGGAGGTTGGCATCGGCGGTTGACATCATCAATAAGTGGTGAGTACCTGAATCGAACGTGGGTTGATCAGGGGCTGCATAAGTGATCTGTTGTGGTGGCACGTTGCCCTGAGGGGGAGCTAACGGCTGAGTGTTCACTACACCTTGGTTTGGAAAGGGGTTTTGCAGTACCAAAGGTTGATGTTGGGGTGGTGGAGGGTTGGGTGGCGAGTGAGGAGCCGCTTGCCCTTGACGATGGGCATCGTTGGTCCAGAGTTGCCGAGCTCGCGCCAAATGTGGGCAAGAATGTGTGTAATGACCATAGACCCCGCAGATAGAACAAGGGTGGTTTGTTCTGAGGTTATTATTTTTAGGCTGCTTGGGATTACGATCCGAATTGCGGTTGGGAGGAGCAACATTGTTATTTTGTGGAGGATTGGGAGGTGGAGGACCTTGCTGATGTTGTTGGTTATTACCGCGGTTACGTCCTCTTCCATGGTTCTGTTGCGCACCTTGGTTACGCTGGTTGTTCTGGTGATGGGGCTGATTGTGTTGTGTGTACACTTGCCCTTGAGCAGTGGGAGGATTTTGGCTTGCTGCAGGTGCGGGAGCAGGTTGTGGTGGATAATAAGCCGGTGGTGGAGGTGGTCCAGTTACCTGCTGGGGTTGTTGGTAATCCTGAGCTATTGGAGGTGTTGGGCTAGCTGTCGCAGCTTGCTGCGGGTAATACATTGGTTGAGGTGCGGCTGGGGGGGCGTATGCAGGTGGTGCATGACCGAAGCACTGAGGTGGACATGAAGGTCCATGGGTATGGTGGTGATGTGCCATGGGAGCATATGAACTGGTTGCTCCAGATTGAGATGTAGCCCGCGAAAGGTCGGGACCATGGCTAGGATGTGCAATGGAAAAGGGTTGGGGATGCGAGGCCATATGACCAATGATGCCATCAGCGGCATGGGATGCCCCCGGCGCATCATGTTGGGATGACTCGCCCCGAGGGGCGTCTGGTATAATGGTATACAAATAACCCGACTGGGCGTAAATGAGGTCAAACTATTGGACTTTGAGGATGGCCTCTTCTTTAGACTGGGGTCATTCGGATGCCACATCCTTCGCAATGAGAGTGAGGAGGGATTTGAGAAACCAATCTAAGAAGATACGGTCGTCTAACTTGATTTTGCAGAGGCTTCGGCGTCGATGCCACTCATGAATGTGGTCAGTGATGTGGGTGGTCGTGTTCTGTTTGCAAGACAGTAGGATCTCAACTCCCACATCATAGCGGATAGGTAACTGAAAGAACTGCAGGAAGGTCGAGGTAAGGGAGGTAAAGGTGGCATGGGTCCCATGGGGTTGCTCGATATACCACTTAGCTTTAGAGCCAGTGAAGGTGCGCTGTAACAGACGGACGCGGACGGAGTTGTCCACTATGGAGTTGGAGGAACACCATAGATGGAAGGACATGATATGGTTCTGGGGGTCCTCA
Source organism: Larix kaempferi (assembly GCA_027924585.1). Taxonomy (NCBI): domain Eukaryota; kingdom Viridiplantae; phylum Streptophyta; class Pinopsida; order Pinales; family Pinaceae; genus Larix; species Larix kaempferi. Next base: position 6,731,515 of record BSBM01000662.1, read on the forward strand.
CCTGCCTTGCCCTCAAACTTAGGGATGTCGGAGGGGAGTTTGGTGGGCATGTGAGGCCACGCAGGGTCGTGTCTGATCAAATCATTGGTTAACCTGGCCAAGTCTGGTAAGTTCAGACTTGCCATGTATGGTAAGCTAGCAGATGAATGTGGCGTAGTGACTGGGACATGACCAGTCATAGTGGTATGATGTGGGGGTCCAGTAGCGCCTAAAGGTATGCTAGGTATTGAAGGTATGTGTCCTCCAATAGGTGTGGTCTGGTATGGGCCAGCGTTTCCTAATGCAACATGGGTTACACTAGGGTTAGGAATAGCAGTAGGGATTCCTGGGATAGGGTTTGTGGAAATGAGAGGGGGTGTGACCCCTATGTTCGGCATACCCGCAATAGGAGGTGGTCCTGTGTTGGGCATCCCTAAAGATGGAGTGTCCCCCATATTAGGCATACCTAGGGGGGTGGTTGTTGCCATGGATGGCACCGCAGTAGAAGGGTCTGTGGATGTCTCACCTATGGTGCTGGTAAAAAGTGGGTCGAATTGTGTCCCAGCCATGGGGTTGGTTGGTAACAACTCGGTAGGGTTTTCGGATTCTGCCTCAAAATCAAATGTGAAGTGAGGCGTGTCAGAATCGGATGATTGTCTGTTCGACCGACGATGTGTCGAGTCAAGGGATAAGGCTCGGCGTCGGTGACGTGGCGAGCCAAGTAGACTGAACTCTGGGAGTTCGCCCTGAAGATGACGAGAGTGTCTAAAATTCTCAATGGTGAGAAATAAGTTTTTTGTGAAAAAATCTTATGTGTAAAATGGTAATGTATAAAAAACTCAAAACCCTAATGCAACCAAGGGTGCAAGAAGGGGAGTGAAAATGAAGGCTCTCAGGCCAAAAAATCAACCTCAAAAAGCACTTATTATAGCAGTTGTGCTATAATAAGTGGAGGGATGCAAAAAATGGTCAGAGTACCAACATGCAAACAGCTTCTAGAAAAAATAGGTGCTACTAGACCAAAGGTGGATTGTATCTTGCAAACACCTAACTAAAAGTATTGTGAACCAACAAACGATATTCTCTGTAAGGTGATGAAATCCAAGTCAGAAAATATTGAGTGTTGAGTCAACGGCTAGATATCCCCCTACCGGGAGGGACATCGGGTAATCAATCCTAAAGAATGGCAACTAGGATACTCCCGTTCATGACACGTCCAGAAAAGGTAAATTTGCCGTTTGGTCCTTTTACCACAATATCCCCATACAGGGATATCCCGAGAACTGCGAATGGTAGCCTTCGGTTACTGAATGGATTTCGGTATTCCACTCAGACTTCCGAAACCATCCTCGCGACTTCAACCCTCCTAGGGGAGAGGCCTTCCGATAAACTGGTTATGACCGTGCCAATAAATACTAGGAGATTTTGGTTCCCTAATGGACAACAACTATGTCTCAAATGTAATAACTGAGGGGTGTTATTGGAACACCTATCCCCTCAATACTACCTAGCTACAAAGTTCTTTTAATGTTCCCCAAGTGGGGTTAAAAGTGGGTTGAAATTAGGGTAAGTTTTAAGGCTCAGTTTAAATTATGTGTTTGAGTGGGTGCACGTGTGATATTTTAAACTGAAATTGAAAAAGTAAATGCTAAGTATTCAAAAAACAAAGGATCTTTTGAAAAAAGCAAATAATATGGCTCTTTCAATAAATGGAAATTAAATGCTTTGCAAAGACTATTAAAAAAACAAAGGATCTTTTGAAATAGGAAAGCAAATAATATAATTTCTTTAAGAAATAAATGGATTTCTTTTTCAAAAATTGCTATGGGAAAAAAATCAAAGAAATAAACAGCAAAAATTTTAATCTAGATAAAATGCAAATAAATCCTTCTTTCAATTTCTGAAAATTTTTAAAAAGACTTTTTCAAATGTGCATTCTAAATAGTAAAATTTTCCTATGGTTGTAAATAATGCTGGAATTGTAGTACTGTAAAATGTGCTATGTGGGCAGAAAATACAGTAAAAAATTATTTTTTTAAACTGATCGGTCGAATGGAAAAAATTGGCATCGCGGGTTTTGACAGAACAACCGCAATGGACCGCGCGGGTTTCTGTCGCACAGTCGCGATGGACAGCGCGGGTTTCGGCCGCGAAGCCGCGATGGACCGCGCGGGATTTCGTCACATAGTCGCGATGTGCAGCGCGGAAAATGTCCGCGAAGCCGCGACGTGCAGCGCGTTAATTGGCCGCGAAGCCGCGCGGAAAAGGGCCGCACAGTCGCGATGAGCCACACGACTGTTGGGCAAAAAGCCGCGAGGCAAAAGCCGTACACGGACGCCGAAAAATGAACCCAAAAATTGAGAATTTCGGGCTGTTAATGGCCAAAAAATGGGCCAAGATCTAGAACAACAATGGATCTGCTGTCTAGGGTGGCAGATCTATGAATTAAACTAACTAATACTATCAAAAACTAAGATCTAAAGCAAAAGTGAGATCTAAAGATTCGAAAGCAGCGGAGTCGCCAAAAACTGTTGGCTTGGTTTTGCAACAAAGCTTAGTGCTATGGGAACCTGCTAACTAGTAGCAGCAGTTTCAATATTAAGCAAAAACAATAAACTAAATCTAAATCTAAACTAAACTAGCATGTTCATTTTTTAATTTAAAAAACAAGAACAAGAAACATAAGAAATAATTTTGTATTGAAAATGGGGGCAAGCAAGTGCTTGCAATAAGAATACCTCCAAGTGATGAAGATAGTTGAGAAGCTCCAAGGGTGAGCAGCTCCAAACTCCAATGGGTCCTTTCTCCAAGGTTGCTACAATGGCCAAAAACTCAAGGGAGATTTTGGTAGCATGAAGATAGGAATATGGATGGATATGAAATGAGGAGCCCCTACCACCTTTTTATAGGTTTTGGTGGTGGGGAATACCATTGTGGTTTTGTGGAAACCAATGGTATTGACTAACATGGTTTAGGTACTTTTCCCTCCTTTTTCCTTTTTTGAATAAAATTAATATTTTTATTCCCTTTTTAATATTTTTGGGAATTTTGAACCCTTTTGAGGGGTTTTTATGCTTTTTTAGGAAAAATAATCTTTTTGAGTGGGAAAAGGGGTGTATTAAGGTCTTTTCGTGACCTTTTGTTGGCTTTAGAGGCTCAGAGGGTGGAAAAAGTGGACAAATGGGTCACATGAATAAGAAAATGAGCTAGTGAGCACTTTTTAGGTGTTAACAGCTAGCATGCCATTTCCCTATGTTTCTGTCATCACATTTTCATCAATCCCAAAGAAGTTTTACAACATTCAAACTTCTTTGTTCTGTCTAACTTTGTAAGCACATTTATAGTATTCTCATTAGTATAAATTGGGCCCATAATTGTAATGAAGATAAATGTAGAAATGTACAATTTGAAATTTATATACATAATAATACTTAATAATTAATGAAAGAACACCTGGGTTGGCAGGTGCGGGAGGGGTCATTTTTGTCCCTGGTGGAAACAGAAAGAAAGATTACGCTTGGGGGATAGGGAAAAAAACAACAACAATGTTGGATGGCTCGCATTGATTAAAGGGATGGAAACTGCAAGCAATCTCAGAATAAAAGACCTGGTCGTTCTTGGGGACTCTCTCATGATCATTAGAGAAGCCCGAAAGCTTACAATGAACTACAAAACTTCATCCACTAAGATGCATCAAATCTTCAAACTTCTCATCAAATATTTCAGCTCTGTCACCCTTCTTCATATCCTTCGATCTAATAACCATCAAGATGATCAAATGGCGAATAAAGGAGTTCTCTTAGACTACGGATATATTGTCTACAATGGAGGTATTCCTAGTCGTAGTTGGGTTCCCTAACCCCTCCAGATTCCCCCCTAGGAGCGCTCTTCCCTCCCACCCCCTCTTTTCAAGCTTAACATTTATTGCTCCCTTATCTCTTTGCATCATTTCCTTCTTCCTGTGCACACCTAGCTCTTCTAGTCCTCCGTCTTAGGTTCGCATGCTCCATTTATTTCCTTCACATGGCCTTCCCTACCACCTCGCCCATTCCTCATCCATTGTCCCGCTCTCCATTTTCTCTTTCATTCGGCCCTCTGCAAGCTTGTTCTTCACGGTAATGGGTGATACGCCTCATGCACTCTCCCTAGCACCCTCTCTGGGAGCTGGCTCTCTGTCCCTCGGTCATTCTTCTTCCTGTACTGTGTGCAAAAATATGCTTCCTCACACTGTCGGACACTCTGACGCTCGTCTGCTCTCCCCTTTTCATGCCCTCGTTGACAACCTCTCTAATCTTAATCTCTTTACTATGAATGACTCGACCCCGGTCTCAACCACTTCGCACCTCCCTCTCAATCCTAAACCCGTCACTAGTAAATATGGGTGGATTGTTCCACGCATATTTCCACGTTTTCAAAATTCGTGGATTAATTAAATGAATTTTTATGTTTTTTTTTTTTAAATTTACATGGCAGAAAAACCGTGGCAATATCGATGATGTTTAATTTGTGACGAACTTTCTATGTTTCAATTTTCGTTGTAATAGAGACGAAGGTCGAGCTATATATCCCACATACTCTAACCATTATTTACACATTTTCTATAGTTGCGACACATATTTGAGCGCGGATTTTGAACTTGCGAGGTGATTGTTTGAGCTTGGATATTCTACATAGCTCTGATTTTGAACTTGTAAGGTTAGTATTTTATATTTTTTTGTCTATATTTTTATAAGGGTTAGAATTTAATATTGTTTACTAAGGAGGCTTAGGTGTTAAATGATACATCTATTAGGGTTAGGCTAATTTTTTTTTCCATTAATTAAATGTATCTATGAATGTATTTATAAAGTTTATAATAATTGTAGAGAAATATGATATAATAGATCAGAATTAGGTCACCCATACATATAACAATATTATTCTCTTGTTTAGAATTATAAGGTTATGGAAATATTTAACACAAGAAGATGGTACATTGGAAGTATATATTATCATCATTACGATTTAAGAAAACACACAATGTCTATTAAGTAACATCCAAGTTACACTTGGTTTAATTAATGTATACCAAAAAATAAATGTATTTATTTGATGTATCTTAATACATGACAGCTGGGACATTGTTTAAGTGATTTTAGTGGCCTAACATCACTTTTTTTAACAAAAATGGATAAGACTTTTATAAAAAAGCTGAAGCTAATCAGAGTCAATTTTTTTTACAACTTTCAGTTATGATTGTGATTGCATTGTATTCTTCAACAATTGAATTGTGAGCTTCAACTGTGTCACATGGTTTTGTCGCCCTTCTTATTTGTTTTCTCTTGTATGTTTGTCCAATAATATAAGCCATACAATCATATACAAAGCACAAGTGTTTCTTAAATCCATTCTTTTTTCCAACCAATATGATATCCAAAACTAGAGAGAGTCTTACTCAACAATCATCTGGTAAATTCATATATATAAAGTAAGCATGCATCAAGGACAAATTTCATTTGTAACATTAATTTGGGCCACCTAGTACTGTTCCAATGCCCAAAATATCAAGGTCTCCTTTTGAGTAAATCAAAGGCCACTGCACAACACTTGTTGGCATTAATGAAAACTTTAGTCTTCATCTTTTTCTTTATAAATATAGAAATTGGTTTATAATATATTGTCTCCAGAAATATAATTATAATATCTAATTTAATTGACAAGTTACTGTTTGGTATGGTGTAGGTAAGACAATTACTTGTACCACTACAAGGATTTGTCACTATGAATGAAAATGCAAGGAAGCTTGCTCAGTTTAGAGTTGCATTAGAGGCGAGAGGAGATGGAAAATGTTATTGTCCTTGCTCTGATTGCAGGGGCTTGCAAAAAAGAAGACTTTTAATAACAACAGCTGAAAGACATTGTAGGGAGAAGGGGTACGCCGAAGGGGGTGATGAATATTGTCCCCTGGTAAGAAGTCGTTATTCAATTTTTAATATATTCACTGTAATAGTCATCATGTCATGAATTTCAGTAAAATGTCTTATTTTTTTACTATATGTTCTATACACACTAATTTTTCTACGTTGTTTGTAAATTTATATACAATGCCCCCAAAATGCCGCCCTCCATAGAGTTATTTGTCAAGTACTAGCAGTAATACTCATTTACAGCCTGACGAACTTCTACATCAGAATATTGAAGATGATCAAGTTTTTACTGATGATATAGATGTAGATAACATTAGTGATACAAATCAGGAAGATGAGATACATAGATTGATCCAAGACACATTTGCTCCAATGGATGAGGAAAACCAGGATGATAGTCATGATGTTGATCCTCTACTCGAGAAGTCATGTCAACATCTTTATGAAGGCTCAAAAACAAATCTTTCATCTTCTATATTGTTGTTAGTGAACTTGAAGGTTTTGAATGGTTTATCAAACACCTTTCTGACACAGATACTAAGGTATGTAATTTGTTAATTGTTTTTGTCTGAATGTTCACATCTATAGAAAGGGTTGAATTTTTTCCTATATTATGGCTATTGTTATCTAATTTGTAAAGTTTGGATGCAATATTGATGATTACTATTGTTTACATTGACTTATTCTTTTGAATTTTGTAGATTGTTAGGTGAATTTCTATTACCAACGTCAAATATTTTACCATGCACATATCGAGAGATATATGTCATTATGAAAGAATTTGGAAAGGAGTATCAAGCTATTAATACATGTCCTAATGATCATATCATATACTATGGACAATATGCATTAGAAAATGAATTCCCACAATGTCAAACAAGTAGGTATCGAACCGATAAAGAGACCAAAAAGGTGCCTCACAAAGTTCTTCTTTATATTCCGATAATTCCATGTTTCCAGCGGTTGTTCAGGTGTCAAAGTATAACACAGTTTATGAATTTCCATGCAAAGAACAGAAGTCGTGACAATGTTCTTCGAATGCCTGTAGATGGTTCTGCATTGAGGTACATCGATGAAAATGTTGGTTGTGGAGCTTGATCTCCAGATTCAGAGATATTAGTATTCAGCTGTGTCCGTACCCCAGGTTTGGTTATGATCCCGGCATGACCCTAAGGGGGTTTGGGGGAGTGTCCACACCCCCGCATGGGGGGCGCGGGGGCCAATGAGCCCTCGAGAAAGGGGATTTGGGGGAAGAGCCCCCGAGAAGGGGGTCCGGGGTCAACGCCTCCGAGAAAATGGGGGTTTGGGGGCATAGCCCCCGAGGAATTTTTTTGGGGCTGTTTTCTCCACCAGTTTACGAGCCCATGGTTTTGGGTAACCTGTGGTATTTTCCCATTGTATTTCCCTTATAAAAGAAAGACATTGTAACATGGCTAGGAATGATGTATTAAATTTTATGCATTGTAAAGATCTCTGAGATCAGGAAGAGAGACTGTGAGACAGTGAAGAGGAAGTGCAGCGGTTGTGTTGCAGGTTGTATCCCTTCACTTTGTTGGACGGAATAATAATAAGGACTCGCAACTTCAGTGTGGACGTAGCCCAAGTTGGGTGAACCACGATATATCTGTCTCTCTCTTGTAATGTGTGTGTGATTATATTTGCATTTATGTTTATTGTTATTTCTATGAGATCCTGTTTTTCTAACAGAAAAGTGGCCAATTTTTAAAGAAGAACCTCGTAATGTTAAACTTTCATTGGCAGCTGATGGTGTCAATCCATTTGGAGAGCTTCATTCTACCTACTCAGTGTGGCCTGTTTTTGTTATAAACAATAACCTTCCTCCTTGGATGTCAATCAAGAGAGAGCACACAATGTTGGCAATGATTGTTCTAGGTATTTAATTAATATGTAATTTTTTACTTGAAAGTATGATCACTAAATATTTCATTGATTTGTTTCGTGCATGATAATTATGTCTTTTATATATAACGACATATAGGAGCTAAATATAATTAATCATGTATGTTGGACCAATTAGGAAAGTACTAGGTTAAAGATACGAACGCATATATTGAGCCTCTTATCGATGAGTTGTTGAAGTTTAGGGCTGGCGTCACCATGTATGACATCTCTAGACCAATAGGGAAAAACCGATTTCAATTCCATGGAATACTTGCATGTACAATTCATGATGCTCCCGAGTTAACACATTTTTGTGGTATATTGTTATTTTATTTTGTTCCTTAATATTTTATATATCTGTTGAAAATATCATGCATTATTTTAATTGGTAATTCTAATTTGCTACACCAATTCATATATCTTGTAGGTATTCAAACAAAGGGTAAATTTGCATGTCCAGTTTGCGGTCCCAGGATAAAATCTCGTTGTTCAAGGAGTTTAGCAAAGGAAGTGTTTGCTGAGTATAGGCACTTTCTGCCTAAGAACCATACTTATCGAACTACAGACAAAGAAAAATTCAATGGTAAAGAAGAGAATGGAAAAAAACCACGAAGAATGACACCTCACCTATGGAAGTTGGAATATAATAGAAACCGTCAAGGTATGCCAAATTATTTATGTATCATATATTATATTAAACTTTGTTTTTTTTAACTGAATTATGTTCAGTGCGATATGTTATACCTATATTGATTAATTAGTGTTAATTTGATTTTGTTGATGTTTCATGAATGTCGTTAATGCACAAATGGGCTTCTACGAGGAATGAAAATTTACCCGATTCAATTCAGTAGGTTTCCATACTATGAGCACCTGCAAGTAGTTCATTTGTTTGATACAATGCATATTGGGAAGAACATAACATAAATGTTATGGTGAATATTAGACGGGAAGGACTGATAAAGAAAAAATTGGAAAGATTTGTAGTGACATCCAAGAAGCTAATCACGCATTGCAAAGTGTGATCATTAATTCTAATGGCGATGGCTGTTAACAGAGTATTAGTCTTCCTTGGTGCTTGACGGAGCAACATAGCAATATTGTAAAAGAGGTCATAAATAAAATCAGGTTTTTGACGGGTTTTTCGTCAAAAATAAAGAATATCTTAACGAAAAAAGGTGATTTTGCTGGGGTTAAAACATATGATTGGAATACATTCATTAAGGTAATTATGCCTCTATAATATATTTCATTATTGGTATGCACTATTTTATTAATTTTATTCTCTTATTTTGAAATAAATATTAATAATTATGTGTTTTTTGATACAGTATGTTCTACCTTTATCTCTCCCAGACGACTTTGACAACAACATAAAACATATTATTTATGTTCTTGGAAAATACATGAGGTAAGTAATGTTTTACATGGAAAATGTACTTGGTTTGTGATTTGTAGCGGAACTTATTGATATATTATGTTTTTCCCGTAAATATTATATATGCCTTGATATTATTTTATTGCATCATTTGTAGGTGGCTTTCATCAAAAGAGATCCATAAAGAACATATAAGGAATTGGAAGAGAGAAATTCCCCGACTAATGTGTGAAATGCAATAGTATCTACATCCAACATTTTTCAATGCACAAGAACACTACCTCATACACCAAGTTGAGGAGATTGAATTATGTGGACCAGTACATACAAGGTCGATGTGGATGGTGGAGAGGCAGTTGAAGTCATTGAAGGATTTTGTTAGACAAAGAGCATGTCCTGAGGGTTCTATGGTTGAAGGATATATGGTATATCAATGCATGGTGCATATTAGTGAATATCTACCTAAATTAGCAGAAAATATGAATGTGCCTCGCATTGGGCATCTCGAATCCATCAACAAATTTGAAGGGGAGGTCCTATTGGGGAGAGGTACATTGAGGACTGTGAAAGGTAATTATTATATGTTGTTGAATTAATATATTACACATGTATTTTTTCCAATTTTATATTATCATACTATTTTTTAACTTTTTTTATTAATTATGCATATTCAACTATATTAAACTATGTGCCTTTAATGATATCTAATTAATGATATTGAATTGTTATTTTTTCCTATAGTTGGTCGAGTGTGGGATGCTTTACATTTATACATTGCAAACAACCTTGATTGGATGGAGCATTGGATAGAAGATTGTGAAGAATTCTTCGGTAGGTTATCATGGGAAGGGGTCAGTAACATGATTAAAACAACTCATCGTAATCGACATCAATTTCCTGAACTTATGTCGCAAAGGGAATTTGATTTAGCCTATGGTTTAAAAGATAAAAAGGCAAGTAAATTGTTTACCCATATTTTTTCCAGTTACTTCAATCCATTTTTCCAATTACATTCCATTTGTTTAAGTTTTCAATTATATTTACTAAGTCATATATGACATTTATTAATTCACAATGTATTTTTAACCTGTTGTCAATGTTGCAGTTGAAACATCACAAGGATATGTGGTGTAATGGTCATAAATTTCATATCAAAAAGTTGGATGATAACGTGAAAACCTCGGATTGTGGGATAACAGCAGTGTTTAAGGTCACCAATGTTTCCTCTAGAAGTGATAGACATCCTAAAGAAATTGAGAATAGGTACTATGGGCATTTGGAGGACATTATTGAGTGTGATTTTAATTCCTTTAAAATAGTTTTGTTTGAGGTGAAGTGGTACATGTGAAGATGCTCACAGTAGATCCAAAGAGATGATGTAAACCTCACAATGAAAGAATTTAGGAATGACAGAAGAAGAATAGAGTATAAGAACACAGATTCAAAGGAGCTCAGATAGAGGCAGAATAATTACACATGTTACATTTATCTGAATAGCAAAAGGGTAAATATACAATGCTCAAGATTCGAATACACTAGGTGTGATTCGAATTAGCCTGCATGGACAGGTCCATAATCAGTGGAGTGTCATCAAGTCATAACTAGGAGTCCAACTCATCATCAGTGAAGTCATCAATGGACAAGTAATAGTTAACCAGAAGTCAAATTGAGTCTAACTGAATTTGGTAGGTGTAACTGGCACATGGAAGCACTAATGTAGTGAAGGAGCCTCAATGGATGGCGCTCATGGAGCTAACTGGAGTCAGAACAGTCTATCTAGTCACACTGGAGGTCCATCGGAGTGATAAGGTCAGTAAAGAGTGAGTCAAGCCTAAAATCATGGAGAGAACTCTTGTTAACTGAACATAACTGGACTGGTAGGTGAAGAAGTGCACCTCTCTCATGCAGTAGGTGAAAGGAGGGAACACTAGGCACTAGGAGGGCTGAAACTGATCAGGAAGAAGCTCTGGGGGCTAGCTAACTGAGGGATAGGTGCTGGGACTGATGACTAGAAATGCATGCAAACCCTAAAAGACTGAAAATGAAAATGACGAAAAAACTAGTAGGACTAGGATGGAGTATAGGAATATCCTAACAGTACAGGCTACGAATGCATGAACGTGATCCTGAAAGAACTATTATTGAGCATGCTAATGGATTTACCATGGTTAATACAAGGGCATTTGAACCGAGTACAGAGCCTTATGTTCTTCTAAGTCAATGTGAGCAAGTCATTTACTCTGAGGTACTAGGTAAAGCAGGTTGGTCATACGTTGTTCGATATGATCCAAGAGGAAGACCAGTAAAGTATAATCATGTACTAGATGATTAAGATAATCATGAAGAAGAAGATGATGATGATGATTCAGATCAGGCTGTAGCCGATGTGTTAGATGAATAAGTTGAAGAGGTTGATCATGAAAATGTAGCAGACGATGATCTCATTGGCGATATGGATGACTATATTAGCGAAGATGACTTTGATGATGATGACGATGTGAATGATCCTTTCATCAATATCTATTCAGAACCAGATCATGATACAGATGTTGAGTTGGATGAAGAAGAAGATGAATGATATTTAATTGTTGAAAAGTAGAGGTACGTAATGTTTATAGGTTAAAGTAAATGCACTCACCATATGTTCATTTTGTTGATTAACTTGGTTATATTTGAAAATTAGTTTTCTAATCTTATGTTCTACATGTGCAGTAGCGTGGGTGTTCCTGGAGGTTGTAGTGGTAATGGTTTGAATCGAACATGTGTCGATTGAGCAAGATACAAAATGAAGTTATAAGATTTATGTGTTAATTTCTGGGTTATTTCAATTACTAATTAGTGGATTTGTATAATGTAAAGAAAAGTATATTTTTCTTAATTTTGTCTAATGTATGGAATAATTAATGTACCCAATGGGGCCAACGTTGAATTTTTTTTCAATGGGTGGTTGTATGGACTGGATTTTTGCATGGTTATACTAGACACATGTAGTGACGGTATAGGAGGGTTTCTAGACTCAAGCATGAATCACACAAACAATTCAACAATCAAACAATAAACTTATAGAATAATTAATGTACAGAACGGGGCCAACATTGAATTTTTTTCAATGGGTAGTTGTATGGACTGGAGTTTGGCATGGTTAGAATAGACACATGTAGTGACGTTATGGGTCCTACTACCTATGTGAACCTGGCTACTAATGTCTACTTTTTTTTCATCAAAATGAAATTCAAATTGCCATTTTGATGAGTCCTCTTCTACAAGACTTCATTTATTGCATGAATGCCAGAGACTCATGACAAATCTAAACAACACTCAATGGCATGCAACTACAAATAATGGTATGCAACTAGAACCAAAAACCAAGCAAAGGTTGATTTATGCATTGATATAGAGAGGTGTAACTAGGCACACAATATGGAGAAACAATGAGTTAGGAAAAACATTTGGACCAAAGTACCACAATGGTTATTAATAAAAATTTTAAAACAATTTTTGGCTCAGGAATTGTCTTCAATTTGATGGGTGGCATGATCATCAATCATGTAATCTCCCTCCATCCTTCCAAACATATGTGGTTTCTCACCATGTTTCTCTTTGACAGTCGCCACCAAAATACGTATAAAAATAACATGTCTTTACATCCTCTTCCATTTAAATCCTCATCGCATAGTCATAAATAAGGATTAGTATGCATGCACATCCTCACCTTATAATATCAATTGGGTCAAGGCGTAAAGACAACTATAAGTTATCAAATGTGTCAAGACGCAAAGAGTAAGAGACAACTATAAGTAAGTCTTATATTAAATTTACCATATAAGTCTTTAATTGACACTATCATCTAAGATTTGACAAGTTGGATTGTTGTGATCTTCTTATCACTCCTTACCAATGTGATTGAAAGGGTTCTTTAATGGTGAAGTCCATAATTTTAAGTCTTCTTCGTCACTCTCATGCCTTTTGGTAAGACAATAAGGAGGGCAGTGGCCTGCATCAGCATGGAAAACAATTTCGACATAGAGGTAGATACATTAATTCTTTCATTAAATAACTTAAATTTCATGCCAATGACTATGAATTCACTAAATCATGGATTGGTAAAAAACACATGAAATTTTAGAGCCTCGAGCTCTTAATTACTCATGTATGTAGAATTTTTCACAAATTGAGCCATTAACAAACTTCTTTGGTTGTTTTGGTTCAATTTAAAAGTTAGATTGTCAAGACTCGAACATGCAACGAATCACAAGGCTCTAGTTGACTTAGGCTTGATTCCATTTCCCCTCCATCCCATACCTGTATGTTGTCACGACAAGTGTTGAACAACAAAATTTGATGCCCATGCCCCTATGATGCTAGTGTTTCTAACTTGCTTGGTATGGAGGATTTTTTTTAATGTTTTTTTTAAATAATAATATTAAACATTATAACAAACCACACATATATATAATATTAAACATTTTAATAAATATAAATATAACACATATATATAAGAGTAAACATTATAATAAATATTAATATTAATATTACATTATATAAATATATATATGTATATAAATATAAATATATATTATATTTTTTAAACAACAAAAAAAACATACTTGTCGCAACTTGGCCAAACCGCTCTGTTGGGTTCAACTGCATCCCCTTGTATGCAACCGGCTGTTGGGCCGTGTCCTCCTTGACTGTACATGTTCCACCGGGTTTTTGGTGGCACCCGCTCCGGCCATGTCCTCATTGCACTCTGCTACGAGCTCTGGACTGTGCATGTTCCACCAGGTTTTTGGTGGCACCCGCTCCGACCATGTCCTCATTTCGATTTGCTACGAGCGCTATTCAAGAAGGGTTTTTGGTGGCACCCGCTCTGGTCATGTCTGCATATCCCTGCAGACCCTCATTGGAAACTATAAGTTGAAACCCTCCTTTATTATTTCGAATCTCTGCATTTTTGGGTGCGAATTAGGTGGTTTTGATTTCATTTGCCAATTAGGTGGTTTTGATTTTATTTCGAATCTCTGCATATTCATTTTGTTTTCTAAATATTTGAGGCCAACTTGTCCAAGTCAAATTCATCATTTTAAATATTGTTTTATTTCCACAATAAACGTTTGAATTAATTCCACGATTTTATGTTCTGGCCTTCTTTCCCGCAATACCTCCCTTAAGCCATCAAGGATGCCTTCTTATGCCCACACTGTCCATTTTTCATATGCCCGCAATAGCCCAGTTGGAGAATCCCACAGCTGGGGTTTTGGTGATGCCTGTGGCTGGCTTCAATGGTATGCTCACAAAGTCTTTCTCTCATGCCCACGGGGGCCATTCTAACCCTCCAAAAGGTGCCCGCAGGCCCTCACAACGGTGCCCACAATGTGCCATAAGGGATGTCCATAGGTATCTTCCTTAGTGGCATCAGCACGTCCTTCCTCATGCCCGTATCTCACGCCAAGATGCCCGTAGGTGTTTTGTGGATGCCTGCAGCTATTAATAACACCTTAAAGAGATTCCCGCGTGACCTTCTTTTTATCCCCGCATTGTTCATTAAAAATGTGCTTTAGGATGCCCGTAATGGAGCTTTTTCTCATGCCTGTAGATGTGTTAGGAGGGATGCTCGTAAGGGCTTGCAAGATTTTCCATGTCCCATTTCCCACAACAACTTCATGAAGCATGCCCGCAAGCTCACGCTTGCTTGGAATGTCTTCTCCAATGTTGTCATCATCCTTCAAGCCATGTCATCATGTCCAGCCTTGTCTCCAATCCATCCATGTCATTCTTGCTAGTTTTGTCAAGACCTTTGTCTAGGGTATTAGGGCCATATAGAATGTCTTTGTCCATTTACATCATCTTCAAATGATCACAGTATGCGTCATTTGACTCTTGGCTTAGTAGGTGTGCCAATGGCTCTAATGCCCATCAACTTGTTGTCATCCAATTTCCAAGTCATTGTGCCAATCAATGCTTGCTTAGTCACTTCTTTCCACTTGCCATGATCTTTGTCATTAATGTTGTCATCAATGACAATCCTATTCATCATGAGACTATGAATATGAAAAGTTGAAAGATATGAAAACTATGTTTAATTTCTGTCTTGCTATTTAATTTCAGTACTTACTTATTAAATGAAAGGTGGCATTAAAGTATATTGATGTTTTATTGTTCTACATAAAACCATAACATGATGAAAATTCAACAATGAGAGTTAATAAATGTCAATCTCCCTTAATTGAGTCGTTGTTGTTAATTTCCGTTGTTAATTTGCTTTTTTCATTGCTTATTTATTGTTGCTGCATATGTTATAATTTGATTACTTCCCATTACATATCAAGGACCAAATTTAGCATAGGGACCATTGAGGAGTGTTGAAGTTGATAGAGATCAAATTTATGTTATAAAATGTTTTACTATTGGTTAAGTACTATTCAGAAATAGTATTGTGTTATCATGCAGCTGGAGATTTGTTATGTTACTGTACCTTTCTTTCATCTATGTGCTTACTTGTTGTAGTACGCAAAAATTATTTATTTTTAGCAAACCCTAATTTAACAAAAATTTCAACACTTATTTGCATATTCAAGATCACTTAGGATCACTTCATCCAGTTAGGACCTTCTTACACCGTGATGATGGAAAACATTTATTATATGAAACATGTGAACTATGCACCTTGAGAAAGAAGACAAAGTTTTCCACCCTATTGGGCTTTGTGGGTAAAATTTTTGCACCAATGCCGAGTGGTAATAGTTTTGAGATTGCAAAGTATCAATATCGATCCAAATATGGGAGGCACACCTGTCCAATTGAATTATTGAGATATTGTGGAGAGTTAATAAATGTCAATCTCCCTTAACTGAGTCGTTGTTGTTAATTTCCCTTGTTAATATAAATTAATTTCTGGTTGTTCACCATACTACTCTCAGGTTGCCATTTTTCTAGTTTGGTCCTCCTGCTTGGTTAATGGATATGCTCTTTCTTGATTGAAATCTATTATTTGTTTTAAAAAAAATCAATATAGTTGCTTTAGCACTAGTTAGAAATTTGGATGGTAATTGTGAGGAAATTTTGCTTTTGTAGACCATATTCCTAAATTGAAAAATTGTTTGGATATCAAATAAGCTATAATTATTTATGCTAGAATTTTTTTTTCTTTGTAACTCTTAACTATATCCCGAGTCATTGACTACTGGAAAATATACACATAATGTCTAAAAATCTGTCCTGCAAGTTGCTTGCTAAATCTTGATACAAAAAAGATCCTCGTAATATTGAAAGTATTTGAAAATCAAATTTCTCGTGGCCATTTGAGTGCCACTTTTCATGAATTTGTAATTTGCAACATGTCTAAGTTGACAGATGACATTGGGTGTTTTTAGTATAGGAATCCTCCTTCAGTTTGGCTTCCATCTATACAAATCTCTGCCAATCAGCCTTTGCATTGCATTTCTACTACTAGTTCAAAATAAGGTGTAATATCTACTCGAAGTTAGCTTATGTATTTTGCGTTCTCTGCTGTAGTATTTTACTGATTGTTTGGTTTAGATGTATTGACAAACAATTACGAACACTGCTACAATGTACTCTTGAGTGGACCCTCTCACTGTAGTTATGGTTTGTTGGGATGATATAGTCAATTAATGTTTCTTATTTGAGTGATTTTTCCAAACAGTTCACTAACAAATAGTTTTCATATGCATTAGCATAAAATACCAGCTTGTCAATTTTAAAAATGAAGGGTAGGCTTCCAATAATATGCCATTCACAAAAAGAGGGTAGGCTTCCAATAATATGCCCAATAGTATTAGAAGGACCAAAACTGGGTGATATACTAGTTAAGTTCCTTAATTTCTTGTCTCCAGTGGTTTCGTTCTCCCCACAAGAGAAAAGGACCCCCAAATATGCAAACTCAGTCCACAAAAGAGTTCACAACCTACAGTGATGAATGTGGTGTCGTATGGACAACTTGTTATGGCACTGTAACTTGGTCTCTTCCTTCCCCAAATCGTCCTCCCAATACCAAACACTTCAGTTGAGATTTGTAACACTACATCCACTAGGGTTTGCATGTCCCTCCTAAGCCTCATATTTGAGGGAAGTAAATGTGTTTAACTAAGAATATTTTCATTTGTGGATGTGTACTTTCAAAGAAGAAAGAAAGCACCATCTTGTTTATTCTTGTTTTATCAAGTGTAGGTACCACCAAATAGGTATCTGTCAAATCTATCTTCCTCAAGTGATGATGAAGATATACTTGGAGAGGTTGAAAGTGAGACGAGTTGTACTAGATCTACCGGTTCTTTATCAACTAGATATGAAAAGATAAGGAAAAGATTTCATAGATGCATGAAATATTTTATTGCCAACGGTGGGTCATGTAATTACGATGCTGAGAGCTGTTGATGTATATGTAACTTCGGAATGTATTTCATTTGTATATTTTATATATATTTATTGTACCCTTATAAGAGATGTGTTATTCCTCTATAAGGAAGTGTCGTCATGTGGATTGACAAGTGTCGCAAGTGTGTGTACTTGCCGATGGGTTATTAGACCACCATTTGGGGTCATCCCGGAATTATATATAATATAATGTGGATGTATCTAAGTAGACAAGTCGGCCCCAGTAGGTCACTGGGAAAAAAGGTGAGTATAAATAGAGATAGGAGATCTCTATTTTACTCACTCGGAAAAGTAACTATCTCTCTCTCTGAAAAGTGGCGCACTAGTGAGGAGGAGGAGGATCATCTGCTAGGAGACTATCTCAGTATTATTTGGTTGTATTTTGGTTAAGCCATTGCTCTCTCTATCTCTGAGGAAGTTGTGGGGTTTTTCACCTTAGGGTTTTCCCCACGGAAACTCTGTGTCTCTTGTCTCTATGCTTTTGATTCTTGTGATGCTTGTCATATTATGATTGTCATGCATTGATATACTGTAGATGTTATTCTCTCAGCAAAGATCCTATAGTATTGTGAATTAATACTAAAAATTTAACATGGTATCAGAGCTTAACTGAGAAGAAGACATTTTGCAGTGACAAAATCTTGTATTCCTTGTTTATTGGGTTTCTCTCCACAGATTTTTTAAATTTAGTATAGTAGATTGGATCTACTCATCAAGGCGCATCTATCTGTCCAATCAGAATTCAGTTCCGAGCATTTTCAGATTTGGCCCTAAAAATCAGGGTTTCCACAAAAATAGGAATTTCTGGAAACTGAAGGCACAGCTGGAAGCTCCTTGCAAAACTCGAAGGTTAGAGCTTTGGATCGAGATTTTTGGCTGGGTAGATCTCCGGGAAACTCAAACCCTAATTCAGGGCTCTCCCCAGTGAACCCGGGAGGACAAAAAGGCAATTTTGAAGGGCAAGACTTTGCTGATCTCAAATTCTGAATGTACTAGGCTGATCAGCTCTCGAAAGCGCATCTTTCTATCCTTTTAGAATTTTGAAATTCACATTTTGAATTTTTAGGGTTTCTCTGACAAACCCTAATCCGAGACCAGATCCAGTTTTCAGCACTTCAAGTGGTAAGTCCTAAAACTTTTCTATTTCCATTTGAAGTACTCTTAAAGATGTCTCTCCACACCAAGCTTGAGGATAAGCTTGAAGGGGTTGATAACTTCCCAGCCTGGAAGTATAGGATTGGGCTAATCCTGGAAGAGAATGAGTTGGACTCATATGTGAAAGAAGACATCCCTATCCCAGAGGATGAAGAGGCCAAGGCATTGCACAAGAAGAACTTGGTCAAGGCAAAGAGAATCATTGCTGATTCTATCAAAGACCATCTCATACCCCATGTGTCTTCTCTCAAGACACCCAAGGAGATGTTTGAATCCTTGACCAAGCTATTTGAAGGAAAGAACATAAATCGGAAGATGACCCTGCGGAACCAATTGAAAGCAGTAAAGTTTCAGAATGGAGAAACCATTCAATCTTATTTTTCAAGGGTCTCCCAGATCAAGGAACAACTAGAAGCAGTGGATAAAATGGTGGAGAATGGTGAAGTGGTGATGACCACTCTGAATGCCCTACCCAGGTCATGGGATTCCTTTATTCAAGGAATTTGTGCAAGAAAGAAGTTGATCTCCTTCAGTAGACTTCGGCAAGAATGCTCTCAAGAAGAAGCTAGAATTATAGCTCGTGAAGAAAATATGGGAGGTGAAGATCAAGCTCTTGCAGCTCACACCAAAAGAGGTAAATCCAAGAAGGAATCATCTCATAATAGAAGATCCTCTCACCACCATTATCATAAAGATAAGAAAGATCTCAGATGCTTCAGTTGCAATGAGAAGGGACACTTTGCTTCAGATTGTCCCAAGAAGAAGAAAGACAACAACAACAACTTCAACAAAAAGAAAAAGAATAACAAAAGAAGATATCATGCTCATGCTACCAAAGATGATGAACCTCCAAAGAAGAAGGCTAGGGCAGAAAGTAGTAGTGATGATGACTCATCAAGTGAAGAAGAGTATGTTCTGATCTCTGCACTCACAGGTACCATCTCCCATGGTTGTAATGATTGGTTGATTGATAGTGGGGCTTCCAAACACATGACTGGGTTCAAGGAATCTTTTGTGAACCTTTATGAACATGAATCACCCCATAAGGTGAAACTTGGGGATGATTATCAATACCCAATCAAAGGAAGTGGTGAAGCCTCATACAACCTAGATTCTGGAAAATCTTTGAAGATGAAAGAAGTCCTTTATGTGCCTGGACTCAAGAAGAACTTACTCTCCATCTCTGCATTGGATGCAAAAGGTATGAGGGTTGCATTTGTTGATGGCCAAGTCCTAATGTGGCCAAAGGGAAAGACCATAGATGATGCAGTAGTGATTGGAGAGCAAGAGGGAGGACTGTATAAATTGAAGGGACAACCTGAACATGCCATGATGCATGAATCCATGGAGCCAAGTGAACTTTGGCATAGAAGACTTGCTCATATGCACTATAGGGCACTTCCAATTGCAAGCAAGGCAGTAGAGGGTCTTCCTGAAATCAAGACCAAACATGAAGGTGTTTGCAAAGGATGTGCAAAAGGTAAGAACATTAAGAAGGCTTTCCCAAGCAGTGAAAGCAAGGCAAAAGACATTCTGGAAATCATCCACTCAGATGTATGTGGCCCTATGTCATCTAGTTCCCTGAGTGGGTATGTTTACTATGTATCATTTATTGATGACTTCTCCAGGAAGACTTGGGTATACTTATTGAAGGGAAAAGATGAGGTGCTTGATAAATTCAAGGAATTCAAAACCTTGATGGAAAATCAAACTGACAAGAAAATCAAGACATTCAGATCTGACAATGGTGGAGAATTCACCTCAAGTGAATTCAAGAAGCTTTGCAGTGATTCAGGGATTAAGAGGGAGTTGACTGCTCCTTATAATCCTCAATAGAATGGAGTTGCAGAAAGGAAGAACAGAACTATCATGGAAGCAGCAAGGGAAATGTTGCATGACCAGGATCTTCCTATGCATCTATGGGCAGAAGCAGCTAGAACAGTTGTATATGTGCAGAACAGAACACCCCACAAGATATTGGACAACAAGACACCAGAAGAGGTATTTTCTGGTAAGAAACCTGAAGTCAGCCATCTCAGAATATTTGGTTGTCCAGTATATACTCATGTCCCAAAAGAGAAGAGGACTAAACTAGATCCTTCAGGAAAGAAGGGCATCTTTGTGGGTTATAGTGAAAGCTCGAAGGCTTACAGAATATACTTTCCAGGGTTCAAGAAAATTGATGTCAGTAGGGATGTAACATTTGATGAAAACTCAGCATTCATCAAATCAAGAAAGGCACCTACCGAAGTTTATGAAGAACCTAAGGAAACAAGATTTCAGGACACTATCATGACTGAAGCAGTTCCAGAAACTGTTCGTGAGTTTGAAGATCCACAAGAACCTGTAGATCCACCCCGTGAGGATAACTCTCACAAGAGGAAACCTGTATGGGATAGAGAGCTCATTCATGATGCAGAAAGATTTGGCATTCCAGAAGAAGAACACGGAGCAAAGAAGAGAACCAGATCACACACCAGTTATGTTGCTTTACTCTGTGACATTATGAACAAAGAGCCTTCCAGTTATGAAGAAGCAGCAGAAAAGAAAGAATGGAAGGATGCTATGGTTGAGGAATACCAATCAATAATGAAGAATGATGTTTGGGATGTTGTCCCAAGACCTAAAGAGAAGTCTGTTGTGACTTCCAAGTGGATCTACAAAATCAAACACGCTGCAGATGGCAGTGTAGAAAAATACAAAGCAAGATTCGTAGCTCGTGGTTTCTCTCAGAAAGAAGGAATAGATTATGAAGAAACCTTTGCACCTGTAGCCAGGTATACTTCCATCAGAACAGTACTTGCCCTGGCTGCAGCAATGAAATGGAAAATACACCAGATGGATGTCAAGACTGCTTTCCTGAATGGTGTAGTAGAAGAGGAAGTATATGTGGAACAGCCACTCAGTTTTGAAATACATGACAGGGAGTCATATGTGTGCAGATTGAAGAAAGCCTTGTATGGCTTGAAGCAAGCTCCCAGAACTTGGTATGGAAGGATGGACAGTTTTCTATCTAGCTTGGGATTTACCAAGAGTAAAGCAGATTCCAACCTTTACTACAAGGTTGAGGAAGGGAATCCAGTAATTCTACTCCTGTATGTGGATGACCTATTTGTGACAGGAGATGACAGACTGATTGCAGATACTAAGAGGAAGCTTGCAGCTGAATTCGATATGAAAGATTTGGGAATGATGCACTATTTCCTAGGTATGGAGGTGTGGCAGAATGCAGGTGGGATCTTCCTTGGTCAAGGGAAGTACACAGTAGATATCCTGAAGAGATTCGGTCTGATGGATTGCAATGCGATGGCCACACCGATGGCATCGAATCTGAAGCTTCTATGTGATGCTTCATCTGAGCCAGTTGATGTCTCTATGTATCGTCAGATGATTGGGTCCTTGATGTACCTGACGAACACGAGACCATACATTTGCTTTGCTGTGAACACATTGAGCCAGTTCCTGACGGATCCGAGGAGTGTTCACTTGGTTGCTGTAAAGCATGTTCTGAGGTACCTGAAGGGTACAGTGGATTATGGGCTCAGGTATGAGGTGAATCAAAAGTTTAACCTGTAGGGTTATGTTGATTCAGATTGGGCTGGAAGTGATGCAGATAGGAAGAGCACATCTGGGTGTTGCTTCAGTATGGGATCAGGTGTGATCTCTTGGTTTAGCAGGAAGCAGTCCTGCGTAGCACTGAGTACATCTGAGGCAGAGTATGTTGCAGCCTGTTCAGCTAGTTGTGAGGCAGTATGGCTACGGAAGCTACTGTCTGAGTTATTTGATCTCCCGTTGGAGGCTACTAGTATCTTTTGTGATAACCAGAGTTGTGTGAAGCTATCCGAGAACCCAGTGCTTCATGACAGGTCGAAACACATAGATATCAAATATCACTATATCAGGGATATGGTGCAGAGAGGAGCTGTGAAGCTCCTGTATGTTGAGATGGACGAGCAGATTGCAGATGTGCTGACGAAGCCACTAGCCAGAGTGAAGTTCGAGTACTTCAGAGAGAGGCTTGGCGTTCTTCAGATCGAGGACACTTCGAGGAAGAAGTGATGGACACATTTGCTGAAGCCATTCCAAGCATGTTGGAAGGAGGATCCTTCACATGGTTGTGGATGTAAGCGCTGGATGATGAGCATCAGGATGATGTTCTGGTTTCTGCTTGGATATGATCAGTTGGATCATTTTTATGTATGTATGTACGCATCATGTTGGATGCTGGATATGATCAGTTGGATCATTTTATGTATGTATGTATGCATCATGTGGATGCTGGATATGATCAGTTGGATCATTTTATGTATGTATGTACGCATCATGTGGATGCTGGATATGATCAGTTGGATCATTTTATGTATGTATGTATGCATCATGTTGGATGCTTGGACCATGTATCTGTATATGTATCAGGTGGATACATTGTATGATCAGGTGGATCATGTATGGTGATATATATCATGTATTTGTATTTGTATCAGGTGGATACATTGATGATCAGGAGGATCATGTATGATGATATGTATCAAGTAGATACTTGGTATGCATCAGGTAGATGCAGTGATGATCAGGATGATCATAG
This sequence comes from Larix kaempferi, assembly GCA_027924585.1. NCBI lineage: Eukaryota > Viridiplantae > Streptophyta > Pinopsida > Pinales > Pinaceae > Larix > Larix kaempferi. The sequence goes on from BSBM01000662.1 coordinate 6,754,817, forward strand.
ATGATGAGCTTCAGGATGTTGCTCCAGATGACATGCAGCAGGATGTTGCAGTGATGATCAGGATGATCATAGATGATGAGCTTCAGGATGTTGCTCCAGATGACATGCAGCAGGATGTTGCAGTGATGATGATCAGGATGATCGTGGATACATCAGGATGATGTATGGTGAGTATCAGGTTGATACTCTGTGGCCGTGGATCAGGTTGTGCAGATAAGCATGTAATTTGTGCCCTGGGAGATTTGCAGATGGTCTTTCGAGGTTTTGCCTATGGCATGTAATTCGGTGCCCTGGGACATCTGGCAAATGCTCTTTCGAGGTTTTGCTTGGGAGGACATATAATTTGTGCCCTGGGAGATCTGCAGATAGTCTTTCGAGGTTTTGCCTATGGCATGTAATTTGTGCCCTGGGATATCTGGCAGATGCTCTTTCGAGGTTTTGTCCTATGGCATGTAATTTGTGCCCTGGGAGATTTCAGGTCGGAGTTGTGTACCCGTAACATCATGAAATGCTCTTTCGAGGTTTTGCCATGACCACATGTAATTTGTGCCCTGGGAGATCCGATAGGTTGAGCTGTGTGCTTGTAATCAGTCCTGGGATGCTCTTTCGAGGTTTTGTGGTGACCACATGTAATTTGTGCCCTGGGAGATCCGATAGGTTGAGCCTTGTGCTCGTAATCAGTCTTGGGATTCTCTTTCGAGGTTTTTTGGTGAGGTCACATGTAATTTGTGCCCTGGGAGATCCTATAGGTAGAGCCATGTGCTCGTAACAGCCTGGGATGCTCTTTCGAGGTTTTGTGACGCACGTAATAAGTCCCGAGGATTCCACAGTATGTCCAGTGGTGATGAAGACCTGCAGGTGGTGGGCCTACATCTAGTATGAAAAAGGACTGGCTCTGTAGAACTTCCTATGACGAGTAGAGTCAGAGATTGGTTGAGATAGCAGCAGCAGTGACGATGATCATGACGATGCATCGATGACGATGATCCAGAGAAGAAGACTTGTCTAGCAGATCTGTGTCGAGAAATACCTTCCTAGTTAAGAGGGAGTGTTGATGTATATGTAACTTCGGAATGTATTTCATTTGTATATTTTATATATATTTATTGTACCCTTATAAGAGATGTGTTATTCCTCTATAAGGAAGTGTCGTCATGTGGATTGACAAGTGTCGCAAGTGTGTGTACTTGCCGATGGGTTATTAGACCACCATTTGGGGTCGGCCCGGAATTATATATAATATAATGTGGATGTATCTAAGTAGACAAGTCGGCCCCAATAGGTCACTGGGAAAAAAGGTGAGTATAAATAGAGATAGGAGATCTCTATTTTACTCACTCGAAAAAGTAACTATCTCTCTCTCTGAAAAGTGGCGCACTAGTGAGGAGGAGGAGGATCATCTGCTAGGAGACTATCTCAGTATTATTTGGTTGTATTTTGGTTGAGCCATTGCTCTCTCTATCTCTGAGGAAGTTGTGGGGTTTTTCACCTTAGGGTTTTCCCCACGGAAACTCTGTGTCTCTTGTCTCTATGCTTTTGATTCTTGTGATGCTTGTGATGTTTTTCATATTATGATTGTCATGCATTGATATACTGTAGATGTTATTCTCTCAGCAAAGATCCTATAGTATTGTGAATTAATACTAAAAATTTAACAAGAGCATAGGAGACATTGATTTTCCATTGAGGTATAAACATCTAATGCAACGATGGGTACCTAATATGCTACCTCAAGTGGACACATATTTCCTCATCAATGGGAGGATGTATCGCATCGCTCCTTCGTCCTTACATGGACTGGGGCTATTTTCCATGGATGGAATAAGCGTCGGCTATGGCACTGTAACTGAATTGATGGAGTATGTAGGACCACTATACATATACAATAACTGGTTGATCGTGGTCCAATATACTCGAAGTATACAGAGATACGGAGTTGCCGCAAATTATATTCAACTAGAAGAAAACAATAAAAACAAAGGGGCGACTATGTATATTGATGGGAGACCAAAAGTGTCTGGAAACGTTGTTGACTTTATAAATAGCACACGACCAGTGACAACAAATAAGCAACCAAATTGCGAATTTGAGGGACGCGAAGAACATGGTATATTTGTATGTGCAATAAAAACAATACTTCCAAGTGAAGAGTTGTTGATAGATTACAACTTAAATCGAATAGATGTGGCTTCCGCGGTCCAGGGTAAACGTGGACCATCAGAAACTATGCCTCATCAGGTAAATGCTAAATGTAGTAACTAAACATGACTACAATACAATAACTAAATGTTTTAGTTTTTTTTTTTTGTTGTTAACATTCGATTTCCATTGTTGACATTCGCTTTTATCGTGCTTATTATGAATATTTCCATGTGATTACATGGTGATTACACTGCTATGAATATCTCATTTTTGTTTATGATGCAATTATTGACTCAATGTTTGTTTAGGGTGGCGGAAGTGGAAAGGAACATGCTGCTTCCATGGTCCAAGGTGACTGTGGAAGGTTAGAATCTATGCCTCGTCAGGTAAATGTTCAATATAGTAAATAAATATGACTACAATAACAAGATGTTCCGATTTTCACTTTAGAATTCTCTTTTTCTGTGCTTATTGTTAATATTTCCATATGATAACATGCTTATTAAACTGTGGAAGGAGTCTGCTCATGGCCATGGAGCAGAACATGTATCTTCTACTTCTGAGGTAAAAATAAATATTAATGCAATATCTCATTTTTGTTTATGTTACAATTATTTAGTATGAGGTAAACATTTATTTATTGATTTATTGTGATAGGGTGGTGCCAGTGGAAGGTCACACTCTGTGGCCTGTCAGGTAATTGTTAAGTATAATAACTAAATGTTTCGATTTAGTATGTTAACATTCAATGTCCACTATTGACATTCACATTTTTCTGAGCTTATGATGGATTACTGGTTCATTTACCGTGTCAGGGTGAGGATCGTGGAAAGGCACCTGCTGCTTCCATAGTGCCGGTTGATCATGGACAGTCACCGGCCACAACACCGCGTCAGGTAAGTGTTAGTGTATAATAGTAACTTAATTTTCATTACAATATCAATATTTGAATGATGTTAAAATTATATTGCTTAATTTTATTGTTTGATGAATTTAGTCACGTGCACTCGATCTGGGTGATGAGGGGTTTGAGGAAGACATTTTCTATTCCATTGACCCATTGCAAAATTTAAGAATAGCCCTGAAAAAGGAAAACATAGCAATGCTTGCCTTGGCTCGCAAAAGGCCCTTGACACAGGAGAACATGGCAAGGATTCATGAGTTGCAAGATCAAATACAATCTCATGGGGTAAGTGGCATCTTCACATATTTTTTTAAGCTATGACATGATTTCATATTTGATATTATGTTTTTAATTTTTCCAAGTGATCTGATAAAGTAAAGTTTATTGTTTGTAGGAGTTTTTAAAACCCATGACTAGAGAACCTGCCGAGACAGGTATAGGTAGCAGTGATGGTCCAATGCAGCAAAAACATCGGCAAAGCAATGTACCAATGAGGATTTTTGGCACTCCTGCGGTTGTCCTCGAATCCATTGATGACGGCACTGATTTGATCGACATGCCATGCCGGAGCATGATGAGATGGAGCTTAGGACTCCACAAGACTCTGGAGATGAACGTATTGTAGACGACCAGGAAACTTTTCCTGGAGGAGCACGAGTTAAAAGCACCGGATCACTAGATATCACCTTTCTGGTGGATGACTCTTGTGTTCCTATCAAGATTCAAACGATTGCAGGTATTTATTAATTAATTTATTGATTTTAATCATGAAATTGAAATAGACATACATTGAAATTATTATAAATTAATGGATTACATGTTTTTGTAGGAAACAATTTTTTCTACAGGCATTTGAATGACAAAGCATTAGAGCTGTTTGGTCCCACCATTCGCACACAGTGGAATAGCCAAGATAGAACTAAGAGAGATGAATTGATAGACCACATGGTCAACTTGTTCGGCAATACTTTCAACAAGAAAGTGGTTGCAAAGATAGCTGGCAAGAATTTGAAATATACCAGGGCCCAATATAGGGAAAGATTGCAAATTGACCTCAAGCATGAGCGCCCTCCCATGGTTCCAGAGAAAGAGTGGAAGGCACTCATAGAGGATGCAAATGAGAACTTGCTAAAAGGACAAGGAAAACAACCATGGCCTGGTAAAGCAAGGTACAACATATATCATCTTTTTACTTAAATAAGCTCAATTATTTTTTTCTTTTTTGTTTTAAGTAAGATTTTTGATATCTAAGGTTTTTCAAAATTTTCATATATAGGCTAACTGACACCTCCAAAGAAACCAACGTTAGAATGGAAAAGCACGGGAAAGACTGGGCTAGGGTGGCTATAGAAAACTAAGAGAAAGAATCGTAAGTATTAAATGATTAAATGTTGGGAATATTTATTTAACAGTACCGAACAAATATCTGATTTTGATACTGGAAATTTTAAAATGTGTTATCATGCATTGCAGGGAAATACGTTCCAAGATGTTGCCACCAAGGAAGACCTAAATCTTGGTTTCAAGTTTGGTTTTAAAAGTGTGGTTGAATATCGAAAAAGATTTGGGCAGAATCTAATCTCCCCAATGACGCAAATGCATGTATATCACCAATTGTAGTATACTATTAAATTCTATTCAGTTTTAATTATATCACCCATAACTAAAATTTTGTGTTTGTTTTTAAGCAACAATGCAACCGTAGTAGTGAATGTAGCGACACTCAGCAAGTACCAGTTGATGTTGGGGTGCACATGTCCCATGATAGTGTGGAGCATAGAATCCATTCTGGTATGTATGCTTTGGAAATAAAAATATCTACTGTGATTAGATATATATATTTCCTGACGTATACTTATAAATTTTCTTCTTTCAATGGAAGACCATGCAGCTCAGGAGGGTGAACTGCAAGAGGAAGCAACTAGACCTCCAATTAACACCCTAGCTATCACAGCTACACAGACAGGTAAAGAGAAATATTGTAATTTTAATCAAAATAATGAAATATTTATTTCAATAATATTTCAACATATATATATGCTCATTTCCGTTGTTGCACTTCACACCCCTTCAGAACTGCCTCCACGCCCTGCTCAACGACGTACAAGAAGTATGATACATGAGGGCATGGAAACACAAACAATAATAGGAGATATCGCAGTAAATACTGCGCCAAATGATGATTGTGATACCCTACTCACCAGATTTTACAATGCAAAAAACATAAATCAACGAAAAAGTAGATGCAACATAAATTCATGACTTGTATCTTGATGTATATCGATATTGTTAGTATGAAACATTGATTCTCTTAATATTAGCTATTAGTGACATAATCAGGTTCTTAAAATTTAATAATTTTTCCCATTTATATGAAAGGTAACATAGTTAACTTTTATTTGGTATAGTTACGAGGTACTTATCTTTTATGTGATGCTCTTAGGAATTTTCCCATTTCTATCTTTTATTTTCTTAGAATTTGAATTTTAAATTTAAATATCACAAGTCATTGTATGCTTGTTTATAATTATTTTGTATTTTAATATTCAAATTTTGTGTTTTCTCACACATCATCACTCTTATATGTGCTGCATGTAGATATATTAGTTTGAAACATTGATTCTCTTTATATTAGATATGTTCATCATCACTTTCATGTTGTTAGTCTGAAACATTGATTCTCTTTATATTAGCTATTAAAAACATAATCATGTTCTTAAAATTTAATGATTTTCCCATTTATATGAAAGGTAACATAGGTGGCTTTTATTTTCTATAGTTACAAGGTACTTATCTGTTATGTGATGCTATCAAGATTGCATAGAGAGAAATGAGGGATATTTTATTTGGCATCCCACCACCCTTCCTTATACTATGATGATGAACTTTCAGGTTATATGGAACGTTTGTACATTTGAGAGATATATGACTGGTTGTACCTTCCCCACCTTGATTGAGTTATGATTGGTCTTGTGGTACCTTATCTTTCACTTGTGTTTAATGGGGTCATTTACCCTCCTTGAGTAATTTTTTTAAAACCACCTTATTGATGTTTTGGTCTTATAGAGTACTATGGTTGTTTGGCCACATTTGGAGCATACCCTTGGTTCTAAGGGTCATGGGTCTTGTACTACCCACACCTATGTTATGACCATTGTTTATATTTTCTTATTTTATGACCATTGTTTATAATTGTACACACACTTCAGATCTGATTTTTGGTTTAATGTTGACGTGGAGATCTTCAACTATACCTCTCTTATTGCTATATGATCAATATGTTTATTTTATTACCTGTTATTGATTGAGTTATTAAATACTTGTTGTACCTTCCCCACCTTGATTGAGTTATTATTGGACTTGTGGTACCTTGTATTTGACTTGTGGTTAATGGGGTCATTTACCCTCCTTGATTTTTTTTTACACCACCTTGTTGAATTTTTGGTCTTATAGAGTAGTTGACTTTGATCACCTGTGATCAATTGTGGTGTGATCACGTTGATGAGTGCAGAGGTTAAAAGAGATGAAAATTATGTTATAAAATGTTTTATTGTTGCTTTAGCACTATTAAGAAATAGTACCGTTTTATCATGCAGCTGGAGAATTGTTATGTTACTGTACCTTTCTTTCATCTATGTGCTTAATTGTTGTAGTATGTGGACTGTGTTAACCTGTTTGAGGTCTGTACTTAACTTTTCCTCTCTCTCAAGGTACTTTCATGTTCCCTTGGTGACTTGTCCCTTGAAAGGATAAGATCTGAACCAAAATGTCGTCTGAGTACAAGGAAGCCTAATGAATTTTTATTCACTTTTTTCATTGCTTATTTACTGCTGCTGCATATGTTATAATTTGATTACTTCCCATTTCATCTCAAGGACCCACTTCAACACAGGGACCACAGCGAAGTGTTGAAGTTGATAGAGATCAAATTTATGTTATAAAATCTTTTACTGTTGCTTTAGCACTAGTCAGAAATTTGGATGGTAATTGTGAGGAAATTTTGCTTTTGTAGACCATATCCCTAAATTGAAAGGTAACATAGGTGGCTTTTATTTTCCATAGTAAAAGGTACTTATATGTTACATGATGCTATCAGGATTGCATAGAGAGAAATGAGGGATATTTTTATTTGGCATCCCACCACCCTTCCTTATACTATGATGATGAACTTTCAGGTTATATGGAACGTCTGTACATTTGAGAGAGTTATGACTGGTTGTACCTTCCCCACCTTGATTGAGTTATGATTGGTCTTGTGGTACCTTATCTTACACTTGTGTTTAATGGGGTCATTTACCCTCCTTGAGTAATTTGTTTTAAACCACCTTGTTGAAGTTTTGGTCTTATAGAGTACTATGGTTGTTTGGCCACATTTGGAGCATACCCTTGGTTCTAAGGGTCATGGGTCTTGTACTACCCACAGCTATGTTATGACCATTGTTTATATTTTCTTATTTTATGACCATTGTTTATATTTGTACCCACACTTCAGATCTGAATTTTGGTTTAATGTTGATGTGGAGATCTTCAACTATACCTCTCTTATTGTTATATGATCAATATGTTTATTTTATTACCTGTTATTGATTGAGTTATTAAATACTTGTTGTACCTTCCCCACCTTGATTGAGTTATTATTGGACTTGTGGTACCTTGTCTTTGACTTGTGGTTAATGGGGTCATTTACCCTCCTTGATTTTTTTTATACCACCTTGTTGAATTTTTGGTCTTATAGAGTAGTTGACTTTGATCACCTGTGATCAGTTGTGGTGTGATCACCTTGATGAGTGCAGAGGTTGAAAGAGATGAAAATTATGTTATAAAATGTTTTACTGTTGCTTTAGCACTATTCAGAAATAGTACCGTTTTATCATGCAGCTGGAGAATTGTTATGTTATTGTACCTTTCTTTCATCTATGTGCTTAATTGTTGTAGTATGTGGATTGTGTTAACCTGTTTGAGGTATGTACTTAACTTTTCCTCTCTCTCAAGGTACTTTCATGTTCCCTTGGTGACTTGTACCTTGAACGGATAAGATCTGAACCAAAATGTTGTCTGAAAAAGTTTTATCAGAAAGGTTGTCAATTATATGTACTCCATATATCAGAATCGTTAGAGGACAAAGGACCAAGGATAGAAGACTTCTCGTTGTTGCAAGAGTTCCAAGATGTATTTCCGGATGAAGTGCCGAGACTATCACCAAAGAGAGATATTGATTTTACCATCGATCTTGTTCCAGGGGAAACACCGAATTCCAAAGCTCCTTATAGAATGAGTACACCGGAATTGGTGGAGTTGAAGATGCAACTACAAGAATTAATGGACAAGCGGTACATTAGGCCTAGTGTGTCTCCTTAGGGAGCACTGGTGCTATTTGTTAAGAAGAAAGATGGGACTTTGAGGCTATGTATTGATTACAGGCAACTCAATAAAGTGACAATCAAGAACAAGTATCCATTGCCAAGAATTGATGACTTGTTTGATCAAATGAAGGAAGCTAAAGTGTTTTCAAATATTGACTTGAGGTTCGGTTATCATCAAGTGAGGATTAAAGAAGAAGACATTCACAAGACGACTTTCAGAACTAGATATGGTCATTATGAGTTCACTGTGGTTCCATTTGGTCTTACCAATGCACCTGCTACCTTCATGTGTCTCATGAATAGTGTGTTCAACAAATATTTGGATAATTTTGTGATTGTGTCCTTGGATGACATTCTTGTCTATTCAAGGAATGAAGAAGAACATGAGGAGCATCTAAGGATGGTGTTGCAAGTCCTTAGAGAACATCAGTTGTATACCAAGTTAAGCTAGTGTGAGTTTTACCAAAATAAGGTGCAATACTTGGGTCATGTTATTTCTGAAGAAAGAATTGCAGTTGATCCAGAAAAGATTAATGCTATCATGGATTGGTCTACTCCAAAGAATGTTTCAGATGTTAGGTCTTTTATGGGCCTTGTTGGTTACTACAGAAGGTTTATTGAAGGATTCTCCAAGATAGCTCATCCAATCACTTCATTGCAGAAGAAGAATATCAAGTTTGTATGGTCTAAAAAGTGTGAGAAAAGCTTTCAGCAGTTAAAGGAGTTACTTACCAATGCTCCTGTTTTGAAGATAGTAGATCCAAAGAAAGATTTTGTAGTGTGCACATATGCTTGCATTGAAGGACTGAGTGGAGTTCTCATGCAAGAAGGAATTGTGATCTGCTATGAGTCAAGGAAATTAAAAGAGCATGAAAAGAATTATGCCACACGTGATTTGGAATTAACAGCCATAGTACATGCTCTTAAGATGTGGAGACATTATTTGATGGGAAGAAGATTTGAGCTTAGAACAGACCACATGAGCTTGAAGTACTTGTTTGACCAGCTAAACTTGAATGCTAGGAAAGCTAGATGGATGGAGTTTCTTTGTGAATTTGATTTTGAAATTAAGCATGTAAAAGGGAAGGAGAATAAGGTTGCATATGCTCCTAGCAGAAAATTTCATGTTGCAGCATTAAGTATGTGCAAATCAGATTTGAAGACAAGAATTCTTGAAGCCCAAAACGGTGATGAAACTTGCCTTCAAATTAAAGAGAAGTTGTAGCAAGATAATGTGGATGAAAAGTGTGCGGGATATCAGCTGGGTGAAGACAATATCCTCATCTACAAAGATAGGCTGTACATTCCAAATAATGCAGGTTTGAAGAAGCTAGTGATGGATGAAATACATCAAATGCCATACTCTGGACACCCAGGATATCAGAAGACTATAACAGTAGCAAGAAAGCAATACTTTTGGCATGGTATGAAGAAGGACATAGCTGAGTACATTTCTAGGTGTCAGAAGTGCCAACAAGTCAAGGAAGAATACCAACATCCAGTAGGATTGTTGCAGCCCTTACCCATTCCAGAATGAAAGTGGGAAGTGATCTTTATGGATTTTATAACAGGTCTGCCCATGATAGTGAAGAAGCATGATTCAATCATAGTTGTGGTGGGAAAGCTATCAAAGGTAGCTCACTTTATTCCAGTCAAGTCCACTCACAAGGCTAGTGACATTGCAAATATCTTCATGAGAGAGATATTCAAGTTGCATGGATTGCCTAAGGCAATAATTTCTGATCGTGATACAAAGTTCACTTCCAATTTCTGGAAGGGATTATTTCAAGAATTGGGAACTAAATTGAATTTTAGTACAGCATATCATCCTCAAACAGATGGCCAAACTGAGAGGGTGAATCAGGTTCTTGAATACATGCTGAGAATGTATGTGATGGACAAACCATCCAAGTGGGAATATTTCCTACACTTGGTAGAATTTGCATACAAAAATGGACATCATGCATCCTTGGGAATGGGTCCATTTGAAGCATTGTATGGCAAGGGATGCAGAACTCTAGTGAATTGGGATAGCCTGGTGAATAGGGTAGTACTTGGACCAGAGATGATCAAGGAAATGGAATAGGAATTTGCTAAGATCAGACAAAATTTAAAGGTAGCTCAGGATAGGAAAAAGAGTTATGCAGATTTGAAAAGAGTGCATAAGGAATTTCAGATTGGGGATCATGTTTATTTGAGAGTGAAACCAAGGAAAAGTTCTCTCAAGTTGGGGAGTTGTGCCAAGTTGTCACTGAGATATTGTGGGCCATTTGAAGTCCTTGATAGGATAGGGCCAGTTGCATATAGAATTGCATTGCCTGCTAACATAAAAGCTCATAATGTTTTCCATGTATCTTTGCTTAAGAAGTATGTACATGATCCTAATCATATGATTGATTGGAATGTGATACAGGTGGAACCCGAGGGAGAGTTTCAAGTAGAGCCTATGCGCATCCTCAACAAGAAGGTCACTTTGCTCCAGAACAGAGCCATCGGGCAGGTAAAGGTCCAATGGGAGCACCTTAGCCCTGATGAGGCTACATGGGAGCTAGAGGATGCCATGAGAGAGGCATTCCTATTTTTGTTCAGTTTTGAGAACACCGAGGATGGTTTTGTTCTAAGGGGGAGGGGAATGTAATACCCCAATTTTGACCCTTATGAAATATTGGTTCTTAATGTGAATATTGTGTACATGCGATGTATGTTTCTCTAGCGTGGAGCTCAAGGCCAAGGCCCCGCTAGTATATGTTCGTATTTTATTTTAAATCGACAAACATTTGACATTTTGTTACCCATGTGCTATTAACCCATGGGATATTGTAAATTGATGTAAATATTTAATATTGCAATAAAATACCAAAAACTGCCTATGGGAGCAACGAATGAGAAGGGGCCATGTGCATTCACTAGGGAGTGGTGAGGGGGTTGTGGGGATGAACCATATGCTGCCAAATGTCATTGTGAGAACCCATTTGGCTTTCTTTGATGACATTTATTTCTGTTTTAAGGAAGTAGTTGAAGATTTCGGTCCATGGCTTCAATGGAGCATGGGCAGCCCAGAAATTTGTATTTGCAGGTATGGGCTATGTTTTCTTGTACCACAAGTCACTCTACCTCATGGGAGTTTCCTCTTCCTCATTCCCATTCCAGTGTGTAAGAACCCAGCATCATTTTCCATCCAAAAATGAATTCCCAGCAGTGAGCAAAACCAGAAATCGCAACTTTGCAAGAACCCACGTTTTGAAGAGCCAAAAATGCTCAGATTTGGTATTTGACAGTGAAATCCAATGGGGGATCCATAGATATCAACCTTGGGGCGAATTTGAGAGTATTAGATACCCCAAAATATGTTGGAAAACCCAGTTTTTATAGCTCAGAAAACCAGTGACGAGATTGAGTTATTTGATGAACAGAATTGTGAGAAATCCAATTGTGAATGACTGAGCAGAGGTTGGGTTTGCTTGATAAACCCAGTGAAGGCTAGAATCTCAAGGATTAGAAGCTGGACCTTTCTATGCCCACCCTGAAGAGCACTGGAGGGAAGGGACGCCTGAGGGGTTGTGCAGCAGAGAAGGGGACCTTCCTTGTGTTGGGTGTAGTGGGTAATGTGGGTGCCTTGACTGTTGAATTCATCTGAGATGCCTGTAGCTTTGTGGATGAGCTCACTGGCTTAGCATTTCGCTCATTTGTCTGTTGTATGCTTGGTAAACCCAACTGTGAGTTGGCTTAACATAGTTGTTGAGTGAAACCATGGCTGTGAGTGAGCTTGTTTAGTTCCTCCTTAGTGGATACACAACCCAGCTCGGGGTTGATCTCTCAGTTGAAGGAATACAAGCTGGACAGAGATCTATGGTTGGGTGGAACATTGCTCTCACATAGCCAGTTGTTGGACAGCTTCATCTTCCAAATAAGTGTTCTCTGTGATTTACATTATATGCATTATGTGTTTTGCAGTGTGTTAATTCTGAATGTTAATTGCCCATGTTAATGAAATGAAATGATTGTCTTAATGAAATCGACATGAAGGTCTGTGCATAGCATGAGTACGAGATTGAATTCTCTGCATAATGAACCATCATATGCCTGTGTTAGATACGATGATGCATTACTGTTTGTGTGTTTGCAAATATGTTTATTTTCGCTGTGTTTATATTGAGTATGAGTCTGCACACAGAAGATTTTAATCGTTATGAATTTATGAGTAATGTATGGGGCTAAGATTGTCAAATAAGCCCGGTATGTCAGTTATGTTTCCCTCCCTTGCACCGGATTGATGGAAGGGGACGTGACAGTTGTGGTGTGATCACCTTGATGAGTGCAGAGGTTGAAAGAGATGAAAATTATGTTATAAAATGTTTTACTATTGCTTTAGCACTATTTAGAAATAGTACCGTTTTATCATGCAATTGGAGAATTGTTATGTTACTGTACCTTTCTTTCATCTATGTGCTTAATTGTTGTAGTATGTGGACTGTGTTAACCTGTTTGAGGTCTATACTTAACTTTTCCTCTCTCTCAAGGTACTTTCATGTTCCCTTGGTGACTTGTCCCTTGAAAGGATAAGATTTGAACCAAAATGTTGTCTGAGTACAAGGAAGCCTAATCAATTTTTATTCGCTTTTTTCATTACTTATTTACTGTTGCTGCATATGTTATAATTTGATTACTTCCCATTTCATCTCGAGGACCAAATTCAGCACATGGACCACATAGGAGTGTTGAATTTGATAGAGATCAAATTTATGTTATAAAATCTTTTACTGTTTCTTTAGCACTAGTCAGAAATTTGGATGGTAATTGTGAGGAAATTTTGCTTTTGTAGACCATATTCCTAAATTGAAAGGTAACATAGGTGGCTTTTATTTTCTATAGTACAAGGTACTTATCTATTATGTGATGCTATCAGGATTGCATAGAGAGAAATGATGGATATTTTTATTTGGCATCCCACCACCCTTCCTTATACTGTGATGATGAACTTTCAGGTTATATGGAATGTCTGTACATTTGAGAGAGATATGACCGGTTGTACCTTCCCCACCTTGATTGAGTTATGATTGGTCTTGTGGTACTTTATCTTTCACTTGTGTTTAATGGAGTCATTTACCCTCCTTGAGTAATTTTTTTTAAACCACCTTGTTGAAGTTTTGGTCTTATAGAGTACTATGGTTGTTTGGCCACATTTGGAGCATACCCTTGGTTATAAGGGTCATAGGTCTTGTACTACCCACATCTATGTTATGACCATTGTTTATATTTTCTTATTTTATGACCATTGTTTATATTTGTACCCACACTTCATATCTAATTTTTGGTTTAATGTTGACGTGGAGATCTTCAACTATACCTCTCTTATTGTTATATGATCAATATGTTTATTTTATTACATGTTACTGATTGAGTATTAAATACTTGTTATACCTTCCCCACCTTGATTGAGTTATTATTGGACTTGTGGTGCCTTGTCTTTGACTTGTGGTTAATGAGGTCATTTACCCTCCTTAATTTTTTTTATACCACCTTGTTGAATTTTTGGTCTTATAGAGTACTTGACTTTGATCAATTGTGATCAGTTGTGGTGTGCTGAGAATCACTTCTCTTGTGCTAAGACTTGGTTGAAGTTTATAATTTTTGTGACTTTATTTATGCTGAGTTATGTACTTTGCTTGAATTTCATTGACCTAATCAACTCCAGTCATTTCTCTCTCTCTGGTTTGTACACACCCTCTTGTAGGGTCAACTAGTTCCTAGAGTAGACTGGCCTCTCCAAGGCACAATCAGTCTTTTCTAAAAGTAACACTTCTGAGTATTTTTACAAGAAGGGTTTCACACCCAGGTTGGTATCTTCAACTATATCTCTCTTTTTGTTATATGATCTATATGTTTATTTTATTACATGTTACTGAACATTAGTTTATCGTTTTAGTTTGCTTGTCAGTGTAACTAATTATAATATGTTGATAGTTTTTTACACACTTTAAGATAAATTGATGCCCACTTGTAGGAATTTTTGACATGTATACATGTTGGCATCTTTTACGAAGTAGCTACTTAGTCATAGATTGGCCCTATTCTTAGGAGTAGGTTGGAAATATGGAAATTTACCCACTGATAGATTTGTTGAGCTAGATTAGATTGTCTTGTGGTTTTAAGTTACATTAAGTTCTTTTCCATTATCAGCTTTCTGTCGTGTCTAAATTATTTGATTTGTGATATGAATTTAAGTTGTGGTTGGGAACATTTCACAATACTTTATATTATCTTAGAAAAGAGATCAACAATAATGGGATGCTTATTGGGAATTAGCATGATATTGATCATTGTTGAACAACATTGAAATCAAATGTTCTGCTTTCTTATATTATTATTTGAAATTTGTTACCTATCAGTCATATAATTGGTTGACATGTATATAAAAGTAGACTATAAATGACGACCTCTTTTAAATGCCAAATAGTTCATATGTGGAGTCTATACATTTCTTCAGGGAGCCTGTGTTAAGAAACTTTCAGGTAAAGGCAAAGTAAAGAGAGAAGAGAAACAAAGCAAATTGTTGCTCTTCTTAGTTCACCCTTAGAGAAGTACAATGATGTTATGATTCTCCTAAATATGACAAATTATCCTGTAATAATGGAGCATCTTGACTATGCGACAAACAAGGTGATGGAAGGTGTTATTATTCCAAATATCATGAAGAACACATAGATATTGATAGCAAATGAGGTTTGTTTTTTATACAAATGCATACTGAAAATATAGACTCACGCTGCATATGGTGAAATGCTACTAAATTGATCAAAGAAGACTAGAATTGTACGTACTATAGGTTATTTATTCAAAGGTTAGGCATTATTTGAGTTGATTAGTGGGCTAATCAAGGACACAACTGGAGCACCCAATTGTGGATGAGGTGAATGACTTGCACGCTTATTTGTTATATTTTTTAATTTCTATTACTCTTTTCTTATGTACATTTTTGGTTCCTTAGATGCTTTTATTAACATATGCTTTTCATGAAGATAGAAGATGGTCAACTAATTGCATTAGGGAAATATTGCAAAGTGTACTCATTGTAACAACATTATGCCAATATTATGATATAATGAAGGACATAGATATTTATTTCATAAGTTAACTTGAAGTTTGATCTCCGATGATGTTGATTACTACTTGCTTATTTTCTTTAAGTTACAGCTTGAAGTTTACTTGCATAAGGGTTTATGACGAGTAAAGGATGTCGTAATGATATTTTTTTTGAACTTGAAGCTTACTTGCATAAGAGTTTATGATGAGTAAAGTGATGATTTAATGATATTTTTTTGCCTTTGAAATAGATCGATGAGGAAGATTTTAAGGAAGAACAAAATTTGCTAGCATGACTTGTTCATGTGCTAGTGAAGGAAGACTAGGAGGAGACGTTTAAGGTAAATAGTCAAAGACCATTTGAAACGACTTGGATAAATTACTTGTAATTTTGTGTTCTATATTGTTGCCTTGGATTCCCTTCCCCATCTGCATTCCCACGGGTTCATGTGTTGCAGCCCCTGTATTAGAGCTCCAAATCAATATAATGTGTAAATTTGGTTGGGTTTGCAAATATGGCAGTTATGAATATACCAGGTCAGGTCATTAGGCGCCTCACTCAATTTCTGCTTTCATGCCTATATTAGAGGCAGGTCATTGTGCTCTTTCTAATTGGTAGTTTTTAACGTCTAGGACATTCCATTGGGGTAAAGGATTGAATATGTTATTAAAGTAGCAAAAGTGTCTTGTCTTTTTGGTGAGTTTTCCTTCAAATCCTGGTAGGGTTTTCAATAGATTGTTAGTTTCAAATTGTAATATGTTACAGGGTTTTTTTCTTTGAATTTTCTTTATTGGGAGGATATCTGATATTGTTGAGATTACAAATGTTAATTATTGAATATATTTGTATTGTAATACTTCTACACGCATCTATTTTTAGGTTGCATCTGAGTTGTGCTTCGTGCAATAAGGTAGGTCTAAGGCTCTCTCCCTTACTGGTTTTTTTTAACACTTCTAGGTATCGTCGCTATAGCGGTGGATAGATTAGCATATGCGTGGATAGGCTATAGAAGAGGTTTGTTGCTATAGCAACGAACTTTCATGGTAGGTTTAGCATCTGCGTGGAAACATATAGAAGAGGTTCATTTCTATAGCAACGAACTTTCATGGCAGGTTTAGCATTTGCATGGAAACATCTAGAAGAGGTTTGTTGTTATAGCAATGGACTTTCGTGGTAGGTTTAGCATCTGCGTGGAAAATTATAGAAGAGGTTCGTTTCTATTGGAAATCCAAAAATAGCAAGTAGTACTAAGAGCAGAGAAAGACTGAGCTAACTGTGACGCTGGTCAGCTGGTCCAGGGTTTCTTTCCAGAGAATGATCAGGCCCAATACTCAAACCTTTACTGTCGTGGAAGCTTGGGATGCAGTGTCCAATGTCCTCCCTGAGCTCATCAATATTTCCATCCATTTCCGAGATACTTCTGTAGTTGTCCTATGTTTTGGAGTCCACATTTGCAATACTATTGGCCGCGTAATCCACTGTATCAGAGATAGTGGAAATTCGCCCATTCATGAGATGAAATTCTATTTTTCTAAACTTGTATACGTCCCGTACAACTGAAGTCTTCCTAAGGTCATGTGCCCAGGACCCGACGGAGGGCTATCATCAACAAATTTTAATTGATGTCCCGGTTTCGTGATCGGTATTGGAAAACATTTATTGCAGTTTTGCGACTCTCCATCTATGCAGTACGTTTCCACTACCTATTGACAGAACCCGCAATGGATAGGGACTTTGCATCCATATGTTTAAAACACCACAATATATTCCTTGTACTGCAGTGGGCACGGTGAATGCGATGAAGCTGTGGGCCGCACCTTGCATAGCCCATTATCCTAGATTCAACAAAGCAAAGAAGGCTTCACGTGAAGAATTATCATTACATCTTATTTAATAAAGGGTCCTTTGAGCCAACATTACTAAATGCTTCCAACTAGCTAGCTTTCCTGAATCTAAATCCAAAAGGGTTCCATGAGCTTGTTTTTGTTGGTTGAGTCCACTTAATCTGTTGTGTTGTTCTAATGTTAAAGAGCTAATCATAATTTGAAATAATGGATGGATCGCATATGAAATCGTTGCATGTTCAGTTGCGAGGATTAGGCATTTTCTATTCATCAAATCAAATGCAATTTATTGGCCATCCCTCGCCAAAATCTGGTTACTATTTATGGTTTTGATCTTCAGGTTAGTGTCAAAATTTTATGAGGTCACAAGTTGAAAAAAACAATAAAAAATATTAGATCTGATACCGACAAGTTTTATGGTTTTCTTGGCCATCCCTATGCCTGCAAGTTTTCTAAGATCTGATACCACATGTTAGAAAAATATAAAAAATAGAAGAAAACAACAATAAAAATTGAACACAATATTTGCATGGAAACCATTTTATGCATAGGTAAAACCACGAGGAAATGCCAACTTTAATCTATTATTACTTAGCAAAAACCATGCAATGCTTTCTTCTCTCGTGATATAATTCAAGGAGTCACTTCCCTTTTATACAATACATATGAGGGTTCCATAAGGAACCAAGATACACTAGGAGGGTCTACAAATTTTCACCTCGAGGGCTCTCCCTCCACACCCTTAGGTAAGAGGGGCCTATCCAGCCCCCATGTAGTCCCCTCCCCTCCCTAGGAATATACAAATCATGCAAAGGGATAGTCATGTACCACTATACAGGAAAATCTTAGAGATATAGATATTGACTTAACCTCCTAACAACTAGGGAGAAGAATCAATATAGTAAATAGTTTCATTGAAGTAACTAATAGGGAAAGCTTAGCAAGGGATTGGTCTCCCTCTTGATGAACCTACCACATCCCAATCTTAGGATCTCCTAGCTTGCCCCAAGGTCATACCCATTATGCAATCTATGGGATTCTTAGAAGAAGGAGGGTTGGGGAAAAAAGGCCAAGGAATCAATTAACCAATCAAAGTAGTGGAAAATCCAAAGGGTATGGGTTTGAAAGTGGACCCTAACATACCTATAGAAAAGAGATGGATCCACTCTTGACATTCACTCAACCAACCCAATAAACGTAGTAGTTTGGTTCATCAAGTTAGGGCACGCCTCTTGAATCACATCCCCCTTCCAACCATTCACAGTCATAAAAATATTTGTCCCTTGGTTTTTAGCATGACACCTCAACACATCAGACTAGTAGGGGAGAAATTTGTATAAAAACAACAAGTAGAAAAAGGGGGAGATGTCATAGTAGAGACCATCACTAAAAAGGAGGAGACTCCCCAGGACCACATAAAAGAAAATGATATGATATAAATAGATGGAGGAGATTATGTTTTGGTTGACATATTGACAAAGAGGAATCAAATTGAGAAGTGGAAATAAGAGGAGGAAAGGAACCAGGGGGGAGCCTAAGCTAAAGAAAGCAATAATTAATTCTCCTAGGAATGAGACAACAAGAAGAGAAGATCAAGACATACCAAATCCAAGTAGTGTTCAACAAGGGGAAGTCACATCATCTCACACACCACCTTCTCGCTCCCCTTCCAAATTTTTTGATGTGTTATCAATTATAGTTTCTTAGGGGTTTCTTAACACACTTGTTTTAGATCCTCCTAGTTAATAGGACACTAATGCCTATGGGAAAAATGTAATTCATCCCATGGATACATGTGACCCCCTAGAAATCTTAAAAGAGGAAAGGAAAATAAAGTTAGAAATATAGGGAACAATTACTTCTACAGATACACCTGAATACCTAGCACAATCAAAATTGTTACCAATTACAATGTTTAAACAAGATAGTTTGTGCTGGAAACATTGGATCCTTTATCTCAAAAAACCTATTTAAAGATGCAATCACAAGATTGAATAGCCTTACACATTACTTTTGAGAGGTTTGGGGTCACACTTGAAAATGATATTTCATTAGCACGATGATCCAGCAGTGTAGTGTATGTTAAATATCTCAAATATACTTCCTCATGTAAAATTATAAGAAGCAATTGGATTCAATTTCTATGAGGAACCAATTCTTGAATGCAAGAGTGAAGGCCCTTGAGGTAGAAAATGACATATTGCAGGATATTTTAGTCTCAATCGGAAAAGGGAAACAAGAAAAACTAAGGTTATTTCTCTCCTCCAAAAAAAGGATGAAATAATAAGAGTATTGGAGATCTCTCAAATGGATCCAATTTTTCCAATGATACACCAAATGTTGGAAGTAAACAAAAAAATGGTAAATGAGGTCAATTATCTGAGAGGAGAGAATGCTTCCTTGATAACCCAAAATGAAGTATTGAAAGAAAGGATCACATACCTGGAGGATGTTTAACGTGAAGCATCTATATTGTCCTTTAAATTATAGGATTCCATTGAAGTGATTAATAAGGCTTAGACATGAAATCACTACGACCCCAAAAGAGAAAGCAATAGCCTCCTTAGTTAGTCATCCACCTCCTTCCACGGAACCAAAGACTCATCTTCAACAACATGTAGATCAACTAATGAAGGAGTTAGAAGAATGGAAATTTAATGTAGAGTACAATTCTCTTAAGGTCATCTCAACATAAAGAATTGCATAAAGAGAAGATAGGATCTCAAAAAGCAAGGAAATAAATTGGAAGAGTTTGAGAAGAAAAGAAATGAAGAGTAAAATGGGTGGGAGTGTTGAAAGAGGAAAGGGACACATGGAAACTAAAGTATAAGGAAATTATGACCGAAACTAGAATGGTTAAGACATTAAGCCAAGTCAAGAGCGCGGTGTGGGTCTATGTTTTTAAGGATCTACCTTCAATAAGAATCCATCTCAAATTTTACTTAGGATTTGAAACCCTTTACAAGCAAGGGTCAAAATACATGAACAACATAGAGCAAGAGATACATATTAGAAATAGGGTGGCTAAGGTGGTAAAGGAAATTGTCAACACCATTTCAACTAAATCCATTGAGTTGTTGGGTATCTAAGATAGAACTTCAATATATATGGACATATAAATATGCATGAATAAATGCAATACTTGTAGGATCACAAATCAAATGGTAGTGGAAGCTAAGAATCCCATAAAATATTTCCAAACATACATGGGTACCATGATCAATCATATTTTTCCATGCCCTTCAGATGACCAATTAAGGTTGCACTCCACTAATATGTACTAGAAAATGTTGTGAGGAACTATCCCTTGCTTGAAAACAATGTCAAATAAAAATGCTATCCCCTTTTTGTCATGTCCCCCAAAATTTTAATTTTAATCCTTTGATGAAAATGATTAATTGTGGCCAAAATTTATTAGGTAAATTCATAAATTTGAATCTATGAGGCCAAATATTTATTTTTAATGCAATATTGATTTAAATTGGTCAAGGAAGGCATATAGGAGGTTGATTGGGACCCATATGAGGTGTCTTTCTCAAGAAAAAAATGGTAAAAGTAGCTAAAAGCAAGAAAAGCAGCTAAAAGCAAGAAAGCATCATAAAGAAGGAAAGTAGCATAAAAGTAGAAAAGACAGAAGCTTCCATATTTTTGAAATAAGGCTCAAGAAGGATTAGAAAAAAACAATAAAGAACCAAGGAATCTCATTAAAAGCTACAGGGTCCAAATTTAGCTAGTGAGGGCACATTTGTCGTCATAGTGGGTCCACATGGTAGTCTAACCTTCCTAAAAATCAAGCTAAGAACCTCTAATTCAAATTTTGAGGATGGTAAATGTTTTACTTGGTCAAATAACATTAGAAAGGGGTGCTAATGTGTCATGAGTGATTATTCTCTCATATTATTCAAATTTTATTAATATTTTTGGAGCAAGTTTTAGGAGGAAAAAGCCAACAGAATCCTTGATGCTAATAAAAGAGGTATGAGAACTATAGTGGGGATATTTTGTCCATTTGTTGATTTAATTGAAGAGATATGCACTTTTCATATCTTGGGTGATGTTCACCTTGCTATCATTGGGAGATGTGCCCCTTTGCAACCAGTGATCTAGCTGAGAGATTGTGAGATCATTTCAGATGGTGGTTGAGGAGAAGGATACTCAGTACTTTTCATGGATATTCATGGTAGTAAATAACATCTTTTTTAGGTCTGGTTCGAGTTTCAGATTGGAATTGAATAGTTTCAGTAGAGGCAGTGTTCCTATGTTCTGCATTTTCAAGAGTTAGTCTTAGTTTTATGTGTATTGGATTGAGGAGGGTGCACCTGTAGGTGTGGATTTATGTTGTTGGCCATATTTTGGGATGCATAATGACTATAAAAGATGGAGGGAACACCATATGGAGAAGATCTGAATATTTAAATCAAGATCCACAGGAAAGACAAAGTTTTGTAAGCCAAAAATCTTCCATTGGAGCAGAAGTTGCCTATCTTTCATTTTGTAATTCTCTGGATCTATTTGTCTATTACTTGTATCATATTCTTGTGTATTTGCAGCTGCAGGAAGCATCCATGGACATCTTGGAAGTTCCCCCTGTTTTTAACAAAGTCTCTGTTTGTATTTCTATCATTTTATTGTTAAGATTATATTGTTATAATCTTCATGTGCCAATGAAAAGCATTCCTAGTTCTATGTTGTAACTATTCCTTCAGTGATTCCAGAAATTAGTCTATTAATAATTTTAGTCAGTTTCGATGAGTTAGGTTTTAAACATAGTGTTATTGAGGAAATTCGAGACAATTGGGTTGTGTTTGGCAAGAGCAGGGCGTTGTGTCCAAACCCTGCAGTTTGAGCACCTAGTCTTGAATCTATTTGGGGTTTCCTTCTGTTATGAGTCTATAAGTTGGATAGGTGTATTCAGAACTGAAATATATACCCTTACTATAGTTTATTTGCTTCCAATACTGCACTAGAAGTGGAAGTATCTTCACATAATTCCTGTGGAAATTTCCTTTGGTCATTTGGCTTTCCCAAATGGTATGCCCAGGTGTGATGCATACTAAAAAGTGAAAAAGTCGAAGAAAATCAATTGAGTCAAGTCTATAGAGATTTATGTTGTGTGGATCTGGTTGTCTAGAGTTTGTAGATACCCATGCATCCCTATTTGGCATCATTAGTGAAGGTCTAATGGTGTTTGGGACAAAACTTAAACTTCTAATCTGAAACTAGTCAATTCTGAGTTAGTGTGCCTAATTTCGATTTGGGTACATTACACTTTTCCACCCAAATATACATCCAAATTCATCTATCAACTACCACATGGACCCTAATATCAAGGCTGGTTCATTGTGATTGGGGACTATTGATTGCACCCCCCTTATAGAAATAGATAATTATTTTATGATCTTGAAAGGGGAAAGGAGATTTATTAGACATGGATGGATGTTGACTAGAATAGTGCACGACTATGCTAGTAAAGGGAAACAAGGAGAGGCACCTAGAATGGTCACTCCACTGACACAAATGCACCCTGATTAGAGGGACTTCACAACCTCCCCATATTACAATAGAAATACGAAGACGAATGAGGAATCAATGATTAATAAGGAGGAGTCTCCATACTCCTGGAACACAATCATGAAAACGAAGTGTTAGAGATATTAAAAGAATAATCTATTCAACTACCATTCCTACAATACATAAGGGGATTAAAAGTAAGTGGAAGGAAATCTACAGCCAACCATTTTTGTCTTTCATCATCTTTCATCATTATTTTTCCAACGACATATAGTACCAAGTTGTTTAAGTTGTTAATGACACCTATGATAAGTTACAATCGTCGGCCAACTACCACACGAAGGGATAAATAGGTCTATAAAAGGAAGCCTTCGTTGTAGAACAAAGGATCAAGCATTTTTAAACCATGAGGTGGGAAATTTTTTCTAGGCTGGGTGTAATGGGATCTACAACATCAATGTCATCCCTTTTTCTTCATCTCATTCTCCTTTCTCTTTGTAAACTCTATTTGAATCCCATTCTTGGGAAGGAAAATCAATCATCCCAGGACATAGATTCTATAGTATAGTCCCTCTTGCTGCCCTTTAATGTAATTTAAAGAACAACTGCTAATTTTATTTTATAATTCTGAGGCAATTTTCCATTAGATGAAGTAATGGAGTATCAAGCATGTTATGATGGTTTCCTTCCAATTATGCATCTTCAATTTTTTTGAATGAATCAATGGACCTATGTACATCTTTATCATTTAAGTTTCTATTTTCATGAATGTATTTTAGAAATAATGTATGTCTATCTCTCTTCTTCATTATATATTTATGCCATTGCATGTATATTCAAGTGATGATTTTTTTATTAAGGTACCCTTGAAGCCCTAAGTTTTTGTATGAGAATTGGATGTTCACATTATGCTCATACACTCACTTACAAAATAACATTCACAAATCAACACCCAACAACAAAGGCTAATTCCATTCGCCACTTTTTTGTTGTTGTAAATCTAGTCTAAGCTTCATAGACACATAGGTCATTATCGAGTGACTGATGAGAACAATTTCTTTATAGAACATTTAGGGTACCCCCCTGGCTCGAGGATTGGCTCCAAGTCCTAAAGTGGCATGGGAAGGTTCTCCCCACACAATGTTACCTAGCCTTGCTTCCTCTTATCATACCCAATTGTGATATGTAGAGTGAGTTTTTGTGAGGGTTATAACCTAGGGGACAATAGATTCTTGTGTGTGTGTGTGTGTGTGTGTGTGTGTGTGTATGTGTGCGCACGCGCACACGCATGCATATGTGTGTCTTCATGCTTAAATGTGAGGATGAGACAAAAACCAACAAAAGGTCAACAACATGGGTAGGGAAATGTTATATTAACAAATCTAAATGCCAATAGTTAATGGAGGAGAGAATAAATAGCCTACTATTTAATTTAACCATTCAAATGACAATTAAAGGAGAAGATATTACCATTAAATATAGATCATAGAAAACCCAAACTAATGCATATGGCTTGTGTACGACCTCAAAACCATTCTATATGGATTGTCGGAGGTATGTATGGCCAGTAGGAGAGGTGTATGGCCTCAATTCATCCATTAATTATTGTGTAAAGCCTTATCTTAGAATCCAATGGCCTCAACAATCATAATCTTATTGTTATTTAGAGAGTTAGAAATTTAGCTAAATAATTGCAACAACTGTTGAACTTTGGTTGTCATTGATGTCAACTAATGTCAAAGAGGATGTCAATTGATTTAGTTTGATTCATTGATGTCAACTGATGTCAAAGTGAATACAACATTCCTATGCTAGCTTAAATAAGTATATGGAAGCCACTTTGAAGAAGTATATGCACAAGATGGTGAAGGATATGGATGCCATTATGGATAATTATATCTAGAAGTTGCATCCAATATCAATATTTGTGTCCAAGGATGCATCATGCATGATCAGTTTGAAGAATCACATAGGGAAGGTACATCATGTAGATCCAATTAAAAGAAGCATATAATTAATGTATCCTACTACATGTGGTACCTGCACATATATCAAGTCCACCAAGTCACACTCTCTCATGGTAGCATCCAAAGAATTGGTTGGACAAAGGTACATGTGCAAAATCAACCAAGGATTTGGTTAAGCAAAGGTACATGTGTCCAAGTATGTCATAAGAAGAGTTTGGAATGTGCAAGCAAGTCTAAACATTGTTTGGTCAAAGATCGGAAATGCGCAAACAATAAGAAACAATGTATGGTTGGATAGTCCTGAAAGCACACAATTCTTACGAATCAGAAGATGATTTCAGTTAAGTGAAGGGCGCACAAGTTCCCAGAAGGGTGTAGTAGTTGAAGTTTGTTTATACGCAAATCCCACAAGTCGACAAAGTAGCAGATGCACAAGTCCCACACGTGATGATACAACAAGGGTTAAAGTCCCACCAAGTAGAAGTTAGTTTATGCACAAATTTCGCAAAGCATTAATACATCAGGTGCACAATAGCTACAAGAGATGGTACAGCATGGGTCAAAGACTCACCAAGTCGAAGAGTAAGGATGCATGCATACCTAAAAGCAATGGTACATCAAGAGTGCAAGAGTACATCACTAAGGTGTAAGTCCCACTAAGTTAAATACCATGGATGCGCAAGGCCCACAAAGGGATGACACATCAGTAGCGCAAAATATTACATGTGTAAAAAGCACAATTCGTGAAGTATGGAAGAAGGCATGCCACAACCAACTTGTGGACATACAATATGTGCATGACATGTATAAATAGAGATGCAAGTTGGAAATTTGAAGTAAGCTTGATGGCAAGATCATAAAGCTTTAAGTGGAAGATACAGATTTATATTCAGGCATCAAGGGCTCGAGGACATAACAACATGATCTAGTGAGGAGTCGAGTGCACACGTGGAGTAGAAGGAAATACTGATGGTGTGCAGAATGATGCGGTAGATCTATGACAGATGCGCAAATATTGAAAGGCATAAACAAAAAAGAATGCACAAGTGCGTGAGGACTAATTGACAGTATCACATATAGCATGCAGAAAATCACATATGTTATATGACAGAAGCACAGAGACATAACCAAAGTATATCAGATGATGCGCTGATGTTTGGCTGATGCACTAAAGTTGAAGTGAAGTGCACGAAGTTGAGAATTCCATCTGATGCCCAACGACGGAGCATCAACAAGGTCCAGTAAGCGCGTCATGATGAGGATGATATGAGACTAGTGCATTAAACCAAAAGGACGAATCACTTGATGCACAGTATGTCACAGATTGTCTAAAAGACTGTGGGACTTAAATAGAATGGACACATCAAATTAAGTGCGTAGTTCCATCTGTTACTGGTGCATCATTTTAGAACAACAAACTATCAATTGAAAGCATAGTATCAGTTGCTGAGTGCAATTACGCAGTAGCAAATCGACAAAGCATTATTTAGCGTAGACTGCAGGATCAACAACACATAGTACATGAAATAAGACATCGACAAAAGTGTAGAATTGAGTGGAATGAGAATCCAAGTGATGTATGCAACATAGTGACAGTGAATCGCCTGCATACAAAGGTAGCACACAACAGAACTAATATCAGAAGATCATAAGTGTGCGTGAGTTGGAAGTTCAATAAGTCATAATATCATATTGGATATCTAGGCGGTAGGACAAGGCAAGGAGCAGGAGGTTGTATCCTCCTTCCAGTTAGTGTTGGAGAACACAGCGAGTTGGAGCTTCCTTCAAGTCGGTTCCCGTAAAACCAAGGGTTCAGTGCCTCCTTCTAGTTGGTGCTGGTAAATACAGGAAGTTGGTGCTTCCTTGAATGTATTATTTTCATTACAAAAGAGCATTTTGTGATTTTCTCTCGATTGGGTTTCCACATCAAAAATACTGTGTGTTATGTGTTCTTTGTCTTGGTGCATTTATGAATGAATGATTTTGTTTATATTGGATGCATAACTAAAATTAAAGATTAAGTTAAGACTAATATGTTAAAGAAGGTAAAAACTGTTGATAACTGCGCTAATACTTATTCACCCCCCCTCTCAGTATTAAATCGATTCCAAAAACAACCATTGATCTCAAATTTGGCCTAGGATGGATAAAAAATACTCTACAACTATTGGAGTTCACATAGTATTAAGGAAAATAATGGCATCCTGAGTAAAACCCAATAAAAATGCATCTTTGAATTCTTTTATTATAATAATTTAAAGCACAACTTAGATCATCATATTAAACATATATAAGAGTAGTAGTATATTCACACATTGAACTACACAACACAATCATAGAGAAACATCAAAGAGATTCAAGACACAATCAACATCATATTTACCTTGGAAATCCAAATGAGAAAATCAACATTCGATTGGCTTTAGTTAATGTTTTATTTCTTAGCAAATGTGAAAGTTACAATTCCATCTGTCTCTTTGGTTCTTCTTAGTTTTCACATAGGAATTTGGACAAAGATTCCTCTTAGTTTTAGTGAAAGAACTCCCATTCCTTTAAGGCACATTTATTTATGGGAGAATGGATCTACCAACGAGTTAACTGGAAAGCTAAGCATCCCCAACTCCCGAGCTTCTCCCAAGCCCAGTGTTGGCCTTATTCTTTGTCTTTTTCAATCAAGATCTTTTCTTTTATTCAAGGATCTCTTATGTTTTATTTTTTTATTTTATATTTTTTCTCCTCTTTTTTTCTCATTTCTTTTTTTCTCCGTATTAATTTTCCCATGCTTACATTGGAAATATAATATTAAATGAAGGTTTGGAAATTTGTTTAAATGTCATAGGGCCTTTCATGTCATCAACTATATCTCTTACCTCGTCTATAATTACACACCCTGCTTCTATTGTCGGACTTATTAATATTTTTTTCCACATAGTAACCAGAGCTAATAGCCAATCATTTTATTTCATGGATCCAATTCAAATCAACTACTTACCTCAGGAAATATAATTTTTCCTGGGTTAAAACATAGAATTGTTAACTCCAAAAGATGCACTACATAACATCAAGTCCCCAATGCCAATCAAGGTAGCTTTGGTGCCATTTAGATAGGTTCCCACCATCACCATAACAACTCTCCTCTCATCACCATAACAACTCTCCTCTCACTTTAGGCAAGTTATTTTCTAGCTCAATAGGGGAATCCTTATATGTTACCTATAATCTGGGATTTAATATAAGATAGAATATTAAATCAAAACCATAAATACTTGTAAGTTTATCTTTGAATAAAAAGTTGAAATTAAAAAAGTTTGCACTTAACAAATGGGCAATGGAGGCTCTATGCAACACACTAGTCCTAAAATGAAAAGTGAAGAATCTTAGCAAGATTGTATCAAAGTGGATCACCCATATCTAATAAAAATAATAAAGAAAGCACTATTTTCAACAAAAATAAATCTTATTGTACAAACAAAAATAGACCTTCTTGTAAAATCATCCATTCATAATAAATGTAGTAAATCAAATCCATCCTATATATCATGAACCAAATATTTAGATGTAGAATTATATGACCACAACACTCTCTAATGAATTTAAATAACCCAAATATAGTAAAGGATAGAGTAGTCACAATACTAATCCTTGTCTCACACTTTCAACGAAGGATTTTACTTCAAATAATAGCAACAATATTTCATATACTTTATAGATATGAAAAAAGAGATGTAGACAAAACCAACATTATATCATTTCTCCTAATTGTCAAAACATACTATATCAAGCCTAGGGGTCTAACCCTTTCCGATTATCATTGTTCTCATCTTTTTTTTACATAGTAGTTAAACCGGCAAGCTCAATATATGAGAGCGCCGAATCTACCTGGGTTACGGGATCGATCCTGGGTGAGAACAACCACAACCGACCGCCCCAACCACCCGACCATAACGGCGGCCCCCATTCATTGTTCTCATCTTATTAATTAAGATTATTAGTCTTGTTACAATAATTAAGATTATCCTCTCTCACAAACTCATATATGATCATTCAATAAAAGAACTAGTAGATTAAATAGTCGGAGCCAAGAACTAGTAGATTAAATAGTCGGAGCCTGCAAAAAAACTCGACCTTTAATAATCAATTGATAAAGTCAAACTTTGTCTATGCACGTGGGTTCTAGAAATAAATGAGTGATCGGATTTTCCATTATACCATGGGCCATATTCTAGTTTTAACTTATTTCTACCACATTATACAAGTATTCATACAAGGAATGGAATATTTCTTTAGGCTCTTCGAGATAAAAAAGGTAAGGCATCAACATTTAATATGGATATGGATAAGCTGCAATTTTTTCATAAAAAGCGCACATGCTCATTTGAATTAAAAGTAGTCCCCATATGCCATATTTTAGCCATGGATTTTGCCATGTTATCTGAATTATCCTTTCCATGGGATTTCCAACGAGAGCTTACATGCCTAATTTGGCCATCTATAACTCGAGATATTTCTTATCAAAGTCGATACTCATCCATTGTTGATATATTGGGTAAATCATTTATGGTCGTGTTAATAGGGTGGAATTTATGTGTACAATCATAGGGGTTATCTGCAATGTATGCGTCTAATTAGACTTCACATTGTTTGGAATATGGAATCCATTTAATTTAGGGTTCAGTCACCATTATAGTTTTTTAAATGAAATTTTAAAGAAATGCAAAGAATGCAGATATAGTCTTATTGTAAATGAAATGTATTTTTTGGTATATATAGCTCTGTCGGATTTTATATGTTTTATCTGGGGATTGGCAGTTGTGGCTGTCTGTACTTGTGCCCATTATATTTATATGTTTTTGGACACTTTGATACTTATGGTGGTTTATGGATCCATTTCTCCTACTGGAGGGATCCTGCCTTATATTGTGGACACACGGCACTATATATTGGACTTTTCTGATGTAGATGATGACACATCTGGCTCTATGCCTAGCATGGGGCTCTCTACAGTGTTTGAGAGCAGTTTGTATGTTTCTGACAGCTGGTGTTATTTACTATTTCGTATATTAATAGTAAGTTAATTTTTTCTGTGAAAAAAAATGAAATGTATTTTTACTCTAAATGTTTCCTACCCTAATTATGGTGAGAAGTGGATATGGCACCAATTATGCTTATATAGTTGTATTTAGTAAACAGCTATTGAATTAACAATGCAAATAACAAGTAGGTGTTCATTGATTAAAAATAGTATATATTCAAACAAATGGCTATAATTATATATCTGTCGGTTATAGACAAATGGTTGAAAGGTGAAAAATATATGAGATTGCATCGTTATTTAAAGAATAGTCTGCATATTAAGAAGTATTCTCACAACAATTCCAATCGCAGTAAGAAAATAAAAACAAAAATCCATGCACATTACAATATTATAATTTCAATTCCTCCCTCAACAACTTGGCCAACAGTGGCTTATTCTCATTAATTTTCTAAACAAAATTGCACAAGTAAAATCCCCCTTTCTATCCTTTCATGGATATATATATATATATATATATATATAATTGTTCCCCCTCTGCATGGTCATTAGGCCTTTTGAATTCCATTCTACAAAATTATTGTTTCATCTTTTATAAAATACTAAATTATCGCTTTAGCTTTATCATGGAATTAGTAGGTCCCAACTTCACAAGCTTCCAATAATCCTATAGAGCATGGAAAATTAAATTGCTCAAAATCCACCTCTTGCGTGATTATCACTCTAGATATTGGTTGGGAAATACTTTATGCAAGGTGTTGATAAATGAATTAATCAAATTATTTATTTTGATGGGAGTTGATATATACTCCGTCAATCTTGCTTACAACCGCTTTAGGAGTAGTTTCTATGGCAATCCTCTCCATCTTAATCTTGTTCTCCAAGTCTTCCTTGCATTGTTGCACAAGTCTAGGTTCTTTTGGTTTCACCAAAAGAAGGTGAATGACATATGTAGATTACTCTTTCAACTTCTTCAAATAGTTAGAGATGTATGTTTCAGGATCCTCCATTATTATTCTCTAACTTGGTGTAAAATGACTTCCAGTTTGCAAGTGTTGCCACTGTGTAGTTTATTTATTTCTTGCTCATCCTTGGAAAGTCTTTAGAAACATACTTTTCTTCTTATTTATATTTATTTAGCTCATAAAAACCAATGTGATTTCCTTCCTATTTTCCATCTTCACTTTGAACTTCTAAGAAAAACGGTGAAGTTGAAACCATGTTCCTGTAAATCTAGCAACTTTTTAAATGGCATCCTTCGTGCCACATTCACTTCATCTTGTACCTCCATAGCACATGCCTTGAACTATATTAAGATGGATATTTCATATTGGTAGTATTTTACTTGATGTTCCATCATTTGTATCTTCATGTGCCTCTTTTGCCATATTGGTTACGTTCATGTTTGTACCCTAGAAGAAGGAAACTCCTATTGATATTGTGTCTAAGGGATTGAAATCTATACCTTTAGTGATTAAAATCTTAGTAATTACATTGACTTATACATATTGTGATATCTTCAATTTTTGTGAGTCTACCTCACTACTTGTCTTCTTTTCTTCTTAAAGATGAAGGAATCTAGTACAACCACCTAATACATATATGTTGGTGAAGGTTTCCTTGAATCCAATCCAAGAAAAGGGAGAGGATCCCCATCATTGATTGCATTTCTAGTGAAATTTGTAAGCCTATGGAACTTGATTGATGTGGCTTTGCCACCCCTCCATATATTTATTATGTAGCATTCTTTGATCTTATTCTCTTTTTCTTTATTGTTCCCTAACATTCTTAGCCTTAGTTTTGGCAACTACATCTTCTTTTTCTTTACAAATTCTTTCTTTCTCGGTTTTTTATTCTTTGGCCTCCTCCTTAATTTTATTTTGTTTTTTTTTTCTTTTCTCTATGTTGTTTATCTTGTTGCAACTTGTTCATTTTCATCATTGCTTCACCATATGATCTTCATCTCTTATATATTTTTTCATTTGACTAGTTTTCACTTTGATAAAGGACAATTATATTTCAGCATCCAAAAGTGATTTGCAACTATGCCAAGGGGATTATGTATTCTAAATATTTCCTCACCAAAATCATAGGCTACTAGTGTCTCTAAGTCTGTTGCAATTGTCTTGGTAGTGCATATGTTATAAGATCCTATGAATAGAGGTAATGTAGGCCAAAGATATTTCTTATCCTTGATAAGCAATGCTACAATTTTGTGCAAGAATGTATGATAAGAAATCTCTTGGACTACAAGCTTATTCAAGATGAACATGGAAACATATGTGGAGATTTAGATGCTCCATATATCCTGAGATATGTATATGTTCCCATTACATACCAATTAGTTAGTGTGCATACCATTTGCAGTGCCTCCTCGATCATACAGGAGGGTGGTTTGTAGAAAACTAAGGTATATAGAGAAGTGATTAAATTGTCACAGATTCTCATAAGCTCATTCCTATATTTGTGTTCCTGCATGACCTAGAAAAAATAAAACATTGGTTTAATTTATGGCTTCTATTTCCATGCCATTCCTATGAAATGATTTACTACACAAATGATATCTACTATAAAATATGACAAGTAAAATGTTGAAGGGTTGTTTGTAGTAGAATCCCTTGCTTTGGATAAAACATCATTTAGAGTGTTAGATAACAATTTTGACTAGTTGAAGACTTGGTCGATTTCTTCTACACGATAGATAAGTGGAATCCATGATTATTTAAACTATGTGGCATCCCTTTCACCATATAATCTACTTACTAATGTCATTCCATACCTATAAGGCAACTTGAAAAATAATATGGCTTATCTTGATCGAAATGTTTTTCCCTTGACCCACCACCTTTTCAATAGGCCATGGTAGTCTTTATCAATGGTAAATTGGGTTATCCATTCATCATTCACACTAAACTTTTTCTTGGGAAATGTGTCATATACATCCAAGTTTGAAGGCTGGAATGAAGTTACAGTCTTCCCATTCTCATATTTAATCAATATGTTATCAATATCAATTTGATTAATAAACCATGAGACTACTTTTGTTATTGGTATCAGC
This sequence comes from Larix kaempferi, assembly GCA_027924585.1. Classification (NCBI taxonomy): domain Eukaryota; kingdom Viridiplantae; phylum Streptophyta; class Pinopsida; order Pinales; family Pinaceae; genus Larix; species Larix kaempferi. The sequence continues at coordinate 6,787,722 of BSBM01000662.1, forward strand.
ATTGGCCTTGCTGCTACTCTTTGAAAAGGTCTTATGGTCAACTAATTCACTTTGATATCGGGATTAAGTTGGCCAAGTTGTGAGGATATCTCTAGATAGTTTTCACTTTTAAAAATTTGATAAATTTCTTCCCATTGCAATTTTTATCCCAAGTCATTTTGCATGCAATATCCCCATAATATGGTCTAGTTGTCTCCTTAATCATTGGTTCTATAGAAATTTCCTCTTCTTGCACAACTTGGGGTATCTTTCCCTATTTAGATTTCTTTTTTAATAGGCATCTTGATTATATGTGCGTTAAACAAATATCCATTTCAAAGGTTAACATTGTTGGAATTAAAAGTTGAATCAAATCCATGATTCTGGTGTGCTTTCTCATGCGTGCTAGTTGTAGCACATTTCTAATGACCTCATTGGAAGTGGGCACCACAACCCATCCCAAGTCTTTAGATAGGTTTATTTAATATTACCTTCGAATTTTCAAACTACTCAATTAATGTTAGCTTTCATTTCTTTTCATTCAATGCAAACTAGCATATAGATAGGATTGTGTTCACATCATTGTGGAATGGGTCATCGGTTGGACTATACAAGTTGTCTCTCTAGACTAAACAGTTGAGGGGGCACAAAATTTCAAACATGAATAGTTCCTGCAAGTCATCAATGAGTAAACTATGTGGCAAGAGACACTCACAATTGCTATATGAAAAAGTTTGTAACCCAGGAAATGAGATAATGTGATGCAGGAGCATCACAACCATCCGTTAGATCATCAAGATCAACTACAACCATTAGATCAGTTTGGGAAAAGTTGTGTATCAGAACCCAACATGCCATATTTGGGGCATCGGAATAGGTGTTTCAGAGAAATCGGTGAAATGCCAAGAATGGATCTGATAGTGCATCGACAAAAGAATATCGGGATTTACGAATCGGAGTTGTGCAGAGGTGTTGTCAGAGATAAGGTCGATAGCCTAGGGCTGGTAGATAATTGACGAAACCATATCAAAGGTAGCATTTCAGAGCTGTGCAAAGGAGTCATTGGTGGAAATGTTGATAGACAAGGTCCGATAGTGCATCAGAGGAAGGTATGATGGGGAAGTTCTAAAAAAAAATCACAAAGCAACATTGAAGAACTCGCATTGGAGTTGCGCATCAAGGAAGAGCATAAGGAAAGGTCGATGGATGCGGTCCGATCGACCAATCAGATCCAACAATTTAGTATGGGGTTGTAGGGGTTGAATTCTGACAAGTGAAAAATGAAAGCGTCTATGAGCACATGCAACGAGCCAAAGCCAATGAAGCTTCGTAGAGATGAACAAAGGGTTGAAGGCCAAAATAATTAATGGGAATAGGATTTAATGGTGGATCTAAGAGATCAATCTGTCGTACAATTTGGAGGCTATCAAAGAACCCATAAGATATTGAATTTTTCATTAAATTGAAAATACCGGAATTTAATAAGGAAGGTGCACGAAGCCTAAAGAATTTTCTAGTTGAGGCGATGGAAGAATTCTCTAGAAGAATGGAGAAAGAGAAAAAGGAAAAGATCCTCAAAGAAGAGGGAAGAAGAAAGAAGAAGAAGAAGAAGAGAGTGGAGAAGATAGATAGGAGACACAAAATGACTACCAAAGAAGAACATAGAGGAAGGGAAGAACATAGTTTGAGTTTGTAAATTGTCCATTATGTGTTATAAGCCACTTGAGATTAAGACCATGGGCATATTTGCTGTGTAATTCATGTAATTAAGAACATTTTCGAATTTAATGAATTAACAGAGGAGTTGGCAGACTGCTGAGCCTTGATGAGTATTTTTTTTCCATGTGTTTTGTGTATATGTAAATTGTCCATTGTTTTTTGTTGTTGTGCATTTTGATCCATAGGGCTTGTTGATAGGTTGCTTGCACTAGCTTTGGTATCAAAGGAGGAAGTGTCTTGCGAGTGAATAGTTCCAACTAAGGGAAGTGTTGGGTAGATTTTTTTTGGAAAGTTACAATTCCAGTAGAGGAATTATTGGGTGTAACTATTAAAGAATAAGTTATGGCTGATAGAGAAATACCTGTCCAAGGAAGGGGCAGGAGATCATGCATGGGGCTACTGTTGATGAAGCTAGACTTGAGGAGATAGCTCAGACAATGAGAGATGTACTATCCATGTTAGAAGTCGTTGAGACTATTCAGAAGAGAGAAGGTGCATTTGTGGCTTCGGATGTTAGTGATAATGAAGTAGAAGTTGAACATCCCCAAGAAGAGGGTGAAGTAGCTAAAGACCCTGTAGAGAGAATTATAAAAGCCTTTGTAGATTTGAGAGGGAAACCCAAGATGGAAATGACTACATATTCTGGAAGTTTGGACCTAGAAGAGTTGATTGACTGGATTAGAGACATGGAGAGATTCTTTGATATGGAATAGATTGAGGATCCTAACAGGGTAAATATGGCTTTCCTTAAGTTGAAAGGTTATGCATCCCTATGGTAGGACTTTGTGGAGTTGGACGGATTGAATAAAGACAAGGATAAAAATAGAACATGAGATAGAATGGTGGTTAAGTTTAAGGATAAGTTCCTTCCTGTTGATTATGTACTGAATTTGAACAGGAAGTTACAGAATTTGAGGCAGAAGGAAATGTTTGTTAAGGAGTCACACTAAAGAATTTTAGAGATTGTCCATTAGATATGGGCATATTGATGAAGGAGAAGAAGTTGTGGCTATATATATTAATGTGTTGAAGTATTCCATTTAAGATGAGTTAAAGTATTATGAGAATTAAAATTGTCAAAAGTCAAAATCGTTTAATCTTTAAATAAATACATAACTTTACATTAAGGAACACTCATTGAGAGGTAAAAAATGTTGACCTTATGCGCATTAGTTGTGATGACCCAAATTTTTAACTTATGCATGATGTACATGCAAATTGAACATCCAAAATTATGTGTCAAGCCTTGGTCTTGGATTTTCTTTACATTGCATGTAATGGTACTAAAGCTAAGATATAGCAAAAAAAAAAAAAAATCAAATGTATGGGCATGGAAATGAAATATTTTAAGACCTTTAAAAACATGATATAATAAATATCCGTAAAAACACCTTCCGCAAGGAATTGGTATAAACCAAATCACAAATGCAAATCCTCATTAGTTGTGGAACCATGAATAATCCAATTTGAAATAGGTTTTCAACATTTTAGGAGGTGTCTCCAAGTTACGAGACTTGGTAAAGTTATTGGGCTCAACAAGTCACTATATTTGATTCCTTGAGGTTTATACCACATGGAGATGGGAATAAAATACTTAACTATTCATATATGTCAATAGAATCCTATAACATTGTGCAATAGCGAAAAATGTTGTGCACATGTCCTCATTTAAATGCTTGGGTTAATTTTAAAGCTTCATGCCACATCAACATTTGAAGCCAAGAATCCTTTCGCTTGTCCCCGAAGACTGCATGGTATTCTACCATTGGTCATCATTGTTCTCTTCCTATCCTGTGTAACTTGTTCACACCACATGGACCATATTTTTAGGTTTCAATCATTTGTCTTGCCACATCGTATCAACCCTTGAGCTATATTTCCATCTATATTGGGTAAAATATCAGGTCCTAATACAAAGTCACAAAGAAAGTGATTTTTGGAAATAAGTTTTGATCTATAAATTGCCATGGATATTCCATTGGAATAGTTTGTCGCAACAAATCTTACAATTTTTTGCAAACTCTTAGTTATGCAATGTTTACTAAATATTTAAGATTCATTGGCGTTAGATTAATCTCACATAATGTTAAAATGAATTGAAACTGAAAGGAAATAGCTAAAGAAGATTAACACATCCACACAAATAACACAAGATAAACCCTGGGGAAATCCACTATGTCGAAAATCCCAACCAGAAGTGAGGACTATGCCTTGCTCTTTTCTTCTCCAACGTGCAATGCAAATACAAAGAAAGTGGTACCCTCTATGGAGGTACCTATGACATTATGGCTTTAATGGGTACTATAGGATCTCTTACTTCCTTTGGCATGCTCTAATATCCACTCTAGCTATGCAACAATACAATAATACCATAAGAATGTAACCCCTTCTTCTACTAGTGGCCTAGTATTTAACAATGTCTCGATAGCCTTCTAGGGTTAGTTTTATCATTTTTACATGCCTCAACTCTCGATTAGGGTTAAGGTTTTCGACCCTATAGAATGTTCTTAAAATTCCACATGTGTTGGTCATGAGAGCATATGTGGAAACCACTCGATACCATGTTGGTCAACATGATAGGTCAACTTGTGGGAGGCATAATTTCCTCATGCAAACTCCGATTGAGGTGATCTCTGCATTGTTGGAAATATATCAAAGTGTAGAATGATGTCGAGGGTGTAAGAGCTATGTTGATAAAATTTGACCCCCCACAAAATCTATTTAATCCCTCAAATGGTCTTTGGAAGGTTCTAGACCCCAAATATGCAGAGTAAGGCCATACAAGCCAATTCATCTAATCTTTCTACCCAGGAAGCACGAAAATAGATGGAAAATTATATATTGATCTTTTTTTATAAAAGTTGGAAGCTTCACATTCTTGATTCTCCATTTTGCATCATGTTGATGCAAAGGGTGGAGGATGATGCAAACGTAGAGTAGTGGATGTAGAGTTAGTAATATAGGGAGAATTGAATATGGAGGAAAGAGATGGAGTGAAGTAGATATTAGATGTGGATGTGGATGGTGGAGAATGATGTGGATGCATATATAGTGATGTGGATGGAATAGATTACTTAGTTTAGAGAATCATGAAGATGCAGATAATTGGATGTGGAGTTAGTGATGTAGAGAGAATGTAACGTGGAGGTGGACAAGGTAGTATGGATTTCTACACTTGTCATTCTAGAAGCGGTGAAGTCTAGATAAAGGAATGGAATTTAAAGGTTTTGAAGAATAAAAATCAAGAAGAGGCCCCTGAAAGATAGAAATACATCAGATTGAAAGATAAAAACGTAATGATGTCAATAAAATTACATTTTTCTAACATTATGTGAATAAATCCTAGAAAAAATTACCATGTAATTTTATGGGATAATAATTGGCTTCATATGAGGAATATACCCCCCTACAAGGTGCATGAGAACCTTAGATTTCTCAAGCTCAGTAAAACAACCTTTTGCAACTAACTTTTTAGACTCTTGTTACCTTCATTTTTTTTCTTGCATTTCTTTTTTCTATTTTTATTTTGTATATATCTTTATTTGTTTAGAGAATGCTATGTATTCATATATTATTGACCTACTTTGACTTCCTTATTATTTAGTTTTATATTTTTCTAATCTGATATGTATATGGAAAGACAAACTAAATGTTGCATCTATTGAGACAAAATAACTAAAATATGAAAAACAAGTTGTAAGGCAAGGAAACAAATCATATCTAAGCATTACCAAACTAAAGTATCTCTTAATTGCACCGAGTGAAACCAGGTGCTCTACAACCGAGTATGGGGGAGATCTTGTAACGTTTGTCCATGTTTGTCTTTATAGTCGGCCATAATAAATAAAGTTTGTCTTTAACATAATAAAAAACAAAAAAATTATGTCGATGATTAATAAAATGACGTGTATTTTCGTTTGAATTAAATCCTAGGCTATATAATACATGGACGTGTATTTTCGTTTGAATTAAATCCTAGGCTATAAACGTTTGTCCATTAATTAAAATGTAAAAAAAAAAAATGTAATGGAAAGTATTTAATGGAAAGTAAAAAAGTAAAATGTAATGAAAAAGTAAAAAAGTAAAATGTATTCAGCGATTAATTAAAATGTAAAAAAAAGTAAAATTATGGAAAGTATTTAAAAAAAATCCATGTCGGTTCATAAAATAAAATATTATGAAAAAAATTAAAAAATAGATGTTCATTTATAAAATAACAAATTAAAACTTAAACCCGGATGAAGAGAGATTAAATTTCTTGAGTTTGAATTTAAAAAAAGAAATACACCTCAAGAAATTGGATCCCTCTCGGTACTTGATAGATACCGGTTTAAGATGGATCATACATACACTATCTTACCCTAACCTATATATGGCACTTTTTCTACGTCAATTCACACTTTCATAAAATCATTCAAGATCTAAATTTAGAATAAAAAATCTACCCTTATGTGTGATGAACAAAAATATAAATATTATTAAACACCTCAAAATATAGGTTGGTCCCTTAAATAATCTTCTTTTAAGAATCAAGGGAGAAACTTCAAATCCCATACCTGCTGGGAGTAATATTTCAACTTGATGTCTTTGTTGATCCATACCTTTGAAAAGTGTTTCGGTGCAATTAGATCTTTATATAAAGCTGTAATTAGATATATATAATGGAACCGTCTCATCATCCGTCATCAGAGTGGCGCAGCGGAAGCGTGGTGGGCCCATAACCCACAGGTCCCAGGATCGAAACCTGGCTCTGATATCTGAATCAGATGCGGCTTGTCTTCTCTTTTGTAAACTGACCTGTGGATTCTGCTGTTCCACTCCACTTCCATCAACAGGAGGAGCCGATCTCTGCTTCATTTTCTGCGCCGACTTTGCCAAAATGCAGAAACACTTCGATTGTACAGCCATTTTCCTGCATCTTGTAACATGTTAACCAACTGAGCTTTAAATAATAATAAAAATCACTCTTCTAACATGATACATCACATAAAGATATAAAATATATTTTTAAAACTCAGTTTTCTTCTCCAGATTTGAACCGAGGGCCACAGCAGGGAACCTTACGTAGGAGCATCCTCGGTGGACTTGTGATCCAGCTTCAGGTATATCTTAACTTTCATTTTCATGGGCCTGTCTGTTTGAATCTCTTTTTTCTTCATGTTTATGATTTACAAGTTTCAGTATTTTAATCTACAGAACCCCACAAAGAAGTATGAGCAAGTCAAGTGTGCACAATTCAATTTGTATGGCAATGTTTTTTGAATAACTTGTTACAGAGGTGTTGTTGATCTACAAGTCTAGGGTAAGGAATGTGACTGTGTGTTCGCCACACATTGAAGATTAGTTGAATTACAATTTATGTTTAGAATAATATATTTTATGACTATACAATCTGGTTTATGAGCTGATATAGATGTTTCATTTACCAATCACTAATCATGGTCATTTACTTCAAGGGTGTTTTGATAGATTTATGGTTGTCTAGGTATTTCGATGTTCGATAGATTATGTATATTCATTTTAGAGTTTTTTTAATTCTCCAAACTTTCCTTATATATATTATGTGATGATGCTCCAAACTTTCCCTATTATGTGATGATGCATTTGATGTATTATGGGATTTTTGGTTAACTTCATTAAAATCCGTTTGAACTTTCCTGAATTCATCCACTTGCTAACACATGGTTGTTGCTATTGAACCCAACAATTCAATGAACAAGGATTACCATGGGTGTTGGGGCACATTATTGTTTCAATGATGCTTAGCTACACATCACACTCAATACCTTTTTGCATGCATGAACTAAAGGCATTTATGATAAGACCTCGGGGCTTTGGATTGAGTTTGTTATTGCATGAGAAGTGTTGGATATAAGAGTGGGATTCAAGATGGACGAGAGGAGAACACAAAAATGGAAGAGCTAATAGGTCACAAGTGAAGAAAAGTCTCTCTCTCTCTCTCTCACACACACACACACATTCTCTATAGTAATTCATTCCTCATTGCCCATGGATATTTATGCTATAAATTGTAAGGTTGACTTATCCCAAGTGGTTTTAATCTTTCTAAATTTGTTAATAAAGACTATTGTTATGTATTCTTCTTTAATTTCTTGTAAATATGTGGACTTGATTCTTGCAATCCCTAGTTGCATCAAGTGGTATGACAACCTATTTTTTGTTGCTCTATCGAATAAATTGTGGTTATGTTGTTCTTGTCAATAGGTTGTTGAATAGTATTTTATAGGGAGATGTAGAACTAGGAGTTTCAAGATGATAAATAGAATTTATAGAGAAGAGAAATTTTATGAGAAAAATAGTAGAGAGGAAGCAAAGAAAATTCTTTTAGAAGAGGCCTTAGAAGACCATGAAGAGTTGAAGTTGGAGATGATATTGCAGAGTTGTTATGTACATTGATATCGAGAGTGGAGGTCATGGAGATTGCAAAATGAAGAGGAGTGGATACAAAACTTACTGATGTAAATAATGAAGAAGGAACCATAGGTTTCACAACTAGAACTTGGGCTCAAACTTGCACTAGAAGAAAGAGTAATTCAAGCAAATGCAACTTTGGGAGGAAGACCAAGGTTGTACATATTCTAGAAACCCGAATCCAAAGGATTTAATTGATTGGATTCGAAAGATGGATTGCTTTTCCCAAAATGGAACAAAACGGAGATCCCAAAAGAGTCAAATTTATCTATATGAAATTAAGAGGTCTTGCATCATTATGTTGGGATATTTACAATCATAGAGACAATGATTGGAAAAGGAAAAAAAATTGATATGGGATCGGATGATAGGCAAATTAAAAGTAAATTTTTCCTTCAATTTTGCTTTAAATTTGTTGAGACCATTACATAATCTTATATAGAGAGAAGGGATTGTTAAAAAGTATATAGAAGAGTTTTTTAGGTTGTCAATTAAATCATGACAAAGTATTGAGAGTGTTGAATCCATTGCAAATGTTAATGCCTTGAGATTTTAACAAACAAGATGGAATATGTAATGCCCTAGTCTTTTTCCCCGTATTGTATTGAATTAGATTATGTAAATGATGTGTATATGCTACTATGGATTCCTAGTGTGTAGCTCAAGGCATGACTAGTGAATACCTAGAAGTATCTAATGTAAATATGCATAAAAGTATTAAGGACCATGTGGTAGGCATGCCATGGTAGGCTTAAATTTCGTAAATATTATGTTGAAATATAATATTGAAAGGTTTGAGCTAATTGCTTAGAGCACATGAATGAGAGGGGCTATGATTCCACTAGAGAGGAGTGGAAAAGGGGGCTTATGGGTAACAAAGTCCTATGTTGTCATGCATCAACCATAGTTCTCACCCATGTGCCTTAAATAGAGACATCTACCTTATTAACTCATTAAACCAATCATTGAGTGCATGTAAGAAGTACAGTGGGGAGAGTCTCCTCATATAATTGCAAAATTAAAGTTTGAGACCCTTGCATGCAAGACATTGGATGGATTCTTTCTACACATTTTGAGAGCGCTAAGATAAGGTGTATTATTCTTTGGTGTTGTGTGGTGGAGAGAAAGGGAGTGTCAAGGCATGTTTCAGAGCTAATAATATTTTCCTGGAGCATATTATGAAGAGTGGTTTGGGCTAAGCATGACATCAGATGGTTGGGTTGGAGAGAGAGAATACATGAGAACAATTTCTTTAGTGCAATGGCCTCATAGGCCAACATGGGGGTGGTATTTACAATGAATACTTATGGTAGGGTGGAATGTTTCTTGTATGCAACTAGTTTCATCGACCATATTCTTTGAAATACAAGTATATCTCATGTTGTTATGAATATGTCAAATGCGTAAGTTTCATTATTCTACGTATGCATGTCTTCTGTGTGAATGAGCGATTGAAATTGTGTGTGATCAACACCATTGAATTGTTATTTTATGCATGGTTATTTGTAGTAATTCCTTATTTGCACTACAACACACTTATGCATTATTATGAGATAATGAGTAATTGGTATCATGGAAAGACTAAAGGTTCGGAGCATGGTATAGTGGCTATCGTCCATGGCTAGCTAAGCATGCAGTGGAATTCCATAACATGGAATCATAGGTTACTAGTTATTGTGCATGTTGAACTAGTGTCCATTCGAAGGATGGTCAGAAAGCGAACTTAGCACATGTATTGTATTTTAATTGTTATTGGATTTATCTGCCCAGGAAACATGGTGAAGAAGGGAGGGCCTTATCAACCCACATGGATCTGAACCATTGATCATTTTTTAGATCAATGGTGAGAGTTTAAACCTGAGAATAGATACATGAGTGATTATTTGGGAAAAGGCCAGAAGTTGAGGACACATGGTGCCCTTTTATTTGTGTAAGTTATACACTTTCATGGTGGAAGAAGGGGGTTGATGTGACCTACAATGATCTTTTCCACTCATTGAATCCAAGATCATCAATGAAGGTGTGATATGGGGTAGATACGCTTGAGGGATGACACCCTTACCGAGGTCTAGTAGAAGAGCTAGAAATTAGGTCTCAATTGGTGAAGATTATAATTATCCAGATTTGCAGTGGAATCTAAACAATTGATTTGGGAAATATTAGCAATGAGGGGTAATCCCCATGGCATGAGTAATATTGAATAGTGTGTTCAAGGGAAGATCTAGATCATTGATGGGGTGGAATCAATAGTGGATAATATGCCCAAAATCATTGACTAAGTCCTTCATAGTCATGTCAAAGGAGGCATGTAGCAACATTTTATTGGTGTGGGTTATAAAGTAGCACCCTTAAGGTGGGGGTCCCTTTGGACCTAGAACAATCTCAATCATTTCTCGTATCAAAAATTGATGTTGTGTGAAGAATACTAAGGAAACTTGTAAGGTTTTTAGTATTAAGTGGTTGCAAATAAAAGTGGAATTGTGTCATCCCCTTATTGGTGTGGGTTATAAACTTGTGCACCAATATGGTGTTCTCTTTGGACCTATAGGAATCTCAACCATTGATCATATTTTTTATTGATAGCATGGATAAAATATAGAGGAAATCCAAGAGGAAGTTAGTGTTATATAGCCAAGGAATCCATTGGACTTGACTTTAATCTAGATTATTGGATCATTGAGATCAATGATGGAGACATCTCATTGCATAATGGTTGAACATTTTTTGTCGTTGTTAAAGGAACATATAGTGCTTCCTCATTGGTATGGGTTTTAAAGCTTTTCACCATATAGTGAGGGTCTTATAACCCATAGATATCTAGTCCATCAATATGATTTTAGATCTATGATTAGAGGTTAACCCACCATATAAGTTATAAAATTTTAGCTCCTTTGTGATTGAGAGCAAATGGAACACTTGGTTATATATAAATGGTGTGGGCTTTAAACTTGTGCATTGGGGTATGAGGCTCCCTTGGACTAGGGGAAATTGTGATTGTTGTTATGTTTTATGATTTACGATGGGGATTGAACCCATGGTGAAGATGATAAGGGATTAGCCTAAAAGAGTGGATCCCTCCTATCCAAATAAATCATGCCACATGGTAGGTCTTGTGAGGCCAATAAGGCCTAAAGGAATAAAAGGGAAATATAAAGAAAATAAATGAAGGAAATAAATGAAGAAAAGGAAATTGTGTAGCCATGCATGCATGTATTGTGAGGAGACTTGGACATGGTGCCTTGAAAACAATGGTATACAGGTTGGGTGTTCCATAGAAAAATATGTTTGCTCAAGAAAGGGGTATATTCCACAATGGAGTAGCTCATCTCCTTGATATGATGGAAGAGGGGGTCAAGTACATGACATAGTGGTACCAAAGTTGTAACGCCCCATATTTGGACATTCAGTAATTAAAACTTTAATGTGAATTAACTTAGCATTTTTATTTGATTATTATCTGTTGAACTCAGTTAGATTGAATAAGACTATTGTTATGTGAACATATGGACTCCCAATGTGTGGAGAGTCAATGTAATTTGTTGTTTTATTTTATTAATGGAAATGAATATGTTATTTCATTTGAAAAAACAAATTGAATGTGGAATATCGATATGTGGATGTCAATTTAGTTTGTACTTTGGATATAGAACAAGTACAATATATGCTACAAAGGAACTTACATGATTATTTAAATGTCATTTTAGTGATATCATCACTTGAAAGAGTTGGATATGTGTATACATAAGATTTATGTTAATGGTGAACTAACCCACATGTTGACTAGCTGTGAGATAATTAGATTCATAAAGTGCCAAGGGGCATAAGGTGTCTAGGACAACAAGAGGATAATGAAGTGATATCAGCTTTCTTATGATTTAATTATGAATTCCAATATTGCTATGACTTACCAGTGAGTGTGAGTTTTGACAGGAACCACAACTTGCACAAAATGGTTGTTCGATGACATGACTCTAATAATAGTGATCACACAATATGATTGATGGAGGGTGTTGACCCTAGTGATATCAGGGAGGGTGGAGGCATTTCCCACCATTTATCCTCTGAAACCAGGAATCATGGGAGGACTGTGTTGGGCATGCTCCCCTAAATGTTTGATGACGGCCATCAAATGCTTGCTAGGGAAGCTTGGTCATTGTAGTCAACACTTCCACTTACATGTTCTATCTATGGTTAGGTCAATATAGATGATGCCACAATATATTAAAATAGAGGACGATATGGAGAGTTCGGGTGATGGAAATAGTGGTGGCTAGTTACTCAAGTATTTATGAGATGGATGAGACCACGATGGGTTTGAATGGTGTTGTTCTTTATTATTATATGCTTGATTTGCTTGATTATGCATATCTAGTTAATTTTTTATGCTATTGTATAAATATTGACGAGTGATGAATGGTTGTAATGAGTGAGAATGATGCATTATTTAATGGTTTTTAAATATGTTGATTTGTGAGCATATAAGAATTATGCATTAGAGGCAATAAATGTTGATTATTAGTTACCCACACTTAATATGTCTACGTTGGCCATATATACTCCATTTATGAGTACATTACTATGCTTGGTTAGCACATTAGTTATTAGTAACTTGGTTGATGAATTATCAAGTATTACGTATGCATTGAAAGTGTAAATAATTGTTGAAATATAATACATAAAGGTATTAAATGCAATGTTAACATAGTGTGTGTGTATACATATTATTTTGTCTTTTTTTTTTCTTTCTCGAAATACATATCCTGGGAAAACCCGCCAAGTAATTCCCCTCATTTCGAGGATGGTACCTAGGGTAAACAAAAATTTTTAGGGCTCAAGGCCAATACAACAATATGCTCATTTAAGATCTCAACATGTCACTTGCAAGAATTGATCATGGGTGGAGAGGGTAACAATCATTCCTCCCAACCACCCAAGCTACACCAATTGACGATGTGTGTGTGTGTTGTAGGGGGAGATAATATAAATAAATGGGTGGATAGATATGCATAGATTTGGATAAGACTATCATGTGTCCATTTAAGGGTAGCATGATAAGGGAGAATTTTACACCCAAATTTTAGTATTATTTTAATTTTATTCAACATTTGTTATTTTAAGTAATTCCAAATGTTATTTGTTTTAATAATTGTGTATCGATTTGGACCAAATCTTGGATAAGGAGGGCGGAGGATTTTTGGTTAAATAGTGGACTTGATATAGGAAGAGGGGAGGTTCTTTCTTGGAGGATAGTTTGGAGCTTTGAGGGTTTTGAGAAGTTTTGGAAGAGTTTGAAGAACCCTCAGAAGAATTACTATATGTTTTGGTGCATCACTATTATCTTTTGTGGATCGCTATTATGGGAGTCACGAACACGAAGGGCGGGGAAACAAAAGTTTTCCTAGAGCTAGGATGCCGATGAGGCTCCTAGTTGGTAGGGTGGTGTAATTTCATTTTGGACAGTGGACAAGGGAGAAGATTGAGGCTCACATTAGTTGGGTTTCTTCACCATCCTTGGACAAAATCGAATTTTGTATCGAGCCATTCTTCTTATGAATTTGAATAGCTTATATACTGTTGTTGTTTCATTTTTATATGTGTTTCTTCATGATAGTGAACCATAAACGAGATGGTAGTTAATATTTTAAAATTAAATGGTTAAGATTTAAGAAATCATGTATATTTGATTATTATTATCCCTCTTTACAATTTGTGAATCAATAAACAATAATTAGGAGAATTATTGTGAATGTGACAATGATGTAATTAGTGCAAACGATTATTAGCGGTTTGCACCCAATCAAGGCATAATTAACCTTGATGGATTGTACAAAAGTAGGCTACCGCACTTGTCCTTTATGGGAAAGAAATATAGACAGTAAAATGAAATCAATGCCTATAATGGGATAAGAATTTGAGTGCTCGGATGGAATTTACAATTACAGGACAATGTCTTGACAAAACTTGCATTAAGGAAGGATTACATATCACATGTAATGAAACCTTCATGGAAAGGAGGGATCTTATTTAATTAACAAGGATTTTCCATTGAGAGTATCTCAACAATGTATGTTAATGATGAAGTTAGATGTCATCATTGAAAAAGATGCCTTGTAAGAGTAGTTAAGGATCATGATTGTGAGTAAGGGATAACAATGCAATCCATTGATTATGATCTGAATATGCAATCTAGAATTGCAAAATTGCAAGGAAGAATCCAAATATGTTGGTTCAAAAGTGCATATAATGCATTTAATTCCATTAGTAAAGTGAAAGTATGAATTGCAAGAGAGAGAGTTGTAAATGAGGGGGATATGTATATCCCGGGTGGTTGGGGAGGTCGGTTGTTGCCGTCCCCACCCGGGTTCGACCCCGGACAATGTAACCTTGGTGTGTATTGAACCCAGAACCTGTGATATTCGCAGCGCCCTCTCTCAATAGAGCGCGCCATTTCACCTACTGTGAAAAAAAATGTTGAGAAGTAATACCATCAAGTTTAAGGCTTGTAGCAAGAATGCATGAAAATAGTTAACTATATTTAGTTAGTGCAATTTAAATTGTATAAGAGGGTTGTGATTATCTTAGTCATTATGATTGTATTATATACAATAAGAGAATGTATAGTACACGTGTGAGAGATATTAGTCTAAAAAGGATGATATCCTTATGCATGAGGGAAGGATGGAAGTCCTCGATTACCTAATATAAGGAATGGAGGCCAAGTAATAAAGGTTGCAGATTTGGATAGGAATCATAATTGCATATGAAAAAATCATTGGAATGCCTTATATACTACAAAGAATTTGTGAAGAGAAAGCGGGCATGTACCAAATAAGTATTAGATGGACAAACCATTCAACTGGGTAACATATGAGCATGCTTAGGAGAGTTGTAGGATATGAACCAACAACTTATGCATAGAGAGCGTGAATCTCTAATGAACTTCAATTTTCCTAGGAGGCAGTTGAAGATAGTGGAATGAGAAGGCTTGGGTTTGCATTGACCTATACGGGTAGAGAAAGCTACTAAGAATCATAGGAAGTTGTGAGAATCTCCAGATAGCATGAAAAAAAGTGTGATTTCAACTCACTTGGAAGTTTCTAACAAAGAAATAGAGAACTCCACTGTCAGCAATTGTCTCGTGAGACAAAGTGTGAGGATGAAAGGAAACTTGAAGAAGGAATTTCCAAGAAACGAAGAGCAAGTTCAAGAGAATTGGACTAAGATTAAATGAATTTCAAGATAAGGGCATGTATGCATAAATATACAGGTATCTAGGATAGGATCGGAGCTATAAATTTGTGGAAAATGAGTTAGCAAGAATAGCTAGCCATTGTTAGCAATGCATTGTAATAATGAGGGAATGCCAAGTTAGGCCTAGTTAGAATTGATAAAGAAAGATGGAACACGATTTTTTAGGTAGGGATGGAATGTAGATAAAACTTGGGCATTGAAGGAAGCTACAAGATACCAAGAACTAGATGCAATAGAAAATGATGCATGTGGTTAGCAAGTTAGATATGGAAATGAGGAAGTTCTCTCACCCTAAAATTCTTTTATTTTTAAGAATCATAATGCATGCTTTTGAAGTAGTAAATATAGTTCTATGTGTATGAATTGATTATGATTTCTATAGTGGGTGAGAAACTCACAACTAATAATATGTTGTGTGAGTGGTAGTAGGTCCATTTAGCGGTTTAGTGATGTTGTTTTATTCCATGCTATGAAAAGAATTGGAAGGGAGAAATCCATAAACTCATCTCTTAGTATGTTGTTTATATTTCTGTAGATCGAGAAAGTTGTTGTGTGTAATCAATTAGTAAAGCATAGGAATGTTGTTGAAATACAAGAGTGTAAAAGACAGATCTAATATGCATTATGAAGACATTGAGAGATAAAATGTGGTAGAATGCACATATGCATATATGCTTGAACATATAAGGGTTTTGCATATTGGTTAAGAGTGGTATGTTATTACACATGCAATGATTAGTATGTAATGATGGCTAATGTGGTTGTAGATTGGTTGTGTAACTAGGAATGTTTGAATACATGGTCAAAGATGTTGATGATGTAACTACCTATGACAATCAACCTCGTGAGAAAAGATAAAAACAAGGAGATGCTTGTCAAGAAGTTGGTGAAGGGATCATTCAAGTTCCCATGGGCCACTAGTTGATTAGGTTATATCATAGATGGTTAGTGGAATCCATATATGTATGAAATTATTCATGCCAGTAGATCATGTGTGTTGGCATGAATCCATGGACATGGGTAACAATTCTTGGCAGGGTGGGTGGAGGGAGTGTATTTTTTTGAAAGGTCAATTGAGATATTTGAAGCTCTCGATCGAGCTATTAAGAGCTCAATCAAGAGCTTGTATGATTGTTTGATCAATATTTTTTGGCAGCAAATCCAAACCCTGGATCAAGGGTTTTTCTGGGTTAAGAATATGCTCGATCGATCTCTAAGGCTAAATAGAGTATTCAACAACTTGATCAAGCTCCTCAACCAATATACTAGTCAAACATTCTCAACTTTCCAACTGAATGACATGGGTTCGAGCATTACAATAGCTCGATCAATCATTTAAGAGCTCAATCGATCTCCTTGACTATGTTATCGGATGAAAAGTCTCAATTGAGAAACTGTGTGGATCTAAGCATTAAATAACTTGATTAAGCTATTAAATGCTCAATTCAGCCCTAGATCTTGATCAACATATTTATTTATAATAATAATAATAATAATAATAGAACAATGGTTTTTTAACCCATAAGAATCCTCGACCAAGCAGTGGACTGGATGCCCAAAAATGCTCAATTGAGATACATAGCGACCCAATCGATCTCCATTTGCATTCATCAATCCTCCATCAACCCAATGGCATCCAACTCGAGAGGTTGTTCAATTTTTTTTGCATTTTAATAGATTAAAAATGAATTTGTAATTGAATTTTAAAAAACAAATGTTCTTGGGTAGACATTATGTTTCCAAATTTATAAGTTTTCTCATAAAATTTAATTTTCATTTATTTATACAATTAAATCAAATTCAATTGGTTTTCTTTTAAATTTTATTGGCCGGCAACAAATGTGCTACTATAGTTTAAATTTAATTTTTTATTTCAATTATATCAACCAATAGCATTAATGCTATTGCTTTTTTTTCAATAGTGTGCTGGCAAGCATAAGTGCTTCCATTTTTTTTCAATTCTCCAACAATGCACAAAGGATTGAAAATTAGAACTCACCAATGAAAACTAAAGCAAACTACCATATTATTAATAACCTCAAGTAGACACCTATTTTTTAAAATCATATACCTTATAAACCTTTATTGTAAAGTTACTCTATAATCTCTCACTTGTATCACCCAACTAGTGGAGTATGCCAATCCTCTAAGTTGTAAGATGTCATTGATATGGACTGATGAGTTGTCTTTGAGGTGGCAATCTAGGTCATCTCTTCATTTATAAATTGGATTAAAGTTACCTAGTTTTTTTCATAAGCTAACAACTATTTTGAGGTTATGTGTTTTCTTTTCTAAAACCACTATAGGTAAAATCTATCACCGTTTTTTATCAAACAGGTACATGACATCGACATTCACAATTTTTTGGAGTTCATCTAGTACACTTGATTCTACTTCATGTCCATCTAGTATGAACTTTATGGTGCTTACTTAGCATCAACATGGAGTTCAATCCTAATCTCTTCTATTTCTCTTGTGATTCCTCTTAGATCAAAATATCTAAAGAAAAAAACACCAAAAAATTCCTAAAAGAGAATGGTGACTTAAACCAGTATATAATCATCCCAATAGTTTGTGGTTTCTAGAAAATTTGGCTCTTTCTTCTCTGTACCTATCTTGGTATTTTTCGGTGATATGCCCTTACCTTATATAAAAAAATTGTCATTTAACTCTTAAATATCTAATCCCTAAACCTTCTAACATCAAAAAACCTATGATTATCTTGAATGATAACTCTTAATCTGTTGTCCATATAACCCCTATAACACACAAGCATAATAAAATATATGATGATGATGACAATGTGTTTTAACATCCATTATACTAAATTGATTTATGTTAGAATATTAAAAACCCATCTAGACTTAGGATATAAAGTATTATTCATTTTTTGATATTTTCCTAGGTGTTTGACTAGGTAGTTGGCCCCATATTGCCTTTTTAGGCTCACACATGTCATCATTATTCACATGAGCACCCTTAGATAGATTTTGCTTTGATTCAGTTTGGTTTTTATGAAATTCAGAATGGCAAGAGCGCACTTCCTGCTTTTACACAATTTTTTTCCTACTTTTTTTGCTTTTCAGTGGATAAGGATAAAGCTAGGCGCCTTTATGGACTTGGAAAGTTGTCTTCTTTTTGGACAACACATCCTCCATATTTTTATCTCCAAAATCCATCATCTTATTGCTTTTCCATCACTCATTAGCTTCCATACCTAATTTAGCTAATTCATGAGGTCCTTGACTAATTTGGAAAGTGATTTTACCACCTTGGGTTTTTTTTTGCCTTATTAGTAAGCCTACTTTTGTGAGGATTTCGAATGAATTTTTTGGATTTCAATTTTATGACGTAATTATATATTTGGACAGCCATTACATTTCCCAATTTTGGATGATGTACAACTATTCAATAAACTTTTAATGTGTGCATCAATTCAGTGCCAATTTTCAGTGATCTATGCAAGTTTTTGGTTGACAATTATGTGAGGATAATTTTGTTTGCTAGATCTTCCTGTGAATTGATTTTCACATGGTACTATAGCACCATTAGTAGTAGTATTCTATTGTGTGTTGTTTTTCATCTTTTGATTCAGTCTCGCCAAGGTGCAATCCGTGATTCATGGAGCAATCTCAATCAATCATCTTGACTCCATTCAACTATTTTGATTGGAAGGCGCAGATGGATATTTTGTTAAGGAACAAGGGCTTCTATAGAGTGACTTTGGATACTAAACTTGATCCTACTGCATCTATTGATAAGTCCAAGTGGAATAATAGAATGGATGAAGCTTATGGTCTCTTGTGTCTCAGTACTTCCAGGGATCTTCTTTTCCATCTAGATGGTTTAACCACACCGAATGATGTTTGGGTCAAACTTCAAGCTTTATTTGGAAAGACAGATGAATTGAGGGGCCATCAATTGTATAATGAATTAATTTATCTGAGTCCAAGCAACTTTGAGACCTTACAAGACTACTTCTCTAATTTTAAGTCTTTGGTTCTTTGGCTGAAGCAGTGTGGGATTGACAAGAAAGATGAGCAATTGATCTTGGCCATACTTTCGAAATTGGGTCCATATTATCCTATCTTTGTTTCAACCTTCCATGCTACAAAACTCACAATTCGACACTGGAAGATGCCCTCTCTAGAAGAGTTCATGGAATCTCTGCCCTGGGATCAAGACAAGTTGGTCTTGATGGGAGGCATAAAGACATCAAAATACCATGCTTTGGCTGCTTGATATTCAAAGAATTCAAAATGGAAGAAGAAGGCTAATCCTAAAAAGCCTCCAAATCAAAAGAAAGAGAAACAAAATCCACAAGAGGATCCCTCAAGTTCTAAGAAGAATCAACAGAAAAAGAAGGAGAAGAGAAAGTGTGCATACTACAATAGGGGCTTTCATCCTGAGAGTTCCTGTATGAAGAATACCATTGACATGATGGCTCAACTTCTTGAGAACAACAAGATCCCTCTTCCATATGGTGCAAGGAGGAAGGAAGTAGGTTCAAACTCAGAAGACAAGGAGAGAGTTCATGATTTGGTGGCCAACACATCAAAATCTTCCTCTTACATCATTGATTATGGAGCATCCAGACATATGGTTTCCACAAGAAAGTCTTTTTCCTCTCTTGATTCCTCTAGTGGTCCAATAATTGTGTTGGGAGATGACTCAGAAACTACATCCAAAGGGAAGGGTGGAATAGATATAGACATTGGTTCTTTCACAAATGTCTTGTTTTCCCCCGGTATTGCTTCCAACCTCCTTTTAGTGTATCAGATGACTCATACTGAGTCTCTTAATAAAGTCATATTTACCCCCAATGATGTGGAAATTTCTGAAACTTCTACTGGTAGAGTTGCTTCCATAGGAACTGTTGATCATAGCTCAAAATTTGTTACACATAATTTTTGCAATCATTGTGATTACGAACCATGTACACTTTCTCCTTTCCTAAATACCTAAAGAACTTAGCCAAAACTCCTTGGAATATGAGTCATGAACTTTTTTCCCTGTAAAAACCCTGTTTAGAGAGGCTGACGCACTTTGCCTTACAACAGAGCGCGTCTTTCCTGATCAATGCACCTTGCTCCACTACAGAGCACGTCACTGGCACATGTTGTTAGTGTATAGGGCGTGTTGATTCCTGTATGGAGGGAAAAAATAGAAGTTTCAAGAAGTCTCTCAAAGGAGACCCTTGTGGAGGCTTACCCCTTCCATTTAGGGTGGATCTTACTCGCCTCCCATCTTAGTAGTATACCACCTCCTCCTTATCCATAATCCTCTCCTCCCCTCCTCATCTCTTTTGGCCTATAAATGAAGCTCCTCTTCATGGGATAGGGGGGTTGAAATGAGGGTATCCAAATGCTGGAGAAATTGAGCCAGGAATCCATTCTTCCATGATTGGTAAATTGAGGCAAGGTTCCATTGGAAAGGATATTCAATACCAAGGCTTCATTGGTTGTAATTATTTCCTCTATTTTAATTAATACATCAATGTCTTCCTTTCCCATAAATGGTGTGTAATTTCATTTAGAACAACTTTCCTTGGTTAATTGCTTAGATGTATCATGTTATCGTGTAGTCTCTTTCCTTTGTCCTTTTGAATCTTTTGTAGCTAATATCTTCATCAACAAGCAGGATTGTGAAAGCTTCAAGCCACGAGGACAACCTTCATAAATAAAGTATGGACTAGAATCTTTGTATTCAATTAATTTGATAGATCTAGGGAAAGGTTTTCATTCTTGTTTTGTTTTTTTCTAGATCCAAACCATTTGGACTAGGGAGATGGGTTGGTGTCTGCACCGACAGATTTAAAAAAACTTGATCGAGTGAACCACTGCTTTAGATTATGGGAGAAATCATCTTCAGGCCATATATTTTTGAGGTTGAGTCCATTCTCCAAATTGGACCAAACTTGATTACTATATGGGCATTACTAGAAAACATGGACAAAAGTTTCTTTCGCTTCTTTACAAAGACTACATCTACTTGGGCCCTGAAACTTCATGTTGAGTATATTTTCCCAAGTAAGGACTTTACCAATAAGGATAAGCCATGTGAATATCTTGATTTTGAGGGGAGATTTGGCTTTCCATAAATGTTTAAACCACCAAATCATGTTCTCCATAGATTCAATTTGAGAGAGATATCCCAGCTTGACTAAGTAGACTCTACCCCCTTTTGGCCCAATCCAAGCTAGTTCATCTTGATCTTCTCTAAGCCTAATGTGACCCTTGCTGAGACATTGAAGATATTCCAGGCACACCTAATATAATCAATTGGGATGCCAAGTAATTGAACATTGGCCCATCCCTGTTTCCTAATTGTGGTGGAGGTTCTATTAGCAATTTGAGCAAGGAAAAAAATGCTTTGGTTCCTAAGATGTTGAATGAGCCCTAGTGGGAGAAAAATCATTCGATTGCAACCAAGAATTGCGTCCTCGCTTATATGGACTTGCTCTCCATTCCCAAATTTCTAGACCAAAGCATGCCCAATAATAAGGAAGGCATTGGAGATGACCTTCCAATGAATATAACCTCCCTTAGATCGTTTAGGCTCTTGCCGAATCCAAGAGAGGATACCTCTAGGTTGGAAGTATTTCCTATTGATAATTTTTTGTCAAAGTACCTCCTTTGTAATCAGGTTCCATAAGTATTTTGCAACCAAATACCTACTAAAAGTAATACTATCCTTGAGCCCCCAAACTCCTTTAGGTTTAGGCTTGGTAATGGATTTCCTACTAGACCAACAAATGCTCGAAGAATCCTTGCCTCTCCAAAGGAAGTGATTACATAGTCTTTTGATTTTGACCCAGACTCCTTTTGGGATGTTGGCCAGAAAACACTAGTATACTAGGATGGCCTCCAACACCGATTTTACTAGAATTATATGACCCCCTCTTGAGAGCCATTGGTTGCACTAGATCTTTTCCTAATTCTCTATCCTAGCAATAAGCTAGTACTAGTCTTTCTTGTAGTAAAAATGTGGCTTTAGGACAAAACCCAAGTATTTAATCCCTAAAGAAAAATCACCCCTTTGGAAGTGGAAGATGGTGTGTAGATGTTGTATGAGAGGACCTTCCAAATTAAGAAAATAGATGACAAACTTGTCGACATTGATCACTATATTGGATGCTTTATAGAAAAGTTGATGTATTGAGAAAATAGATCTTCCTTCATAGAGAGAATCATTTGATATAAGGATAATATCATCAACAAAAGAAAATGGGTGATGGAAAGACCAACCCCAAATGATATACCCTTGATATTTCCTACGAATTTGGATTCGAGTAGAATCCTTCTAAGACCATCAGCTACTAGCAGAAAAATATAAGGGGATAAGAGGCATGTTTAATGGATTTCACAAGAAGGAGTGAAGAAATTTGTAGCCAAACCATTGACCAGAATAGCGCAAAAAAATGAGGAGACATCACATTATCCAATTGGCATTCATGAGATTGAACCCAATATGAATTAAGAGCTTTCTAAGGTAGATCTAACTTACTTGATTAAAATATTTTGATATGTCAAGGTTGATGATCATGCTCGAACGCTTTAGGGTTTTCATACTATGTATGCATTCCTGCGCTGCCCCAATAGCATCATGGATTTTCCTTCCTTTTGAAAAGGAAATATACTCTTGGCTTATGACTCTTGAAAGAAGCAATTTGAACCATTATGCAATAGTCTTTGAGATAATCTTGTAGATAGTGTTACATAGTGAGATTGGACTGAAGTCACCAAAGTATAATGGATTGTTTATTTTAGGAATTAAGGCAATAAAAGTAGAATTGAAGGCAGGTTACTCCTGGCTCATCTGTTTGACCTCCTCCAAAACCCTAAGAATGTTTTCTCCCATGAGGTCAAATTACCCTTGAAATATTTCAATTGTCCATCCATCTGACCCGAGGCTTTTTTCCTTTTTGAGCTTGGTGATGACACCCTCTAGTTCCTCTAAAGTGGCTAGGGCCTCAAAGGCCTGATCCGATTCTTGGGAAATAAGGCAAGGAAAACAATACATGTTCTAACCACCTCGGTGATGTGGGAATCCACCCTCTTTGATTAAATACCTAAGAAGTGTTGGAGACTGAGCTCAGTTAGGCTGTAGAAATCCTATTTGGATACCCCATTGGGACCTTGCAATTCCCAAATAGTATTAATGTTTTTCTTGTATTGTGTCATCTTGGGGAAATATGTTGTATTGTCATCTCCAAGCACCAACCAAGTGGCCCTAATTTTCATCCTCTACTTATCCTCTTTATCCCTCAATAATTTGGCCTTTCAGACTTCCATGGCATGAATACGCTCCTGGGAATCTTGCCTGACTAGATATTGGGTTTGGTCTTCCAACAACAATTGAATAAAGGCCTCAATGTTATCCAAATATTGGTCCCTTTTCCTATGCTCGTGACATGCCCAATTTTTTGAGATATTTCAATGATTTTGCAAATTGATGACTTGCAATAATACCAAGTTGATCCTTGTATCCTTTCCACTCACAGATAACTAGCTTCTTGAAATATTCATCTTCCAATTAGACTAGGTTGAATTTAAAAGGAGAAGGAAGCTTGGGAACTCTTAGACATTAATATGATTGGGTGGTGGTCAGAACCTCCCCCCTAGGTCACCCATGACTTACAAAATTGGGACAAGGGAGTGTAGGGCCTCATAGATAAAAAAAATAGGTCTAGATGTTTTGCAATTGCCTCTTCACCTAGCATGTTATTTATCCATGTGCGATTTAGGACAACCTGTAGAGGATCAAACAAATTGAGAGTCGTCCATTTTGTATTGTATGAAGTTAGAAATGGGGTCCACCCTTAGTGCTATGCACCAAACCTTGCTTCTGGATAATGTGAGATTCATATATCCTCCCATGCTCAAGTGACCATCCTCCATGGTCGGGGAGTCAAAAAATATAGCCTGAAATTCTTATTTTTGAGAATACAACCCATAAACATTAAGGATGCATAGGGATGAGAAATCTTGAGTGGCTTGTAACTTGACAAGAAGACCACCATGGATGAAGAGGTTATTGAGTAATTGAAATTCTCTAGATCCCCACATTGTCAATAAACCCCCTGAAATACTAGAGGCATCCA
Source organism: Larix kaempferi (assembly GCA_027924585.1). NCBI lineage: Eukaryota > Viridiplantae > Streptophyta > Pinopsida > Pinales > Pinaceae > Larix > Larix kaempferi. The sequence continues at coordinate 6,812,206 of BSBM01000662.1, forward strand.
TACCACATAATTCCCAACCTTTTAGCTTGCACTTGACATGGTCAATGGTTATAGAGCTTGAGCTCATTGTTTCCTACAACAAAATGATATCCACTTTTTCTTTTTCCACCAAACGTTATAGATATATGTGATTTTTAGGCCTAGCTAGACCTCTTATGTTCAAGGACATGATTATCATGAGGAACCCTTGGCTACGAGAATATGTTCTCTAGGATCCCAGTGAAGGGTCAGTTGTGTGCCCTTCTTGATTTTTTCCACTACCCTAAATTGGGCATGCCTAAGATAAGACTTCCTGCAAGGACGAGAATGAAAAAAGACTGAGGATGCATCCTTCTTGAGACCTTGCGAGTCTCTCTCAGCCTCCAACTTCGACTTCTCTTTGGATCTAGGATCATATGGATAGGTGGATAGCTTCGAAACCTGGAAGTGAGGAAAACTAGAACTATCCTCAACATTTGTTTCTAGCTTGATAGTTGAAACAATTATCAGAGAGAAGTCGACACTTATACCCTCTTGTGCAATTAAGTCGATAGATAGGGGTAACACCTCATTCCTCATCGTTGTATCGGGATTAGGAGAAAATTCATTCGAAGAAAGGGAAAAGGGAGGAAATATACATGTCTGAGTGTTTTCCCCATGCACATAGATGCACTCGTCGATGAGCCCGTCACCTTGATTATTAGAGCTTGTTTGCTTGGTTCTTAATCCCTGCTTCATCTGTGACTTACTGAACGCCCGATCTTCCTGCTTCCTAGAGACTTCCTACACATCTGACATCCCTGCTAAGGAAATGGGGATTTTCTTAGGCTTCCCTATTTTGGGGATGGGGCAAACGCAAGGTGAGGGTAAGGGGGAAGGGGATAGCGGCACATTTTTATAATTTTTTCTCCCACGGGGGTGAGGCAAGGTTGACTAAAGGAATTTCTTGGTAATAGTCCCAATAGGGCTTGGGGATACAACCTTCCCCTCCTCTTTTATTTCTTCGTGAGCCCCTTCGTCATGAACCAATCCCACCTGGGGATTATCCTACTAAAAAATCCTACCCTCCATTATTCTATTTTGGGGATGGGGCAAACTCAAGGTGAGGGTAAGGGGGAAGGGGATAGCGGCACATTTTTATAAATTTTTCTCCCACAGGGGTGAGGAAAAGTTGACTAAAGGAATTTCTTGGTAATAGTCCCACTAGGGCTCAGGGATACGACCTTCCCCTCCTCTTTTATTGCTTTGTGAGCCCCTTCGTCATGAACCAATCCCACCTGGGGATTATCCTACTCAAAAATCCTACCCTCCATTATTCTTTCAAATCCGGTTAAGTTCAAGGATTTGCGAGTAGCAGGTCCTTTCATCTGAAGATTACCATATTCATCCTTCCTCCATATTTTGCGGTGGAAGGTTTATATGCATGACTATAACAGGTGTCCGCATTGGTGACAATGACTACAACGAAAAGGAATGTTGTTGTAATCCAACATTTGTAGGTGGGAAAGGTCCCCAAAAGTGATTTCAATTGATTCTTCCAGACCCCCTTTAAGGTTGATTAGAACCAACGTTTTTTCCACCGAGCGCAACAATATATATTTATACGAGGGATCGATTAACAGAATCTTTCCCATAGCATTTTCGATTGTAGTGAGGATCTTGTTCCTCCAAAATTCTACCGAGAGACCTGGGAGATTTACTCATATGGGATGACCCTTTTCCTGTTCCCTATGGGGATCAAAACAAGGGTTCCATATTTTGACAGAGAGCTAGTTCGATTTACATGCCCATTTACCATGAAGGATACAAACTGTGTTACCTCATTTTGGAATTTGAATTTGATCTAGCCTCTTGCTAACATGAAAACGCGACATAGGATATCAAGGGAACCTATTCTATCTCAATACAAATCTGTAAGGTTGGTTCCGCCATTCCGATACCATATAAGTGGCCCAATAATGTTAATCCAAGAGAATGCATGTTATGGGACACCCTAATACCTTCACCTACTATAAGACGAAGAGGGGCTTCTCTCTTTTTTATCACCCACTTTATTCAAATTGGCCCTTTAGCCTAACCATAATATCCCTACACCTGCTTTCCTTTCCCTTGAAAGCCAATGGTAGAGGATTCACTCCCCATTGCATCCATACCCATTAATCTATCAAAGAGGTTGTATTCCTGAAAAATTGGATCCCCCGCCATACCTAATTGCATGAGGTTTTCAATGTCGTCAATGGTAAGGGAGGGATTTTTGAGAGGAACCTTGAATAGACTTCCATTCTCTAGTTGTTGGGAGGATCCTTCAAATTGTGAAATAAGAATCAAGGCATTATCATAAAAGGGAGAAAGAGGAGTTTATAAACCCACTAGATTTGGAACCGTACCCATCCTAGATCTAGTAGGGATCGAGCCATTTGAATATTTATTCCCGAATGATCTCTCCAATTCAACCAATGATGCCAAGGAGGAAAGGGATAAGGGCATGTGATCTTTCTTGGCATGACCCATATACAGTTTGGAGAGAGGAACCATTCTGAGTGATACTTGCAAGAGATTATACTTGAATTCCTCATATGACATAGCACTCTGAAGCATCATCTTGAAACCCTCCTCACATGATTAGGGAAAAAAACGGTCCTCCACTTCCTACTGCGAGATAAAAATACTTTTCGTGGGGTCCAGGTTATCCTCCCCCTCATAATCGACAAGATATAGCTCCACCGTCTTTCCAAGCGTGCTTACTATTCCAAGCTAACTAGGGTTTGCAAACCCCAACAAGGGTTATGTAGAGCCTCAATCAAGATGTTCACCTCATTGAAATGATGTAGACTTTGTGTATGATGTTATGTTTGATAAAGGAGAATTTGGAAACACTTGTACTTGTATCTCATTATTTTCTTCCCTCTTAGGTGGAATACCTTTTGGCGGGCCTGGAACACTTCTATGTATTCATGTAAAATATCTTCCACCTAATGCTTTTGTTATTTTCTACACCCTTTCAAGAATGCATTTCACACCCTCTAAGTTGGCGTCTTTCTAGTTTTTTCTCAAAAAAGGTAGAACATAATTTTTGCTTGAGTTGATCAATCTCTTAGTTTGGTGCTTTCTCACCAAAGAGACCTTAGAATTCCCCTTATGTGTATTTATGATAAAATATTTACTATCCTATACTAGGGGTTTATTGGTTTTCCCTTTTGAAGAAGATGACACACCTCATATACATGGAGGGACTACCAAACAATACATCACATATATCAAGAGACAATACATCAACCTTTACTCCATCAATTAGATTTCCATTAACAACATATATTGTTGAGATATTGTAACTTCAAAGAATATTATATTTGTACTTTATTATTCCGGAGATGATTCATTCCTCCGTGAAGATCTTATTGTATATCCGGAGATGTTTATTCCTCCGTCGGAATGTGGTAACTCGGGTTATTAGACTTCCCTAGTGGGGGTCGGCCCTAAATGTGTTATGTGGGTCAAAGGGTTATTAGACCACCCTAGAGGGGTCGGCCCAGTCAGTTATAATGGGGTATTTAACCTAATGGTTAAATACGAGCCTACATGTACTTGTGTAAAATACATATCAGAGTAGTGTATAAATAGAGGAGGTGTGTTCCTCATTATACACACACTCACTCACTTGAGGATAGCGCACTTGTGGACGAGAGGTATGCTATTGTGGAGGAGGAGATCATGTCTCAGGGTTTCATCTTTGTATATTGCTGGTCATCTATATTGAGGAAGCTTTGCTGGGTTTTCTACCCCATGAGGGTTTCCCAGGATAAATCTCTGTCTCTTGTGTTTATGTTGTGCTTGTTGTTTCTTCAGTGATCCTGTATATGCTATTATTGTGAAATGGAATGTAATGCTGCTATTTTCTGTCTTAGCATATTAAATCTTAACATGGTATCAGAGCTAACCTGAAGGAAGACAAGGTATGGCACTAACGACACTTGCTTTACTTACGATAATTTGAAGGATAGGGTTTTACATAGAAAAAAACCCGTCATCGTAGAACTTTCGCTATAAATCCATTTTGGCGAAGTTTTCAGATCTGAAATTGTTACGGGACAAAGATTAAATCTCCAGGTACCTTGTGTCCAAAGGACAACCTCTAATTCGTTGTACTTTGTGATTTATGATCTGTACAATATAGGGTTTCTGCCTCTTCCAGATCTGAGTCAAAATCAGGTGACCTTGGGAAAAAGGTCATATCTTGGGCTAGGAAGATCCAAATGAAATTTCGTAAAAAGTGACAGGTATTACACAGTATGTACTATCTCAGAAAACGTTTTTAGAGGCCGAAGTTGAACCAATGACACGTGGTACTCCGTACAAGTTCGCTCTCCTGTATTATCCCATAAACAGGTCATGTTGCGACACTTGGCATAACTCTCTCTCAGAGAGTCCAATTGAGGTCAAACCTGTCAGGATGGAAAGATAACAGGTCATGCTATCTCAGAAAACTTTTTCAGACCCTGTGGATTGAAAATTTTGGAGTTACACCAGAAACAATCAGGTACATATTTCTGTCAAAACAGAATTATTTTTGAGTACCTTCATTCATGGCTTCCGGAATTTAGGGCTTTGAAGAAAGTTGGAATTTTTGTAAACGGAGACCACGGCTGAATGCTACTCATCAAAATAGAAATTTAGAGACCAAGATCATATTTTTTGGTTGGGCAGAAGGCCGGGCTTGATCAAACCCTAATTCGAGACTTTGATCAGAAAAGTGGAAAATTAGGGCTTCTGTAAAAAATGGGAATTTTTGAAATCTGTGACCATGGCTGGAAGCTCCTCAGAAAAATAGAAGCTTAGAGCTTTGGATCAAACATTTTGATTGGGAAGAAGAGTGGGATTCATCAAACCCTAGTTCAGGGTCACGTCCAGTGAATCTGAAAGTTTCAAAGGCAAAATTCAGGAGTGAAACTTTGCAGTTTTCAAATTCTGAATATATCAGTTTGATCAGCTCATCAAGGCGCATATTTCTATCCTTTCGGAAGTTTGAAATTCAAAGTTTAAATTTTTGGGGTTTCTCTGACAAACCCATATCCAGCTCCAGGTCCAGTTCTTGCAAATCAAGTGGATAGGGTTAATCCTAGAAGAAGATGGATTGGTCACCTGCATAAGTGAAGGAGTTCCTGTTTCAGAGGGAGATAAGGCTAAGGCTTTACATAAGGAGATTACAAGCGATCTCGACAGGTATGACTCATCGAGGTACATCACAAAAGACAAATCAGGTTCCATGACCATGAAAACATGAAGACAAAGACTCATCCATAATATTTGTTCTACTTACGAGGTATGTATGACTTTGTTATATTATGCTTAACCTATGAGACATGCAGGTTCTAGCTCAGGATCTCTAAATCATTGAAGAGATTGTTTAGGTATGTTGTACATAACCAAGTAGGTATACTCATCCAGGTATGTTTCCCATGAATCTTACCTTGTGTTAGGATCCCTTATATAAGTATACTTGGAATGATTGGTTATGCTTATTCATAAAGTTAGTAATCAAGGGATTATGCATATTATATCTTTTATCTTGATTGATGATATGCATGAGTAAAAGAAGACTTCCCTGAAATCTTGAATACTAATGTTTATTAACTATAATCATGACTATACATTTTCAAGATTATTTAGTACTATAATGTTTTGATAGCATTTAGAATATACTAATGAGTGTATGTTTGTGTATGAGATCATGAGGATGACTCTTGAGCATGCACAGTGGTACAGAATGAATAGAAGTTCAAAAGACATACAGAAGATCAAGCGGGAGGAAGCCACACAAACATAAAAGATAAGTATTTGAGTTGTTATTTGAAATAGTAATGATATTGCCTGTAATAGGTTGTATGCATATTTGTATTCCTAGAATATATAATGCTGAGTGTAAACATTCATAGAGCATTGAACAGTATACAACTAATGTGCATATGATTGGTAAGTTGGACAAACATTCCATTGTTGCTTGTCTAGAATGAAACCTCTTTGCTGACATGCCGAGAGCTGTGCACACTCTCGATAGTATGTTCTGGTAGAGATGGAAGGCATCTAGATAGCCACTGTATGCATACATGATATGGGAAAGTGTTGTGCCAAAGTATTGGTCAAATTAGTTGCATAACTATATAAATGATATCTGTATGCATAATAGGTTACCATGTCAATATGATTTGATGATTATGAAGTATTACTAATCCTGTACTTAATTTTGATTTGTAGGAAAGATCATGATGAATGATGAACACTGAACAAGCAATGGATGTTCAACAAGAAGATTTACAAATCAAACAAAATATAGAAGGCTCATGGCTAGAAGATTCTCTTAGAAAGAGGAAGAGAATCATGATGAGATGTTTGCTCCAAGTGGCTAAAATAAGACCATTCTCTTAATGGTGTAATTAAAGAAGAAGTGTGAATCAGGTTCTATATGGTTCCCAGGATTGATAATCAATTGATGAGCTTAATGATCACCATGGGTGATATGGATCTCAACCTTTGCTACAAGGTTGAATATGGCTTCTATACACATATGACATGGATGCAAGAAGGAACTCACCACAGAGTTCGAATGATGTTGAGGCTCATATCAATAGACCCATCTGATGAGAGATGGCACAGATAGATGACTGTAGAAATGAAATTGAAAGATCTCAGATTGATGCATTACTTTCTAGGTCTAAAAGTATGGAAAGTCTCAGAAGGAATCTCTCTCAACCAGAGAAAGTATGGTGAGAAATCTTGAGAAGACTTGATATGTTGGAATGGCCACTCTTATGGATTCCAACTTGAAGCTGTTAGGAGATGACTCATCAGAGTTAGTGGATATAACTCTGTACAGTCAAATTATTGGGTCATTGATGTATCTAACATATACTAGGTTAGATATATGCTTTGTTGTGAACACCTTGAGTCAGTATCTAGTGGAAACTAGATGTGTTCACCTGATAGTTGCAAAGCATGTGATGAGGCACATAAAGGATATGATAGACTTTGATCTATGCTATCTTGGAGATCATGACTTCAGATGGCTACTCAGATGGTGATTGGGAAGAAAGTGTATCAGACAGGAAGAACACATCGAGAGGATGTTATTGTCTGGGATTATCCATGATCTCGTGGTTTAGCTGGAAGCAGTCTAGTGTGGCTCTCAACACAAGCGAAATATATGGCTGCTTGCTCTACTTGTTGTGAAGAAGTTTGGCTTCAGGATTGTTTGACTTAGAGATAGAACCAACTGTGATCCTATGTGATAAATAGAGTTGTATCAAGATGACATAGAATCTAGTGTTCCATGATAAGTCAAAGAACATAGGGAACTAACAAGATATGATGCAGAAAGGAACTTTAAAGTTTGAATTTGTAACAGGTTACCGTTGTACTAACCAAACCTCTTCGTCAAGTGAAGAAGTTACCAACCAAACCTCTGTCTCGATTGAAATTTGAATACTTCCGAGACAAGATTGGTGTAGTTCAAAAGGACCCTCCTCGAAAGGGGGAGTAGTATAGTCACTGCTGATGAGATTGTCTCATCGAACAACAAGGTCGATGATGAGGTAACCTGTTCTCTACACCTAGATACTTAGAAATATTTAGATTTAGGACTCTTATACTTAGAATACTTAGTTTTACTTATACATGCTTTTGATGATAGATGTATTGATGAGAATACATGCTTTTGATGATGAGATGTATTGATGAGAATACATGTAGGGATTGTATCATCCTTGAACACTTGTTCTAAAGTGATCCGTAGACGTATGGTCTCCGAAAATGAAGTCCTTAGTGGACAGGTGGGGATTGGATCATCCCTGGACTTTCAGTCCTAAAGAGAGTCGTAGATGTGAGGTCTCCGAAAATGAAGTCCTTAGTGGACAGGTGGGGATTGGATCATCCCTGGAATTTCAGTCCTAAAGAGAGCCGTAGACGTGAGGTCTCCGAAAATGAAGTCCTTAGTGGACAGGTGGGGATTGGATCATCCCTGGACTTTCAGTACTAAAGAGAGCCGTAGACGTGAGGTCTCCGAGAATGAAGTCCTTAGTGGACAGTTGAGGGGATTGGATCATCCCTGGACTTTCAGTCCTAAAGAGAGCCGTAGACGTGAGGTCTCCGAGAATGAAGTCCTTAGTGGACAGTTGAGGGGATTGGATCATCCCTGGACTTTTAGTCCTAAAGAGAGTCGTAGACGTGAGGTCTCCGAGAATGAAGTCCTTAGTGGACAGTTGAGGGGATTGGATCATCCCTGGACTTTCAGTCCTAAAGAGAGCCGTAGACGTGAGGTCTCCGAGAATGAAGTCCTTAGTGGACAGTTGAGGGGATTGGATCATCCCTGGACTTTCAGTCCTAAAGAGAGCCGTAGATGTATGGTCTCCGAGAAGTGGGGATTGTATCATCCCCGGACTTAGGTCCCTGAATTGATCCGTAGACGTGAGGTCTCCGAGAAGTGGGGATTGTATCATCCCCAGACTGCGGTCCCTGAATTGATCCGTAGACGTGAGGTCTCCGAGAAGTGGGGATTGTATCATCCCCGGACTTAGGTCCCTGAATTGATCCGTAGACGTATGGTCTCCGAGAAGTGGGGATTGTATCATCCCCGGACTGCGGTCCCTGAATTGATCCGTAGACATGAGGTCTCCGAGAAGTGGGGATTGTATCATCCCCGGACTTAGGTCCCTGAATTGATCCGTAGACGTGAGGTCTCCGAGAAGTGGGGATTGTATCATACCCGGACTTAGGTCCCTGAATTGATCCATAGACGTGAGGTCTCCAAGAAGTGGGGATTGTATCATCCCCGGACTGCGGTCCTTGAATTGATCCGTAGACGTGAGGTCTCCGAGAAGTGGGGATTGTATCATCCCCGGACTTAGGTCCCTGAATTGATCCGTAGACGTATGGTCTCCGAGAAGTGGGGATTGTATCATCCCCGAACTTCGGTCCCTGAATTGATCCGTAGACGTATGGTCTCCGAGAAAGTGATTTTTGATGTGGTTACTTGTATCGGTAGGATACTTGTATTGATGATGTGGTTACTTGTATCGGTAGGATACTTGTATTGATGATGTGGTTACTTGTATCGGTAGGATACTTGTATTGATGATGTGGCTACTTGTATCGGTAGGATACTCGTATTGTTGATATGGTCACTTGTATTGGCATGAATACTTGTACTGCTGATGATCGTGTGATGACGATGCTATTGATCGTGTGATGACGATACTGATGATCGTGTGATGACGATGCTGATGATCATGTGATGACGATGTTGTTGATCGTGTGATGACGATGCTGCTGATCGTGTGATGATGATGCTGATGATCGTGTGATGACGATGCTGATAATCGTGTGATGACGATGTTGCTGATCGTGTGATGACGATGCTGCTGATCGTGTGATGACGATGCTGCTGATCGTGTGATGACGATGTTGTTGATCGTGTGATGACGATGCTGATGATCGTGTGATGACGATTCTGCTGATCGTGTGATGACGATGCTGCTGATCGTGTGATGATGATGCTGCTGATCGTGTGATTACGATGCTGATGATCGTAATGTTGATGTTGATGTTGACATTGATGTACCAGTAACTGTTTGAGTTACTGATGAAGACAAATTGAAGAAAGCTTCCAATGATTTATAGATGTATCATGTATGATGTTGATGACTCCTTGCTCGTGCAGATGTTGTTATAATATCCTTCTCGTTAAGGGGGAGTGTTGAGATATTGTAACTTCAAAGAATATTATATTTGTACTTTATTATTCCGGAGATGATTCATTCCTCCGTGAAGATCTTATTGTATATCCGGAGATGTTTATTCCTCCGTCGGAATGTGGTAACTCGGGTTATTAGACTTCCCTAGTGGGGGTCGGCCCTAAATGTGTTATGTGGGTCAAAGGGTTATTAGACCACCCTAGAGGGGTCGGCCCAGTCAGTTATAATGGGGTATTTAACCTAATGGTTAAATACGAGCCTACATGTACTTGTGTAAAATACATATCAGAGTAGTGTATAAATAGAGGAGGTGTGTTCCTCATTATACACACACTCACTCACTTGAGGATAGCGCACTTGTGGATGAGAGGTCTGCTATTGTGGAGGAGGAGATCATGTCTCAGGGTTTCATCTTTGTATATTGCTAGTCATCTATATTGAGGAAGCTTTGCTGGGTTTTCTACCCCATGAGGGTTTCCCAGGATAAATCTTTGTCTCTTGTGTTTATGCTGTGCTTGTTGTTTCTTCAGTGATCCTGTATATGCTATTATTGTGAAATGGAATGTAATGCTGCTATTTTCTGTCTTAGCATATTAAATCTTAACATATATAAGATTACATTGATTGATAATTTCTAAATCCACCTCTTTCTTTACCCATCGCAAAGGGTAAGGATGAGGCTAATCATGCATCTCTAGCACAATCTTACTTACCAATGTCTCTTCAATGAGGTTGGCCCATGAAAAAAAATGAACAAAGAACATACCTTTTTCTTATTGATCTAAATATTGATATGGAACAACTTCACCATATCCTTCTACTCTTTGTGATGAAGATCATTGAGGCTCACCTCCATCTACATAGTGAAAATTGGGCAAATAAATTGTTAGGGTACTACCCTAAACCCCTTACTTTAGTAGTTAGTCAAGTAATGTATACAACTATCTCTTTTGAATAAGGATGAATAGTTAGTAGTCAGCAATACATGTAAAAAGGGTATCTTTATTAATTAAGGCCCACTAGGAAGTGGTATTTATTAATTATTTGGCTATGCCAAGTAGTTAGGGTTTTGGATCTTGGAAGCCTATTTAAAGAGTTAGAAGGATATGAATTGTTTTGTTAATAAATGATTGTATTGGAGATCTACTCAAGTGAAAAGTCACCTAACCTTAAGAGGTGTGTGAACACTGCTTTTGTATTTGAATATCATAATATAAGATCCATCTTTGTTGCATTTATGTTTCTTATTCTCTTTGTTCTATTAATTTACACTATTGGAATTCTAGCATTACTTATCTATGTTTATCTTGCTACCACACTAATTTGTAGGATTAAGCACACCACAAGTGGTATTAGAGCCACTTTCCTGAGCCAGTATGCCTCCTTAGGCTATATACATGTTCCAATGTCTTTAAATAATCACATAGATTTTTCATTCAATGGGTTAAACTATGATTGGGGAAGAATACACATAGAGAATACAAATAAAAACTGGACAATTATTGGACATTGTTGTAACCTCTATTGGAACCCCTTCAAGTCACATCAAATAAAAACTGCACAAGAAATATCACTTCCACATACTATCGAGTATATAGGAATTCCCCTAGGTCACATTAAACCAGTTGTAGATAATCCAATCAACCATCTTGTTGTTATAGTAGCAACACTTGGGAAGATACTCTCGCATACCTGGGTAGTAGGATAGTATGGCTAAGGGCATGGTTGAGCCTTGAGAGATTGGGTTGAGTACTAATGTTGGACTCCACATGTATATTAAAACGTTATAGCTCTTAAAAATCCCTTGTCCTCAGGACCCTGGAAACCCTCATATTTGTGACTCATCGATGAAATTCCTACATATTTGCATCCAACAACAATTTAGACATTTGTTTAGTGCAATCACCATATTCCTCGGTGGGAAACCAACTGAATTCCTACATCTTTGCATCTAGAAGGAATTTGGGCATATACCAACATAGAAATATTCAACAAGGAGTAATACTCCCACTAGAGTAAGAAAAAATCCAACAAGTCGGGGGTCCGCTGACACCCTTGTTGGAGACCTATCTCAAAATAATCCCTGCATTGTGTTGATCATTTTGGTATACCTCTCTAACAACCCTTTTTGGGTGGACCCATGAAAACCTTGTTGGAGATCTCCCTTAACAAAATCTTTGCATCGTGTTGATCTACACCTCTAATAACCGTTTTTGTGTGGACCCAACACTCATACATTTAAGCTCTAATGGTAAAGACCCACAACCAAAGAAACAACAAGGAAACTAATCAAATTCAACCCCAATACCTTAGAGCTAACATGAATACCTAACATCCATGGTTATGGCATTGACGTAGTTAGTGGATCACATCAAAAGTGATAGGGATAACGACAGATTAGTGACTAATGATATAACTCAACATGTTAGATTTTATCCAAAACAAGTGGATCACACCTATGAATCCTTTGGCACTAAAGAAATAGGATCTCACATCATTTTCCTAGAAACACAACCTGATTCCTTTGAGCATAAAACTTCATGGCACCACTTCTCGAAGGTTGACATGTGCAAATTTGATGGTTGTGATCCCTCGGGTTGGGTTACCTAAACAAAACATTATTTTTCCCTCCATGTCATTAAGGATGACCTCCAGAAGTTAAAAATTGGGGTTTTATATTTAGACTATGAAATATGGCAATGTTGGCTATGGTACCAGAAATATTATCAGTGTTATGTCCTTTGGAGCTATTTTATGAAGATCCTTCACGAGCGTTTTGAATGTGACACTCACTACTTGGGAAGGTTGACCAAATTGTGCTAGAGTGGCACCATTCTAGACTGTACTACAACATTTGAGCAATTAATAATCCACATAGAATGCCTCTCTGCTTTTTTTCCTAGGATGTTTCATCAATGGCCTCAAGGAGGCAATTCAAGCACACGTCATTATGCAGTGTCCCTCCACTTGGTTGGAAGCTTGTGATAGAGCTCGAGAATTTGAAATGGTGATCAATGCCAAACCTAAGAGATCTTCATTTCCCACTTGCTCAGTGTATCCCATGGATACTAATATCAATAACTATACCACCCCCTCATTATGAATCCACAAGTTGACCCCTATTTCCATGGTCGAGGGTCAATTCCTTAGACTTTGTTGTAATTCTAATGGAAAATATTTTCGAGGGCATAAATCAAAGATTAGAAATTATTCCAAATCAAGGAATCACACATGATCCCCTCGAGGACAACAACATGGAGGATTTCTAGAACCTGAAGTGGAGGATACTATGACACCTTTGAATATTCTCTCAATATGCTAGTTAGGGTGGAGAAACCCCAAATTTTGCTCCATGCCTTATCAAGTTTCTTCACATGTCAGATATTGAAGTTGATCAACTATATCAAGCATTGTAAAGTCATTATATTGATTGACAGTGGCAACACCCATAATTTCATTAATTGTAGAGTGGTTGATGACACTTGTTGTTACATACAACCTATGCTAAATTTATAAATTATGATAGCAATTAGGGGTATGATGAAATGTGGTGGTAGTTGTGAAAATGTGAAACTCCAAATGCGTTACTACCATCTCAAAACACATGTGTTTGCTATTGACATGGGGTTGAATAGCTTAGGAATTTGGTCCCTGTCACCATCAATTTTAAGGCGCTTTATCTCTACTTTGATTAGGATGGCCACACACATCATCTCAAAGGACTTACTTTTGGTTCACTTGAAATTATCTTCTCCCATTATATGAAGAAATTGCAAAAGAAATGCCACTTTGGTATCATTTCTCAGTTCAATGCCATCCAAGTCATGAAAAATTCCACACAAACATTCACCATGATTCACAATAGGTTCACTCCCAATATCAATGGGTTTTGAGGCACCAAAGGATTTACCACCATCCCATGGGGAACATGACCATGGTATTCCCTTAATTCAAGTTAGTCAGCCTACCAATGTACACCCTTATCACCACCCCTTTTCCCAAAAGAATAAAATCAAAAAAATCATCCAGGAATTGTTGGAGGCATGCATTATTCATCCTATCACGAGCCCTTATTCATCATCAATGATTATGGTCCTAAAAAGGGAAGGTGCATGGCACATGTGTCAATATTTTTAGGCTCTCAATAAGTTATCTGTCAAAGATAAATTTCCTATTCCTATCATTAATGATCTCTTAGATGAGTTGCATGGCACCAAAGTATTCACTAAACTTAACCTTCACTCTGGCTACCATCAAATCCACATGAAAGAATCCAACACACACAAGACAAATTTTCACACCCTTGAGGGTCATTATGAGTTCTTAGTCATGCCCTTCGGCCTTTGCAATGCTCCATCCACTTTTCAGAGCCTCATGAATAAGTTCTTCTACCCATTCCTCTACCATTTTGTGTTGGTTTTCTTTGATGATGTATTGGTTTACAACCCCACTTGGGAAATCCACATTGAGCATGTTTCTCATGCATTATCATTATTATAGAATTATTAGCTCTTTGTGAAATGTTCAAAATGTGTTTTTGGGGTTACTAAGGTTGAATAATTGGGCCATATTGCGATCAAATGGTGTACAGGTGGACCCTAAGAAAGTGGAAGTTATGTATAATTGACCTTGTCCCAAGACCCTAAAGCACTTGCATGGGTTCCTTGGACTTACCAGCTACTACATAATTTTTGTGAAAAATTATGGTACAATTTTCGCTCCTCTCACATCATTGCTAAAAAAATGCCCTTTATTGGAATGATGCAGTGGAGTAGGCCTTCTACGCCCTAAATGATTCTATGTGAACTATGCTTGTTTTAGTCACCCCCAATTTCACTAATATTTACATCTTAGAGTGCAGTGCCTATGGTTGAGGTTTAGGAGCTATATTATTGCAAGATAGTTTCCCATTAGCCTTCACCAGTAATCAACTATTTGAAAGGAACTTGGAAAAGTCCACCTATGAAAAATAAATTATGGCCATACTCCATGCAGTTGTATGTGGCGCCCGTATTTAATCGGTCGACGTTTTCAAATCAAGATTGACCATAATTGTCTCAAAAATTTCTTGGAACAACAATTGTCCTCCCCATAGCAGCATAAATAGGTCACTAAGATGATGGGATATGACTATGAGATTGCCTTATAAGAAGGTTCATGACAATGTGGTGGCATATGCTTTGTCTCAACAATTTGAGGAGGAGGGTTCCATCTTTGCATTATCCTTACTAGTTTTAGGGTGGCTTGATGAAGCACTCTAGGAATGACTAGCCAATGACATAGTCAAGCAACTTATCAAATCGCTTCAGGAAGACCTAAACCCTCTGCCCAGGTATACATGACACCAACATAACTTGAGGTATAAGGAGCACATTTTTCTCACCTCGAATTTTCCCTTTAAACAACGAATATTAGAGGAGATATATCTATCACCCACATCAAGTCACTTGAGCTTTCACAAAAACTATGTATGAATTAAGTGCTCATTCTTTTGGGAAGTGATCCAGGAGGATCCAAGAAGGCAAAATTTTTGAAGTCCTCCAATCTCAGCAAAACTGGCGTCAGATCAAAGGGCTCGTTGAGACGATTCCAACGACATTCGTTTCACCTCAAACGGAATCTGTATGAGAAAGTTATCGCGTTCTGTTGTATTGATGAAACAAGCAAATTTGGAAAAATAGGGGTGCCACGTGGCACCACTGGCAGGGTGACATGTGGCATCTGTACAGTACAGACCAATTAAAATGCGACACGTGTCAGTACGGAGGTGACTGCGCAACTTAGTTGGAAGTACGACATATGAGTTGGCAACTGACTGGGCGTTGAGGTGGACCAATCCGGAACTGCCACGTGGCAGCACCGGGTTGGCCAATATTGATTGAAGTTCACCAAAATGTTGCTGCTCCGCCAGTTTCGAACTCCCGGCCTCCCATACCCTGTCTCCTCCCCTTTACCAAGTGCACTGGTAGTGTTCTTTGTATAATGTATGGAAATACTATTATTTAAAGTGGCATTTCGAACCCCAAAGGAGCCGGGGCTTAGCCCCGACCTTGGTTCTTCCTCCAGCGTGACCGGGAGATCCGACCAGCACGGGAGCCCGTGCTCTATTTCAACACATGTCGAATTATAAACTATATAAAATGGGTTATAAGTGGGTCTAAAAACAAGTTACGTTATAACAAATTTGTTTAAAAAAAAACCATATTGTGGGTTCAATGAACCATGTGGTTTTGGGGGAAAAGAATTTTATTGTAATATTCTAAAAATAGAAAATGTGGTTGGCATAGTTGTAACTATGTCAACTACATAATTTAAGAAGAGTCTAACCAAGTGTGGGGAGTTGGAACCATATGCTTTTTTGGGCAAAATTTGTTATAACTAAAGAATCATGAGGAGAATGTGGAGTGGGGCAAGCCAAGCCTATATAAACCCACTTAATTTCCATTTACAGGGCATGCTTTGGAGTAGAGACTTTGTAGCTAAAGGAGAGAAGGGATATTGCGTAGCTTTGCAGGAGGAAGGTACGAGTGTTTATACTCGTTTTACACTGTCTTCAGGCTTCGGAGTTGCTGGAAGCAGTCTTGTTGTGTTTTGGGCAGCGGTTCTCTTCCTGGCCATTGTCGCCAAGGTATCATTGTATCATTACTATGTATTTTTCCTTTATGCTGAGATTATAGATCGGCCCTCCTATTGAGAAGCAGGTCCGGAGACGTAGTCCATCCTGGACGAACTCCGTTATCAACTTGTTGTCTTTATGTGCGTAATGTCTATGCTGTTTGGTTCTCTTCTTATGGATTTGTGAGCTTCATTCTCTTTATGCAATTCATGTTAACGTCATAGAGTAGCAAAGATCTTGTTTTCGGATCAGGAAGGCATAGAAAACGACATCTACTACTTTGTCTCCAACTATGACACTTGTTAATGACATAAGGGAGAAACAATAAAGTCACTTGGTGCTTTGCAGCCAATTCCAACTTCCCACAATATCTGGACTTACATTTGTATGGATTTCATAGTGGGGCTTCTAAATAAATTAATAAATATGTTATTATGGTGGTACTATATTTCCCGACTGAATATGCTCACTTTGGTGCCTTATCACATCCTTTTACCTCACCAATCGTGGCACAAGTCTCCATGGATCAGATTTTTAAGTAGCATGAATGCCAACTTCTATTGTATCCAATCGAGACCCTACCTTCACAGGCAATTTTTGGAAAGAGTTGTTTAAACTTTAGGGTAACCAATTGAATCTCAGTACAACATATCATCCCCAAATAGATGGTCAAACGAAAGCAATCATTAAGTTCTTGGAAACATATTTGAGATGCTTTGCATTGGACATGCCACATCACTAAGCACAATGGCTTCCTTTGGTAGGTGGTGGTATAATACCACTTATCATGGCTCCACCAAGATGACACCATATGAAGTAGTGTATGGACCAAAAGGCTTTGTCAGTGATTTCTTATTTGTTGGGAACCTGCAGGGTTGAAGCTGTGGACAAAACACTTTGCACCAAAGCAACTATTATCTGCACACTTAAGGAAAATTTGGTCATGGTTCAAAACTGAATGAAACAATAGGCTGATCAACATAGCTCCGAGAATTCTTTTGAAGTAAGGGATCATGTTCTTCTTTTACTCCAACCTTATAAAAACACATCCCTAAAAAATTAGCTCCACCATAAGCTTGCTCTGAAGTTCTACGGACCCTATACAATCATCCAACACATTGGACTGGTGGCCTACAAACTTGATTTTCCATATCACTCCAAGACCCAATATTTCATGTCCCTTTCCTAAAAAAAGTGGTGGATTCTAATTGTATAGTCCAACCCAAATTACCAGAATTAGATGAGGATGAGAAAGGATTTATTTGGCTTCCAGGGAACGTCAATTGCGCAATATTGGATTCCTGAGAACGTCAATTTCACATGCATACAATCAAAGAAATATTGATCTAATGGAAATATATGCAACCAAAAATTTCCATATGGGAACTAGCAAGGATTCTGCAATAATTTTTGCACCTTCAGCCTTAAGGACAATGTTGTTTTCGAAAGGGGAGGGCATGTTAGGGTCTTACTCTAACCCCCTTACTTTAGTAGTTATTCAAGTGATGTATACAACCATCTCTTTTGAATAAGGACAAATAGTTAGTAGTTAGCAATCAATATAAAAAAGGGTCTCTCTATTAATTAAGGCCCATGAGGAAGTTGACACTTATTAATTATTTGACCATGTTAGGTAGTTAGGTTTATGGATCGTGGAAGCCTATTTAAAGATTTAGAAGGCTATGAATTCTTTTGTCAAGAAATTATTGTATTGGAGCTCTACTCAATTGAAAGGTCTCCCAACCTTAAGAGGCACATGATGATTGCGTCCATATTTGATAATATAAGATCCATTGTTGCTGCATTTTTGTTGCGTATTCTCTATGTTCCATTAAGTTGCACTATAATATTGGAATTATAGCATTACTTATCTATGTTTATCTTGCTGCCACACTAATTTGTAGGATTAAGTAAACCACATAAATCAAAGACCCAACCTCAAGATACTTTTGTTATTAATGTAGGACCATAAGAGATGATCAAGGACTTCAACCTTGCCACAAAATGCATAAGTGTAAAGTGTCATGCATGGGTAGAACATATGCCAATAACAAGAAGTATGTCATGGATACAGACCATGCAATTATGGCATTGTTTGGCTCTTAAGGGACTATTAATGTAGTTCAAAGTCTATACAACTAAGGTGAAAGTTTCAAATATAATCATCACTCTTTATTTAGCTTCATTTTGAGGGAAGGAGTCTAATTGAGTTATTTGTGATCATTAACAACATTGTAATGATTAGATATCCTTTGTTGTCCCAAGCCTAATTCTTCCATTGATTATTGAGGGTTTATCGATCCTTAGAAAATGCATTTTTAACCCATTATTTTGTTACAAATGTGAAAAAAATATGATCTTTATTTTCAATTTTTTTTTTTTAGAGTGCTAATTCCCTTCCTGAAAATCACTTGCCAAAAAACAATGATTTTTTCCCAACCACTTTCCCTCATCGAGAACGGCAAGTGGGCACCATCAGAAATGACCACTTACTAAAATCAACCCTCTAAATTGATCCCTCTTCCAACATAGAAAAGGTGTAACAAAATCTATGGAATCTTGAATATATTATGGACCAAAACATAGACTTTAGTTTTAACTAAGGTTGAAGTAATAAGCAACGTTTGTAGGTTGAGCCCTCACCAACCATACTTTGTCACACACTGCCACTTGAGCTAATACTAATGCGATGTAAGATCTTCTAGGCCTCATTGCCTTTGATGGATGATATTTTTTTTAGTGAAAAGGTTTATCCTTTTTAACTGTTGCGACACTAAAACCTCTTTGATCCTTAAGGTGATATAAGAGATTAATTGGTATGCTAAAATTTGATTATCTCAATACTATTTCTTACTAGTGTAGATTCATCTTAACCATGGATTTATCATGCCCCAAGAGGGATCAAATCCCTTGAGGTGCAAGCCTTTTTTTAGAGTGTGAAGAAAGGTTTACACCTCTAGAGATTTGAATCCTCTTGCTGCATGATAGATCTAGAATTAAGATGAATTTATGTTGGTTATTAAAACTATATATGTGTATATGTGTTTTTTTCTTAATTATAATTAAAATCAACATTGTATTTTTTTAAGTTTATATATATATAGATAGTTATATGTTTCATATATAAATTAAGCACGAATTTTTTATTTATTAAGGAAATACTAAACATGTGTTTCGTAAAACTAAAACCATTTAATTACCTTCTCAATCTTATGCATTATTTTCTCTTAATGATCTTCAAAACATATCAAGAAGATAAAATCTCTCAACAAGATAAAGCAATTCTTTTAAATTTGCCCTGCTCCGAAAATAAATGATTCCCAAGTCCCTACAGACAAAACTCGTTATTCCGTTGCCGGGATTTGAACCCGGGTCGCCTGGGTGAAAACCAGGTATCCTAACCGGACTAGACGACAACGGAAATGTTTAAGGCAAATGCAGGTATTTATGAGTTCGAATACAGTCAGGGGTTACCCTTTCATTAATGCTACGTACATCTGTCAAATACACATGTCAAAGAATCGTGGATCCGTACAATCATCTGCCATCAGAGTGGCGCAGCGGAAGCGTGGTGGGCCCATAACCCACAGGTCCCAGGATCGGAACCTGGCTCTGATATTCTGCGTCAGATGTGGCTTCCAGTTTTAATAAACTTTAGGTTGTCTGTATTCATTTATCCATCCAGAAGTGGAATGTCGTTTCTATTTTGTATAATTTTCCACTCCATTTCCATGGACGAACCGATGGCTTCTTCGTTTCCCGCGCCGACTTCTGTAAAGTAATCATTGAAGTTGGCGTGTTTAACATAACTGACATTAAACTTCCAAACTTTGGAATCCACTCTTCATTTAACTACATGTGGCTCCTAACTTCTATAATGCATTCAAAAATGTAAAATTCATGGAGTACTACATCCGATTTGCAATGTCCTGGAACATTACCACCAGAAAATCTGTTAACTTCTATAATGCATTCAAAAATGTAAAAATCTGTTAACTTCTACAATGCATTCAAAAATGTAAAATTTATGGAGCACAACATCCGATTTGCAATGTCCTGGAACATTACCACCAGAAAATCTGTGTGACAGACGCTACAAGGAGGGCTTGAACCTCCGACCTTGTGGTTAACAGCCACACGCTCTAACCAACTGAGCTATTCCAGCACATGAAACATCTTGGCATATTTATAATTATGTACCATTTTTAGTACTTTGATGTTTTGGCTTATTTGTAATAGTTCTTTACGTTTTAAATTAATACATTTAAAAGAAATTCAATAAAAAAACAAAGTCATTTGGATGCAGACAATGACAACATTTGATATGGTGGGATATCTAGGATTGTAGAGACGGGATAAAATAATAAAATGGAAAGGATAAAATTTAGAGATGACTGAATTGTAAGGAAATTAAAATGTAACTTTTTGCGTTTAATTTTGTTTCCAATTTGTTGAGAGGTTACATAATTTTAGAGAGAGAGAGATTGATGTTGAAGAGTATACATAATTATGTAAGTTATTAATTGTATTATGAAAAAGTATTGAGAGTGTTAAATATATTGTAAATTGTGTTAATGTTTTTTTAATTTTAATGTGTTGTAGTTTAGAAATTACTCAATGTTTTTAGTGGATATTTTATCTATTATTAGGGGAACACAATAAAGTTGTGGTGAAGGATGGTTTAATTGATGAATTTCGAGAACGCTTAAGAAAAGTGAGGTTAATTATTTTCTTTTTTATTTTAGATCTAAGCTTCTAAAAGGCTTAAGTATCTTTAAGACAATCCTCTCCATATTGATTTAAAATCTGAGCATGGAAGTTTTCATAGTAATTAACCATTGTGTCCATGTTTCTAGAATTAAATTGGTCATGAAATGAGAATGAGACATTTCCTCTAGTACACATATAACAATTTAAAATGGGAAAAATATAAAACCATGTAAGATTTTATAAAAGATATCAAGCAATCCCTAAAAAAATGAGTTGCAATGTGGTTTTGATATTTATCTTATCTTTAATATTTGTTTATTTATATGAGTATCATGAGAGTATTTATGAAAGCAATGCTAGCTCATCAAAGATAATATTTTTGGGGGCATTTTAAGAGTATTTTGTGGAAGAAAATGAGCACAGATTGCAATTTAGTTTTTTCCCTCATCCATGGATAGAGCAGGAAACTTAAATGGTAAATGATGCTAAAGTAATTTGTTGAGAAGTTTAGTTGGAGAGAATCCAAGACAATGGGACTTAGTCATGGTGCATGAAGCACCATATATAACAATTATGTGAATTGCTCTATAGGTTAAAGATCATTATAGGTTGTGTACGGAAGATTTCCAAATTAGGTAAAAGGTTTGTCGACTTTCTTAGATGTTAGTTTGAAATGTGTTGATGAAGATTATATTGTTGATTATATGAGGGAAGTTCATAAATAGGTTCATAAATAGTTACAACAAAATTATCAAAAGTATAAAACAAATACAAAATTGAGAAGAACATATAATAATTTTTAGAAGGGAATTTCATGTTATTTCATCCATACAAGGAAAAATTTCCTTAAGAGACATATAACAAGTTAAAACCAAAGAAGGTCATATAGTGTAAGATTTTATAGAAATTCTTGAAGAATAATTCTAAAATGCAATGGTTTGGATATTTCTCATGTCTTCAATATATATGATTTATGAGTATCATGGTGATGTTGGTGATAACCTTGAAGATGCACACATAATAGAATGGGATAATCAAATTCTTAACAAGTAGCCTAATGTGATTGAAAAAAAATTGATAAAAGATTTTGTAAATAGACAAAGTTGTAGGGTTATGAGGAAATTTTGGTTTGGTGGAAGCATGGGGACATGGATGAGGAAACTTGGGATTCTATGATGGATTTTGATCCATTCCGTAGTTGGCATTGTTGTCGAATGCTAACATCAACTGCGACAAGTCAACGACTTCGACACAACTTCAACAAGTTCTGAACTCGACACGACTTTGACAAAGTCAACAACTTCGACAAGTTTAGCGACCTCAACAGTCTTGCGACGTTGACATGCAGCATCGACTTGCGACTTGTGACTGTCGAACTTCGATAGATTGTCTCTCTGTCTTCCAGTCGACTGTAACGGTTAAACTGTTGAAACCGTTCTAACTTCTCTTGTAACTAAACGTAACGGGAAGGCACCCAAGCGTATCAACACTCTATATAAGCATGTAAAATATTGTAATATACATGTCATGATCTTTACATCCAGTAATAGAGAAATCAGTTCACATTCCTGCATATTGTCTATGTGTATGTGTTTATTTGTGTAGTGTATTCCTGCTTTATTCATTCTCTTTCTTATGCTTCTTCCATAACAGAACCGACTCATTCAGTCGAACTGTTGTCCCCCTCATGCTTCATGGGCACGTGCAGATCATTGGTATCAGAGCGCGTCACTTTGTTCATGCTTAAGTTGTGCGTAGACACTTCCATCGAAGTTACCGGACTTATGCCGGTTCAAACACGCTTGCAAACTCAACAATCCAAGCAGACACTACCTCCAGAGATGGCAGAAGAAACAGGCGATAGACATGCAATCGACAAGACACAACAAATCATAGAGCAAGTGTTGGCTCGACAATGAACTGATATGTTTGCTCAGTTCAATGAGATTCTCACGCGATTTGCTTCAACTTCAGGAGGATTTCCGACGATAACTAACTCCGACAAAATCATCCCCTTCAAAGTGCAAATGAATTTGGACATACTGAATCTAGAAGGAAAGATTGACGTGGAATCCATCAACAATTGGGTACAACAATTGGAGTCCTATTACTCTATGAATCAACTCTCAGAAGCCGACAAGATCACCATTGAATCCTTAAATATGTCAACATATGTGCACTGCTGGTGGGAGAACCTCTCGACAAAGATGGAGAAAAGCGGAGACCCCATCGACACATGGGAGAAATTTGTTGAATACATCTGAAAGGAGTCTTACCTGCCCAAGTACCTTGAACAACAGTATAAGAAGTGGCATCAACTAAGGCAATGGAAAGACCAGTCAGTACAGAGTTACACCAGCGATTTCTATTGACTCATGGCTAGACTTGGCGTTCAAGAAGAAGAAAAATTGCTTGTTCTGAAGTACGTCAGCGGATTATCCTAGTACATTCAATAGGAGATGGAGTTTATGACTGTCAATATACTCATGGATGCATTCCACTATGCCAGCAAACTCGAAACCAAGCAGAAGGGAAAAGTGCGCTTCACGAATAAACCGACATCAGGACGACCACCCGACAATAAGGAACCAACCGACTTCGACAAGTCAAAATATTCTCATCCAACTCCGCCAAAGCCAGATCACGGCAAAAATCCTTTTCACAAAAGGGAACATAGAAAACAACCCCCTACTGGGAAATGGTGTGATTACCACCACTCATATTGGCATGATACGTCTGAATGCAAAGCTTGGAATACCTTTTTGGAAAAAGTGTCGACATCCGACGCATTCGAAAAGACTATGGTAGAATCTGACCCAGAAGCAACAACTCTTTTAACATCGACATCGACAACTCCATCAGCCTCGACTATCGTCAACGAGGAGGAATGAGAGCGCCTATTCCATACACAGATATGGGTTCGAAACAATCCATTGCATCTGATTGTGGACAACGGAAGCCAAAATAAACTTGTTTCTGAAGAACTTATGAAGAAACTAAGTCTTGTTACCACTCTGCATCCTGAGCCTTACAACATCGGTTGGATGAAATATGGACAAGAGATAAGGATCACTTGACAATGCAAGCTTGCCTACTTCATAAATCCTTTTGAATATGAAGTACTTTGTGGCGTGGCACCACTCTCCATAGCCAACACCCTATTTGGGAAACCTTACCTATGGGATCGCCATGGAAGTTACCAGTCACGACCACAGAAGGTGATGGTCAGAATTCGGAATCAACGGTACAACATACCAGAGCGATGACCTACACCAACGGTTGCAATGATATTTGCTAAACAAACAAAGAATCTCATCAATCATGCTCAGAAGTTCGCATTGATTATGATAAAGCTGCAACATTCTAGGAAGAAAACAACAACCAGTCGAGTCACCGACCAGTGCAGCTCCCGAAAGAAGCAACAAATCGACAATATTCTTGATGAGTACCAGAACCTATTCCAATTTCCAGATGGAGTACCTCAACATTGCCAGGTAAAACACTCTATTGAACTTGCTCCTAGTTCTTCATTACCTAATGCCCGTGTCTACAAAATATACATTCTCGAAAATGAAGAGATTCGTAGACAAATCCAAGATTTGATCGACAAAGCTCATATCCAACCCAACTCCTCCCCTTTTGGAAGTCCAGTCGTCCTCGTTCCAAAGAAAGACGAGACTTGGCGCATGTGCATCGACTACAGGGCCCTCAACAAAATTTCAGTGAAGAATAGGCACCCTCTGCCTCGGATAGACGAGCTCATCGACTATATTAAAGGTGATAAAATATTTACTAAGCTCGACCTCAAGTCAGGATATCATTAGATTCCAATCGAGCCCTCAGATGTATGGAAAACTGCTTTCAAGACCAAGGAAGGATTGTTTGAATGGTTAGTCATGCCTTTCAGCTTAACCAATGCACCTATGACCTTCATGCGATACATGGATAACATTCTTTGACCTTTCATCAACAAATGGGTCATTGTCTATCTCGACGACATACTGATTTTCAGTCAATCATGGGAAGAACATGTCAGACAACTTCAACAAGTCCTCGACACTCTCCAGCAACATCGACTCTAGTTGAACATGGACAAGTGTTCCTTTGCGATGAACAACATCAAGTATTTTGGGTTTGTAATTGAATCTACAAGCATTCACGTCAACCTAAACAAAGTACAAATTCTTAAATATTGGACCATTCCTCAAAGCATTCAAGAACTAAGAATTTTTCTTGGTTTGGCGAATTTCTATCGACGATTTATACTCGGCTTCAGTCACATATTCTGGCCCTTGAATCAGTTTACGAAAGGAAGTGGAAGAACTGTCTTCAAATAGACACCGACACAACAAGAAGCTTTTGAACAACTCAAACACAAGCTCTGCACTGCACCAATACTTGTGTTACTTGATTTGCACCAGCCCTTTGAAATTGAGACGGACGCATCGGACTATGCCTTGGGTGCAGTGATCACTCAGTTTGGTCACCTATTTGCTTTTCATTCTGAAACTTTTAACGACATTGTTAGAAGATATTCAACGTACGAAAAAGAGCTGTTCTCCATTGTGCAAGCTCTTAATCAATGGAGCCATTACATCCTTGGAAAGGAAACGATCATCCTCACTAACCATAAGCCTCTACAGTTCGCTCCAACCCAGTCGAAGTTACAAACAACTTGATAAATCAAGTGGATTAATTAACTACAACAATTCCAGTTGATAATTAAGTATCAGAAAGGTAAATTCAATGCCGCAGCCGATTGTCTAAGTTGACCACCCATTACTCTCCTTTTTACAGTGATGAGTATGTAGGGATATGACACCACTACTTGGCCTTAGTTGTATTAGGAAGATATCGAATTTTCACCAGTATATCAACAACATCAGACTGACAAGTCGTTGACCTCCAATTATTTCCTGAAAGACACCTTGTTATACAAGCTTGGACAAATTTGTGTACCGACCGGTGAGCATTGACAACAACTCATTTGGAACGCGCACTATATCAAGACTACAGGACACTTTGGAGTAGAAAAGACCCTTGATATTCTCCAGAAGTATTTCTTTTGGCCTACACTTAAAGCCAACGTCAACAAGTACATTCGATCATGTGTGGTTTGTGACATTGCTAAACCTCCTAATTGATGACAGGGATTGTACACACCTTTACCAGTTCCTAGTCGACCATGGGAATCCATTTCTATGGACTACTTGACGGGATATCCTACTACGAAACATCAGCATGACGTGATCTTAGTAGTAGTCGAAATTTTTTCCAAGATGCCCATTCTCATTCCATGCAAGAAGACAACGACAGCGTAGCAAACCACTCAGCTCTTCTTCACACATGTTTGGAAACACTTTGGTTTACCGACAACCATCATTTCAGACAGAGATGCCAAATTCATCAGCATGTTTTGGAAGAATCTCTGGCAGCAGCTCGACACAAGATTCTCATTATTGACATCTTTCCATCCTCAGATAGACGGACATACAGAAGTTGTGAATCACTTGGTAGTACAATTGCTTCATATATATAGCCACAAGCATCAACGAACATGGGATGGAAGTCTTCCATACATACAACATAGCTACAATCGTGCTCAACATAGCTCTACGGGCAAGAGTCCATTTGAGATTTGTTACGGATTTCAAACCTCAGTGCCTATCGACTTGATCATCTCCTCAACAAAGTTGAATGACACCGACTATAGCCAGTGGGAAGTTGACAAAGCATTGAAGTTTTGAGATCAAATCTGCGACATCCAGCGACAAGCATAGGAAATGTTGCAACGAGCAAATGTGAAAGTTAAGGCCCGACACGATAAGCATTGTATCCCTCATTCATTTCAAATTGATGATAAGGCCTGGTTACATCTCAAGAAGGAACACTTCACTGACCCATCCAAGAAACTGAAACCACTGACCCATCCAAGAAACTGAAACCTCTGCGATATGGTCCATACAATATTCTTCAACAGATTGGAGAAAACGATTTCCAGATCGACATTCCTGCATGCCTGGGTCTACATCCAGTCTTTAATGTGGATATACTTCGACCATACCATGCACCACAGTTGGAAAAGAATGGCTTGCAAATAGCAGAACTCGAAGACATCCATCTCGATGTTCAGGATCCTCTTCCTTGCGACACCATCGTGGGACGATGAGTACGTCGTACAAGGACGATCACAATTCCCTTGTTTCAGTTTTCCAAATCCGGACAGCTCCCGACACAAGGAAAATGGTACTCTTCTATTGAACTGACCGACAAGTTTCCTCACATTCACGAGCAAACAATGGGGACCATTATTTATTAAGGAAGGAGGTCTGATCCATTCCGCAGTTGGCATTGTTGTCGAATGCTAACATCAACCGCGACAAGTCATCGACTTCGACAAGTTCTGAACTTGACACGACTTCGACAAACTCAGCAACTTCGACAAGTTCAACGACCTCAACAGTCTTGCGACGTCGACATGCAGCATCGATTTGTGACTTGTGACTGTCAAACTTTGACAGATTGTCTCTCTATCTTCCAGTCGACTGTAACGGTTGAACTACCGAAACCATTCTAACTTCTCTGTAACTGAACGTAACGGGAAGGCACCCAAGCATCTCAGCACTCTATATAAGCATGTAAAATATTGTAGTATACATGTCATGATCTTTACATCTAGTAATAGAAAAATCAGTTCGCATTCCTGCATATTGTCTGTGTGTATGTGTTTATCTGTGTAGTGTATTCTTACTTTGTTCATTCTCTTTCTTATGCTTCCTCCATAACATAGCCGACTCATTCATTCGAACTGTTGTCCCCCTCATGCTTTGTGGGCATGTGCGGATCAGATTTGGGTTGTTTTGTTTGGTCACTAGATGAATGTTCCATATAAATTTTATGAACAAGATGCTTACAAACTTTCTCATGAGGGTAGTATAATCGAAGGGAATCCTTGGTGAACCTATTTTCTTACATGGGAAAATCATAACTTTCATTTTCCTCCCCCATTTGTTTGAATCTCTTTTGCAAAATTAGGTTTATGATTATTTAATCAAGCTTGAGTTCATTAGCCTTTATGGATGAATAGATAAGTATGAGCAACGCAAGGGTGGGGAATTCAATTTGTATGCCAATGTATCTCAAATAGGAGTGTGTTAATCGATGGCATTGATATGCAAGTCTAAGGTGAGGAATGTGAGCCATACTTTGCTACACATACTAAATATTGATTGAATCATAATTTGTAGAGGTATACATGCTTTTTATTTATAACCGACACAAGTAAATTTTTTATATTAAAATGGCTAAGGATAGTCAACCAAAAATATACATGCCATAATAATGTTCAAAATTCTCTAGTTGTTATGATGACACAATACAATCTTTTTTTCTTATCTCTCTAGCAAGTTTAGACAATAATATTGACAAAAATTCGACAACTATAAACCTATATATATTGACCTAACAACAAAAGGCATGTAAAAAACATTAAGAATACATATTTTTAAGTAAAGGCATGGACATTGTGGCTTTCTTCTAGTTGTTTCTCTTCTTTGATTGTATCGCTTGCGATGCCCATGATGGTTGTTGTCGATTGTTGAACAATGTCTTCTTCCATCATCTTTGAATGCACATATTCTATATTTCGAGACTAAGCGCCTTGGGACACACCCAAAATAATGTTGAAGTTCATCTTAGTGCCATTTATTAGCTTAGAAATTTTCTCTCCCTACTCCTACATAGTTGTTTCCACAATTTCCCACCTATCTTCTTGGTGAGCCATACAAAAATTAATGCCGTGCATAGACCCCTTCAACCCATCCATCTACGATTTTAAATGTCTCATCATCCTAACCCTAATATCCCAAACTTCTTCTTGTCCTTCACCCCTCATTGCACCCCATCCAGAGGATCTAGCTATACCTAGACACAGAGAAGGACAAGGTTGGAGGAAATTCTACTCACACATGGTTATTTTCCCACCACGCACAGGAGGATAACTACAACAAACAAACCCTCGATGAAGAAGACCAATAATACTACTTTCTACTAAATCTAAGGTTTCATGGTCATTCCCAAATGAAACACATAAGAGATGGAATTCCTTACCAGGAACATTTGTAGAGCTCGATCAAATCGAATACTTCAACATCCCAATCCTGGAACATCCCATATCCTCAAAATCTTGAGCACAGATAGAGTGCTTCATGTTTACGAACAATCTGTAAGGGAAGACTCAAACAAATCTCCCTAGTGTGAATGGTTCAGATCTAGAACAAAAACAATACATAATACAAATTCCTTTCCTAGATCAATTGAAATGAAAGATAAGTGAAAGAGATGGCTTACCTTATGTGTGTAGTTCCTTTATCCTCGATGATTCAAGTCTTGATCTTCAGATCTTTAACTGCAAAACCGAACAAAACATGTGGAAACAAAAAAGTAATAAAAGCACATGAATGTGAATTGATCTAGATCAACAGTCAAAGAAGTTAATCCTAAACATTATCAATACAACAAGTTTATGGAAAGAATTTGAATTAGATGTAATAATAAGAAGTACAATGAGAGAGGTGTTACAACCAATGCTTTGACGTCATAACCTCCTTCCAACAATCCTATCCTCCAAGATCAAATGCTTAGCCTCCTAATGGATGAATAGGATAACCTAGAGAAATTCCACTAGCATATAGGTACTCTATCCTTCCTCCCTTAACAATGGAGAGGGGGTTAATATATATAGGCTTAAATGGATATGATAGGTTGAGGATTTAGGGGATAGGCTTAAGGGATCATCCCAATAGGAAAGGGGGTTGGCTTCCACCTTCCCATATATGTAGGGATAAGTCTCCATGCCATCCAAGCTTCTAGAAGTTGCTCAAATATTCCCTTTATCATTTTTAACCAACAACGACGCACCTTGAACAAGAGAAACTCGCAACAATGGGAGGTTGACGCACCTTGTGTAAGAGCATCATGTGCCACCGACGCACTCTGCTAAGGTGCGGAGCGCATCATGTTGAGTCTGACGCACCTTTCCAGAGATCAGGGTGCATCGAGGTGACAACATAAGGTTAAAGGGATGAACAACAACTTCCATTTTGATGTTTTAACCCAAGTACTTTAGGAATCAGGGAATATAGAGGACGCATGAGTCATGATGACAATATTTTGGTGTAATAGAATGCCCCCCAAAGCATGAAGCTAGTAAAATAGGGTAGGTGAAATGGTTTGTAATAGGGAAAAAAACGAGGTAAGGATTGTCGGTTGGAGTGACGAACAAAGACCTCCTGCAGTACAAATGACTATGAGATACATGCCTCAAACTGACTCATAATATGGCGACCGACCAATACATTGCAGATCCATAATAGTAAAGACTGACTGAACACAATCATGGCTACTAGACACAATTGTAGATCCATGATGAGATGATAACACAACCACGACCAATACAAAGTGGATCCATGTAATATGACTCAAAAAATATCCATCGCAACCTGGGTGAGATACATGACTTAACCCAAGGTCTTCAAGATGAACCCGCAATGATAGGAATCTAACCATGTGATTACAATTTTTTGAAGTCGAACATGGTAGAAAGCACTTGATTACCGGTCATTGATATATATCATTAACAAGAACGAGAGAAATCACCATTGATGTAAATGATTCCCAAGGTATCATAGTACATACCACTAAATGTGAATCAATGAGTTGAGGTCAAACACTCAGTGGAATATTTCAACCAGAAGTCAATGATGTGAACTTACTGTTGAAAGCGAGGTAACCTGCCATTGAGGCATGCAGGCCCAAGGTACTTAATTGGTTTCTAGATTTAATCCTTGGATGATGTGTCGAAGGAGGGCCATGATGTTTCCCCCATCATCGATGCAAAACACGATCAAATATGTTTTGGAGTAGATCCGACTATAGAGTAACACTTGACTGAATCAGGAGTGACCAACATGATAGAAGGTATAATGACTGCAGAGATTGACTCGATGAGCAAACCTCTCTTGAACATGGGAATGACATGACTTGGAAGCATTGACATGACGGGAATAACACTGACCCCTAATGAAACTTATGATGGAATCATTCTTTGAATGACTCTGGGAATTGGTGGGACTCAAAGACAAGCAGATTATCCAAGTGTTCGAACACATATGCGAACAAGTGCCATGTTCAAGAGTGACTAAGTATTTCCATAATTACAATGAAACACATACTCTTTCCTTATCCCCATCATGATTGATCAGTACCTCTTTTGTTTTTTAATGAGCTTGAGGAGGGTAATAGATGCTCGGTATAGCTCATCCTTTGGATGAGTCTGATCTCATATGTTTTACGAACCTAAGATAGGATGGGTTCATCCCAAAAAGGGACCTTCAATGTCAGATTGTAATGAGTCCAGAGAAGGAAAACTCAGTGCCATTTCATATTTAGCGAGTTTGAAAAGAACTAAAGAAGAATCCAAATGGTTTTTTTCGTAAATGTTAGTCTCCTCATCCGAAAAAGGATAAAACAACATGAGAGAGAACTCTTCCAGTCATGATTGACCGAAGCGCTCATTTTTCATAAATAGTCCTCATGGTCCGAAAAAGGGGTAAACTATCACCCGAAAGACGACTTTTCAAATACTTTTACAAGCGTGAAAGAATCAAGTTCGCTTGACAATATTTTCATATTTAGGGATTATGAAAAGATATTTAAGAGGAACTTCGAGTCGGGGTTCCTTTTTCGTGGGAGTTTTACGAGCCCAAAAAAAGGATAAAATATAACTTGGTAACTTATTCTCATAGTTTTATGATCACGATAAAGAACATAAATTTAGCTCGATGCCGTTAATACTTTATTTTAACGAGCACCATGATAGCATAAAAAATGATCGAAGACTCGTTCACACTTGATAAAATGTATGAAATGTCTACGATGGTCGCCAATAAAGTCAGAACACCACTTTACTTCATCTACGAACTCCAAAAACTAAGTTAGAATTCATAACAAGGTGTTCAAACGTAAAAAGGTCACCAACTATAGTAAAAAACCCATAAAAGAAATATTTAAAAAGGAACACTCTATTTCTTTTATATAAAAAGTCAAATAGTAAATAAATATTTACCAGTTCTTTTTTACCAAGTTGGAATAGTGAAAACACCTCTTTGGAGCCCGTTTTTCAAATGTCGATTACGGAAGCTACGGTCAGTTGTTTCACGCCCTATTAGTCATAGGTAGGCTTCAACCTTACTCTTTACCTTTTTCAGTGGATTAATTTTTTATTTAATTATCATTTCCGGGGTTTTTTGGACTAAAAAAGAAGGGGATTGTGTGTGCCCTGGGCGACGTGCTTTCCCCTTGCAGGAAGTGCGTCGAGAGGGTTCTGACGTGCTTCATCCACAGGGAAAGTGCGTTGGCAGCGCACTGTCCGCAAAAGCAGGGTGCGTCGACACAGATATCAAAATTAAAAATTGGGGGCAAAAATGCCCAAACCAAAGTCATGAAAGGATTCTAATATTCATTTAATTGATGTTTGTGTAGGTTTCAGCCAATACCATGGTCCAGTGGAAAGAAAGAGAGCACGAAATCGAATATGCCCAAGCGACGAAGGACATTGTATGATGTCCTTCTCTTTGGTGGCCCTTTGTGGGGGACATTTTGAAAATAGAAGGACATCATAAAAAGTCTTGCATTTGGGTTATTATTGGCCCTCCTTGTTCTGAGACACGAAGAAATATGTCCGAGCATGTGATAGCTTCCAAAGGATGGATCGTTCAGTTCCAGCAGACGAGATGTCGTTCCAACCACAAGTTCTTCTTAGCCCTTTTGAAAAATGGGCCTTAGACTTCATTAGGCCTATCAACCCATATCCAAAGATAAAAGGTACATTATGGTTTGTATGGACTATGTGACGAAGTGGGTAGAAGCAAAATACTTATTTAGAGTAACATAAAATACAGTAGAAGATTGCAACCCTGCATGCAATCCCATACACCTTGCACGCTCCATGATCGTTCTATTCATCCTTTCTGACACACCATTTTCTTGTGGTGTTCCTAGTACTGTCTTCTTTCTATGAATCCCATGGTATGAACAATAACTATCAAACTCCTTGCCGCAGTACTCACCTCCATTATCAGATCTGAGACACTTCAACCTTTTTCTAGTCTCATTCTCAACCAAAGCTTTCCACTTCTTAAAAGTAGCAAATGCATCAGATTTATGTCTAATGCAATAAACCCAAGTTTTTCTAGTTGCATCATCAATAAATGTAACATAATAATGAGAACCACCAAGATATTGTACATGAGCCGGTCCCCATACATCTGTATGCACAAGCTCTAACTTTTCATTCTTCTTCTGTTTCCCAACCCTGAGAAATCTGACTCTCTTCTATTTTCCATAAACACAGTTCTCACAGAATTCCAAACTTACCTACTTCAAATCTGGCAGCAACTTCCTTGAGTGGAGAATCTACATCCCCTTCTCACTCATGTGGCCAAGCCTATGATGCCACAATGTTGTATCTGTTCCTGTTGAAACTAAAGAGACAGAATGGTCAGTATTCTGAGGACATAAATACAACGTACCTACCCTATCTCCTTTTGCTATCACCATTGATCCTTTAGTGATCTTCCACCACATTTCTCCAAATGTAGATAGACAGCCGCCATCTCCCAACTGGCCTGTTGAGATCAGATTTATTTTCATAGCAGGAATATGCCTTACATCTTTCAGCAGCCAATCAGTTCCATTCCTAAATTTTATCCATACCTTACCCATCCCAACAATTTTACATGGCTCATCATCACCCAATAAAACATGTCCAAAATCGCTTGGAACATAATCATGAAAATATTTCCTATGGGGTGTAGCATGACATGAAGCCCCTAAATCTACTACCCAATAATCACTAGTATTATCTAATGCAAGAATCAAAGTATCTTGTAACACATCACCTGCTACATTTGCTTCTTGGGTAGTTTCTGTTACACCCAAAATCTACTCGTTATTAGATTCAGTGTACACATCCCTGAAGTCACCTAGACTAAGTACTTTCATTTGGGAGGATTTGCATTCAATCCTGCAAACTTTTGAGAGGTCGACGCAGGTTACACACTGGCAACATGCGATGTCGTGGTCTGCTCCATTTTAGGATGCGACGAGGTTTGTTAATGGGAAAAAATAGCCTATTCGAGCACCTTCTCGAAACTTACCCATTTAGGGGCTTATCCCTGACCTTTAAGAGAGTTGGTACTCGACCCCTAACTCTTTGGCAAGATCCCCCATCTCTCTCCTACCATCTCTCATCCTATCTTATCCATAATCTATCCACTTGGTCCTATATAAGTGAGGCTCACTCCCATCCCAAGGGGGGGAAGGCTATGGTATCTACATGCTAGTGAAATATCTCTTAAGGCACCTCTATTCACCTATTGGAGAGCTCATACTTCCTTGGAAGAATTTTGCAATTGGCTTGGTCGGAGAAGGGCTATTGCATTAAGTCTTTGGTTGTAGTTCTATATCTCTGTCATGTACTTCTCTATTTACAGTAATGCAAATGCTTTCCACCAATATCGCTCTCATGTGTGATGATATTGTGTTGTTTACCTGCTTAACTGTTTACATAGATATCTTATTGTATAGATGCTCTTTACTCGTTTCTCTTGTTTTTGTGTATTGATAAGTCTTGTAGCTTGGATCTGATGACCGTGGGACGTGGAGCAACGTTCAGGAGAAAGGATAGCGAATCAAAGAGGTAAGACATCTAGCACTTGATCCTTAAGTAGATCTAGGAAACGTGTTTGTAGTCTGTTTTATTTGTTCTAGACTCGCATTGGGCTAGGGAGATCCTGCTCGCGTCTGCTCGAGTGGATTGTCCGGTAACAAATCTGGCGACCATACTGGGGAGTAGTGATGTTTGTTTTGTTTAGTAGTCATTAATATGAGAGCCATTTTCAGTTGATTACTTGACACAAGCCTCTTTTATCATTTTTTGCCATTTACTTCTTAGGATTGATTTCATTATCAGATCTTCACATTGAAGACTCTGATTTGCTTCCTCTGAGTTTGTACAACTTATTTTCAAGCCTGTTTTTGGTTCATTGTTGAGAGATCTGGTTGATTTTTGAATCTAGATCTCACCTGTCGCACTTGGGCAGTGGAAACAGAGCGACACTGTGTCATTCTGAGCTCCTATCCTTCACCTGTTAGTCACCCATCGCATCCTTTGCATTAGTATACTGTGACATCATCGCACCTCCCGTGAAGGTAAACTGTGACGTCGCACTGTGTATGAAGACAGAGTGCGCCGATCTGTCAAAAGTTGGCATAATGGAATCCCTTCCCTCATCTGATAGTCTGAACCTTGGTCTGATGTATGAACTCCCTCTATGCTGCAAGATCCAGCCAGAGACCCCATCTATGATTTGTGTGTTGAGAGTTTGGTTTCATTTGGATTGATTTTGGGTTCCGTCTTGGACAAGTTTGAAATCGGTAGTGGTGGATACTCTTGTCTCCTCCACCTTCATCCATTCACTCTTGCATTCCCTTCCTTCCATCCCTGATCTGATCATTGCATTGGATCACTCACCAGGCCTCAGTTACATTTGTTTTGAGCCTTGCTTGCTTAGTTTGCTTGCTGCTGCTTGATTTTGACTTAAGTGTGTTTTTCAGCTTGGTTGAGTGCTTGTCTTTTCTTGAGTTTTCTGAATGTATGAGTGCTACAAGTAGTGTTTTCTTTTCAGCCATTTAGATCCGAGAACAAAGTTGTTATCAAGTTTATTCTTTGATGCATACATTGAAAGATTTAAAAGTGCTTCTTTCCCATTGTTTCTCAAAAAGATCATTGAAGAAAGATTGTTGTGCATTGGAAAAGTCTTGTTTATATTTTGAAAAAAATTGAATGAACATATGATCCATTGTGTTTTTCTCGAATTATGAATTGCTCATTTTCTTGAAAGACTCAAAGCACGCTTCGATTTTTGCAAAATCAATTCCATGCTAAGGAAAGATAGATGCATTTTTAATTCTTGTTGCTCTTAGATCATTGAAATCGAAATTGAAAAGCTTGCATATTTCATTTCAGAATCCTCTCTTTTCATCCTTTAGGGTCCTTTTACTTTGAAAAGAAGAAGAAAAAAAAAGGGTTGTTTTGATTTGGTTTAGTAGTGTTGTGTACTTTTGTGTTTCGTTGAAAAGGAAAAGAATACTTTCATTGTCAAATTTGTTTGCATTGGGAATTGTGTTGCATTGAGTTTGTTTTGGCAATATCATTGGAAAAAATCTTTCTCCTTACCATAGCTAGAATTCATTGAAATAAAAGAATATTTCATGCATGTAGCTAGGGCTTGCATTATGCTTCCGATTATGTACTCACCTCATGCATTCACCTAACCGTTCAAGATAAAATTAACGGTAGAACTAGGTAAAATTTTTAGCAACTTGTGTGCAAGATAGAGACGTGTTCCGGCATCGTTAAGCGTGGCAGCTATCGTTATTTGCCAGCACTGTAGTCCGGGGGTATTGTAGTCTTCCACGTACATTGGTATATCGAGATCCTTCACGTACCCACCAAGTACCATAATCTGTACTTGGCATATATTGAAGGGTGTATCACGTACTCGACACGTATATCGGAAGGTCTCGTGCCAAAGGCTGTGCATTAGACAACACCACTACGGATTTGAGCTCCCACGCACCTTGTGTATATCGGGAAACACCATTAGGATTCCTGAAACCAACCGAGTTAACGATTTGTCCATAATGGAAAAGAAATACACTGAGAACAGCACTCGGGGAGATTAGCACTCACGTACTGTCCAAGTAATCGGGTATGCAGGCAAGGGTACGGTCCCAATCCTCCTTGTCACGTCATATTGTTGGACCCTGCAGTATATCGCGGTTTGCAATGCCTTGATAATCTCGTGAAGTTCTAGACTTTTGAATCCACTCTGTCACATAAGTTTGCTTGTTTCCTTAGTTTGAGTAGGTTTTCTTTGGACTGCTTTTCTTTTAGCATACCCTTAGGAGAAAATGTTGTTTCGGCCTTTTTTGGCTGATTTTCCTGATACTCTGGTGGATTTTCCCTGGAGAAGGTCTCGTAGGATCTTGAACTTACCACCCGAATATCCCCTTAATCTGGAGGTTATTTCGAGGGTGAGAATAGATCAGCGTAACATGGTCATAGTCACTAAAGTAGGGAACCCCACTTTGAATGTTGGCGGACTTTTGTTTCCACTAGATTCACCTGCCTCTCATCCCTCGCAGGATGAAGAAGCACACACCCCCACTTCACAAAACCTTCCTCCCATCATCTCGGGAGAACCTGGATTGTTGGAATGGATAAACCGACCCCAGGACGACCCTACATCAGTTGTTGGCCCTTCAGCAACTTATTGGACATCTTCTACAGACCACCCAGTGGCTCATTTTTCCACCTCATCCTCACCTAGTGAGACTACCCTGGAAGACACTTTAGCTTATTTTTGTGGCCAATTAGCTCACTTTCATTCTATGGCTGAAGAGTTTTGGCAGTCAAGTCTCCAACGGAGGGTTCAAGACCCATCATTAACCCCTTACCAACCCATCCCAGTTCGTCCGATATCTTTCGGATCACTTGAACCACCCCACCACGTGACCACTAATGAGACTGGTCAACCCTCGCAAGAGTCCAGTCCTGCACCTCAAGTGAACCAACTAGTGGAGGGACAATAGTCCCACACACTTGTCACTACCACGGTTACTTTACTAGTTCCTCCCCCACCTCAGAATTTGCAGGGAGGGTTTTCCATTCCCACGGATTATCTTATTGGTAATTTTATTACCATGGTAGCTAGTCAACAACCTACGTTGGTTCAACCTTTGAATAGTGGTCAACCTGTTGTGGTTGGGGGGAAACCCCCGTTTCCTAACCAGAACATAGGCGATGGAAACCCCAACGGGCCTTCCGTTGGACCGTCCCAACCCGCTAGACCGTCCACCACGGGATTATCTCATGTTGGAGGGCTGTCAAATGTAACTCAACCCTCATGGAGTCAAGCGTATCTAGGTTCTGTTAACCCTGTGCCGGGCCAACCTAATCCCGAAAATGCGCCATACGGGGTACCCTACCCCGGGAATCCTTACACTCTATGGGGGAAACAACCTTTGTTGCAACACGGACCCCAGTCGATCGTTTCGAAAGTACCACCACCCCCGATCGACCCTCCCACACCTCCTGTTGGAGGCAGTGGGCCCCCACCTAACATTGGTGGAGGCCCACCTCATTTTACCTACAACACCCCTCACCCCTCCGGAGGTGGCGGGAATGGTCCACCACCTCCTCCAGGCGGAGGCGGTGGGGGACCACCCTATCATGGTGGAGGAGGACATTTCCCTTCGGGTGGCAGCGATGGTCCACCACCCCCTCCAGGCGAAGGCGGTGGTGGTGGAAACCCTCATCCTTCTGGCAACGGAGGTGGTGGGGGCCCCCATCCATTTGGCGGTGGAAATGGTCCACCACCCCCTCCATGCGGAGGCGGTGGTGGGCCACCTTATTACGGTTTTGGACCCCCACCTACTCCTGGTCATGGCGGCGGACCTCCACCCCCCTCGGAGGTGGAGGTGGACCCCCCCCTTATTGGAATGGACCACCTTATGGTGGATGAACTCCTTATGGTTCGGGCGGCACACCCCCTACGATCAGTTTTATCCTGGTACACCTTATGGTCAATTTGGTCCTTACACGCCTTATCCGTATTATCAATATGTGCAGCCTAACCCACAGTTGCCCTTTTTGGCTACTTTGGACCTGCCTAAACTATCCAGGTTAACCAACGATCCTATTTATCATGGATCTAACTGGCCGCCAATTCCGGTGAAACTTCTGTCTGATATCCCCAAGTTTGACGGCAAGCCGGGTGAAGACCCTAAAAACCATGTGATGACATACCAATTATGGTGTTCATCTAATTCCTTAATGGACAATTCAATTCGTCTTAGATTGTTTCAAAGGACTCTCACCAGTTCGGCTGCCAAGTGGTACATTGAGTTGCCACCGCACTCTTTTCCTGATTTTGGCTCTCTTGCTATGAATTTTTTGACGCATTTCCAGCTGCCTATATGGTATGAGACGGTACTGAGATTTTAGCTTCACTCCATCAAAATACCACCACTCACATTTTGGATCATATCCATGAGTGGCGAAGGAGATGAAGTCTCATTAAATCTCCTATTCCAGATCAGCTCCTAGCAGACTGGTTTACAAAATCGCTCATTCCCACCATAGCAAAAGATGTTTCCATGAGAGGTGTTGTCATCGAAGAACAAGCCATCATGAGTGCCCATCTGTTAGACCTAGTCTACACTCAATCTGGCACTTTGTTTAATATTCTACCTAACGCACCTCGTGATGTTAATGACCCCACGAAAGCACATAAGGGACCCCAAACTGATGGAA
This sequence comes from Larix kaempferi, assembly GCA_027924585.1. Lineage (NCBI taxonomy): Eukaryota > Viridiplantae > Streptophyta > Pinopsida > Pinales > Pinaceae > Larix > Larix kaempferi. Next base: position 6,851,693 of record BSBM01000662.1, read on the forward strand.
TCATTGGTTCCCTTAATACCCAACCTACTGTCAGCACTATTGGATCATCTAACTTGACTCAGGCTAGACACAACACCACCACGTCAACCACTCCTGCTGTAACTAAAGAGGTGAATTCTGTTCAATCAGCTTCATCTCAGAAGTTTAACGACAAAAAGAAGAACAAGGGGAAACCCAAGAAATCTTCTGCCTAGCAGGAACCAAAGAGAATTCCTGACGATACCAAGCAGAAAAGGAAACTGAAGTATCCTTGCTTACTGTGCAGAGAAGACCATTTCTCCAAAGAGTGTCCCCATAGAGACGAAGTGCACAAGTTTCTTAGGGGTAAACCAACTCCCGCAGTCCTCAACGATCCATTTCCTACTCAAAACCAGCAGATGATTGCTCAAACCCCCACAACCCAGGGGGAACCATCCAATATCGTGCATGTTCTCATGTTGCGTAACGAGACGATCAATTTGAATACTCGCTCAAGATCTTACAAACTGGTCCCTTCGAATTAACCCGCCGGAAGTAATATTGAAAAAGCTTCCGAATCCTTAATTGATGTCACTGTACCATCGACTTCTCTCACCATTGAGAAGCCCTCCTCAGATTCGATAGTGCGTCGTCCCAATAGTACGATTCGAAAAGCTGTTTTCAATCCTAATGCTCGAGTGGCACAGAATTACAATATCGTAGAGGACTTGGCACAAGCTCCTTGCACCATGTCTACCCTGGAAGTTTTGCAGAATTGTCCCAATCAACGCAAAACTCTCCTTGCAGCCATTGGTGTAGTAGACCCAGATTCCGCGAACACCATCATGTTCCGACTTAACAACCTTAAGTCAAGGCTCTCGCACCAGCTCACATTCCAAGTTTCTATGAACATTGCTGGGAAGATTGTCCATCGTACCCTTTTGGACGAAGGAGCCTCCACTTCTATCATGTCCATCGCCTATTGGAGAGCCATTGGCTCCCCCAATTTGAATCGTTCTCCTACCACATTGAAAGCATTCGATGGGCGTTGCTTTCAACCTCATGGGCTCTTACAAGCTCTCACAGTTGAGTTGGGCGGAAAGACCGTAACCATTAACGTGGAAGTGGTCTCGGCCCCGTTAGATTATAATCTTTTGCTTGGTCACAATTGGTTTTACACCATGCAGGAGGTAGGCTCTTCAGTCTTCCGCATAGTAAAATTCCCCCACCAAGGACGAATTGTTACTATCGATCAACTAGATTTTTGTACACCAGACACCACTACTCATCCTAGTGACCATATTCCTTCCATTAGACAGACATCAAAACAGTATGAGAGTGTAGGGGTTGGCCTTTTGAAAGATTCATCTCTCATTGGCATTTTTTCAGCCGCGAACCCCCCTAATCATGTTGCTACGGTGAACATGATCTCCACAGAGATTTTATCTCACTCAAATGATGCTTGGCTTGTACCAGATGAAGCCACAACACACCTGCTTGGAGACATAATGCCTCTTTCACTTGTTGAACGCATTTACAAGGCTATCCAATTAGCGCCGGAGGACCATTTAACCGTGGCCTCCCCATCTTGTTCTCTACGACAAACGTCCTCTCTACCTGATCTCTTGCTTCGGACTTTTCATTCAGATGAGTCCATCATGGAAGTAATGAATGTTGACGACAGTCCATGGGATGATCTCCATCATAGGTCATCTTTTCTTCCTCCTTTGGAGTACATAGAGAACACCATCCATACCCTCTTTTCATCGGATATCTTCCCATCCCCTCGTTTCCCCATTCTTACATGTCTTATGGACATGGATTGCAACTTGGCCAACATTGAGCCAAGCACCCCGGTAGACATCTTGGTGAAACCTGGTATAGTGGAAGACATTCGCATAGGCTAGAAGTGTTCCCCTGAAGAAATCGTTGTTACCATGGCCTTTTTCAAGCAATTTCGAGACATATTTGCTTGGTCCTATGAGGAGATGCCTGGGATAGACCCTGCGATTGTTTCTCACGAAATAAAAACCTATCCCGACATCAAACCTGTATGTCAAAAGTTGTGACCAGTACACCCCCTAGAAGACTGCGACAATAAAGGCAAAAATTGAAAAGCTCTTAAAGGCTGGCTTCATATATCCTGTCCCATTGACAAATTGGGTCTCAAATGTTGTTCTTGTGAACAAAAAGCAGTGCACCATTCGTGTCTGTGTTGATTATCGGGACCTTAATCGGGCTTGTCCGAAAGACAACTACCCGACCCCCTTCATCGACTAGATCATCGACAACTGTGCCGGAAGCGTCATCTTCTCATTCATGGATGGATTTTCTGGTTACAACCAAATTGAGATCAACCCAACCGACCAACATAAGACAGCTTTCATCTGCTCGTGGGGAACATTTCCATATTGCAAACTCCCGTTTGGCCTTAAAAATGTTGGCGCCATGTTTCAACGGGCTATGTTGTACACCTTTCATGATATTAAGGACTTTGTGGAACCCTACCTGGACGATCTCCCTGCTCATTCAAAGCAGCGTGAGTTCCACATTGATCATCTGATGTCCATTTTCCTCAGATGCAAAGGGTACAATATTCATCTGAATCCTCATAAGTGTATCTTTTGCATTGAGTCCGGACGCCTCCTAGGATTTATCGTTTCGAAGGATGGGATACGCATTGATCCCTTAAAGGTGGAGGCCATCATCAACCTACCACCCCCGACTGATGTTATGGAACTTCAAAGTCTCCAAGGGAAGGTGACTTATTTACGATGTTTTGTTTGCAATTTCGTGGAGAAGACTCAGGGCTATATGAGACTGCTCAAGAAGGACGTCCCGTTCATCTGGGACGACCAAGCTCAAAAATCCTTCGACAGTATCAAACATGCTATTACGCATGCCCCCGTGCTCCAACCGCCTAATTATTATCGAGATTACATCTTATATCTCGCCGCTTCTGCTATCACTATCGCCATGGTTTTGGTATAGGAAGATCAAAACGCCCAGGAACATGTGATATACTATGCAAGTAAGGGTCTAGCCGATGCTGAAACTAGATATTCACATGTCGAAAAACTCGCTTTCGCGGCAGTCATTGCCATCCAAAAGTTCCATCACTACATCTTGCTCCACGCCACCACTGTCATTGCTGGCTCGAACCCCATGTACCACATACTGACACGTCAGGTGCTTGGGGGCAAGTATTCATGCTGGATTGTGATACTGCAAGAATTTGATCTTCTTTTCGAGAAAGCCAAGTCTAAGAAGTCTTTGGTGTTTGCCGAGCTCATTTGCGACCTTCCTCGTCCTGATGTAGAAGTTGAGCACAATGACTCCTTTCCGGATGAATCATTATTTCTCATCGGTACATCCGATCCGTGGTATGGAGATATTCTGTTATATCTTCAAACCCAATGCTTCAATCCTCAATTTTCTCGCGACAACTATCGTAAGATTCGTCACCATGCAAAGTATTATTTAATCATTAATGATACTTTGTATCGTCATGGCGTTAATTTAATTCTTTGACGTTGTCTCACTCACGATGAGGCTGAACACGTTCTAAATGACTGTCATGCTGGGGCATGTGGCGGTCACCTCTCTCGGATGGCTACAGCCCAGAATATTTTACGCGTAGGATATTTCTGGCCTACTATCTTCAAAGATTGTATTGAGGCTGTAAAAAAATGTCCTCGTTTCCAACACTTCCATACGAAGAAGCGCACTCATCCTGCCCCACTACATCCGGTTATTGCCATTGGCCCTTTTGCAAAATGGGGCATTGATTTTATGCACTGTAAGCCTACCTCAGCCAGGGGGCATAGTTACATCATCGTAGCTGTGGATTACTTTACAAAGTGGGCCGAAGCTATGCCTACATACCAAAACGATGACAAAACCGCCGCACTCTTCATGTTCAATCATGTAATAGAGCGGTTTGGAGTTCCTCAGGCAATTGTGACCGATCATGGTTCTCATTTTCATAACCATATGGTTGATGAATTGAGCGACAGGTTGGGTTTTCGCCATGAAAACTCAACACCCTACTACCCGCAATCCAATGGAAAGGTCGAGGCAATTAACAAGGTCTTGAAAACTATGATCCAAATGATGGTAGGGACACATAAGTCCAATTGGCATAACATGCTCTTTTCAGCGTTATGGGCCTATTGAACTACCATTAAAACCGCCACAGGCTTCACTCCTTTCCAATTGGTATATGGATTGGAGGATGTTCTACCGATAGAGTGCGAAATTCTGTCGCTACAAATCACTGTTAAACTTCTTCCTAACACTACTGACGAGGAAGAACATCTCTTGCACTTAGTAAAACTTGATGAGTCTCGCCACGATGTCGCTCTTGCTAATGAAGCGCACAAGAAATGAATCAAGGCCCAATATGATAAGTTAGTTGAACCTCGTATCTTTAACGAGGGTGACCTGGTCTTCACTTATGATTAGAAGCACGACAAACTAGGAGCAGGGAAGTTCGAGTCCATGTGGCATGGACCCTACGTTATAAAATGTGTGTTGGAAAAAGGTGCTTACGAGCTTGAAGATTATGACGGAATCTATTTGGGTGAACCCCGCAATGGGCTTTACCTGAAGAGATACTATGCTTGATCCCTCATGCATAGACTTGCTTGTATATACTGTACATGGCATGTTTTTGTGTGGCGTGACACATTTCTTTTCAAGTGTCTTTTGATCTTGTTTCCGCTTCTTATACCATGTTCTGTCTGCGTGTGTAGATGGCAACGTGCTATGGATTCGTAGACGGTGCCAGCCGGCATACCGTAACCTTGCTTCGGCAGCCTGGGTACTATATTCCCCAACAAGCGAGCTCATTTGCTCAGGAGGAAGTTGCCTAGGGTTTGTGACCAACAATGTCGCAGAATATCAGGCAATAATCGAAACCTTGGCTAACACCATTTCCTTGGGTATGAACCACATTGTCATCCACATGGATTCTCAATTAGTGGTTTCCCATCTGAACCGGGTGTACGCCATCCATGATCCCATATTACTTCGTCTCTTCAGACGAGTACATCTCCTGGAAAGGTCATTTGAATCTGTTCAATACCTGCACATTCCACGGGAGTTAAACACAGTTGCTGACTTGATGGCCAACTTCATTTTGGATTGGTACATCGCACACACATAATACTCATAATATGTAAAAGCATTCACAACATGTAAATACAATGTATAAAAGCAAACATGTAAACAAGATCACATCACTAATGATTTTGAAAACACATAATGTATAAATCGCCGGTAATGTCTGTATATATATAAATCGCTCAAAAGTAGTGCTGGTGCAAAAATCTGAAGCACGATGGCTTTCAGTAAGTCTCTACAAAAATCTGAAGCATCATAGATTTCAGTAGTATAAAATATGAGGCCTCTAAGCTCTCAGTACAAGTATAGTAGTTTCATCAGGCCTGATGCCTGACCCGTACACCCCTAGCTCGAACGAGATGCTGTCGATGGGTGAGAAAGTAGTCCACGGTCCGAGCCACCTTGCGGAGTAAGGAGTTGAAGCGCATAGACGCTCCAACCCCAAATATCTGCATGGGCCTCGGTAGATCATCGATAGATGGCTCTGGTACCTCCACAGTCAGCTCAGATAGGTTCCTATACACCTCCTCCATCTCCTCAATGGCGGCATGAGCACCTGCAGGAATGACTGCTTCCCCGCCTCTGTCTCTCCTCGCCAGAAGGGAGAGACCCACTGGTCACATGGGGCCCACATCTGCACACACATATTACATACTTGTGAGCACTACATAAAAAAAATGATATAATATACAAAACTAAAAGAACAAGGGTTTTGTTCTCACCTATATCACCCCATGTTGCACCCTTTGGCAGCGCCAAGTCAGGATCCTCCCGAAAGTCCGTGCCATCGTATGGAAAGTCCTCAAACATAAGTAACTAGCCTTACAGCTAGCTAAAGAACTCGGGACCAAAACTGATGATGGGACCCCCACCATGGCGGGTCATCACCTCTGCCCACCTGAGCATGTGAGGATCTCTCGGATCCCTGTCATCCAGTACCAACTACGGGCGCAAAAGAGGAACCCACTCCAAAAGGAACGATACTATGATCGATCCGTATCCAAACTGCTAGAGCTCCCTGCGCCAACACTTGGTTAGCTGAGATCAGCTGTTGGCAAGGAGACCCTTGCACCAGTTGAAAACTCTGGGAGACATACAGTCTTCCGCATACAACATCTGGGTCCGAGTAGCCATATGTGGAGCTTGGCTACCCGCCACTCTAGTAATGGTAAGCAATATGGTCCGCAGTGGATGACTCACCACATCTATGATGAGTATCTTCCCGCTAGAAGGACGAGAAGTAGCAACACAGTGCTATGACACCATGTCCTCAACTGTACGATCACTTGCCTGTATCCTAGTGATTTGTACAACGTCCCCTCTTCGGGACAAATCGGTCAGAAAGTAGATATCCTCAATGTCAATTGTGAGGATATGCTCACCTATCACAAAGTATTGTTGGGCCACATCCCAACTCTGGAGCATGTGTGTCAGTAACGGGATCTGGGCTCTCATCCCCTGTATCTCAAAGAACTTGAGTAACCCGCAGTTTCTCAAAGCTTCCACGCATTGTGGATCATTTGCAGCTTGCTCATCTTCCACTTCTTGTTCTCTCTCTCGCCACTCCAATACCATTTTTGCTTGCTAGTAACTTGCCAAAAGGGACAATTAAAACCTATTAGGTCCTTCCTCAACTTTCACAAACTCTTTTTTTGAATTATTTTTGATGTTTGAGTTGTGGGTTTCCGCCGTCGCGCCTCGTGTTTAGGTACAGCGCGACGTCGTCGCAAGTCTCGTTTTCGAGGCTTGTGATGACTCGGCCTCGTCGCAAGTCCTGAAAGGACCACTTGCGATGAGCCGAGGGTGCAATGGCCCTTCACCAAATCACCAAAAAACTCAAAAGATGGACAAGAAATAAAAAACTAAACCACTGAAAAGTTGTAGGATGAGATTTAGGCCTACCTGGTCCAGACGACTGGTGAAATGGCGGATCATAGCTCCCGAAATCGACAAAGGAAGTTTTGGCTCAAAATTGGTACTTCTCCACCCAAATTGGCAATTTGAACAATGAAATCTATTTTTGGCCCATATTTCTATTTATAAATAGAATGGAATATTCTTTTTCAAATATTTTGATGCTTTTGGGCCATTTACTATAGTTTCGACCGTTTGTCATTATATTTGGGACTATTTGACACTTTCTCTAGTGTACAGAAGTCGTAAAGTGGTCTTTTGTGCCATTTCTCGCGTTACCAACGGTAACTACAGGTATGAACACCCCTTTCAATGTTTCGTCATTATTATTTTTTGGTTAGTCGTAATTATTGCATGAGGATGAGTTTACTCTTCGTTTGTTCTCATACTCACCCAACCATGAGAACAAGTATCGAGTTATGATTTATCACTTTTTCGGGCTCGTTAAACTTCCACAGAAGAGGACACCCCCCAGAGTCCATAGTTAAGCTCTTTTGAGACTCCCTAAATGTGAAAAGATTGCCAAGCGAACTTGTTGCGTTCACGCTTGTTAAAGTATTTGAATGGTCGTCTTCCTGGTGATAGTTTACCCCTTTTTCAGACTAGGGGGCACTAATTACGAAAAAGGAATACTCCATCCAATCATGACTGGAAGAGTCCTCTCCTGTGTTGTTTTACCCTTTTTCGGGCGATGAGGCTAACTTTACAAAAAAGGAACGTTGGAGTCTTTTTTAGTTCTTTTTAGACTCTCTAAACATGAAATGACGACCGAGTTTTCCTTCTATGGACTCGTTAAATTTTCACATTGAAAGGCCCATCATGGGACGAACCCCTCCTATCCTAGGTTTGGAAAATATTTGGGATTGGACTCATCTATGAGATGACCTATACCGAGCATCTGGTTACCCTCATCAAGCTCGTAAAAAACACATGAGGCACTCATCATTCATGATGGGGAAAAATGAAAGTGTTTGTGTTACATACCTTAGTGGCAGTATATAGTCGTTCTTGAACATGGCTCTCATCTGCATTTGCATATAGTACTTGGATCATCTGTTTGTCTATGAGTCCCCGCTTACTTTCTGAGTCCTGTTACTCCTCTAAGTCATTCAGAGAAAGCTTCCATCATTAGTTGCATTAGAAATTTGCGTCATTCTCATTATGTCAATACTGCCAAGTCATGCCATGCCCATGTTCAAGAACACGTCCATTCTCTATCATCTACAGTCAAACACACGTAGTCATGCCGTTGTTACTTTGAGTCAGTGTTACATGTTACTATACCATCCGATCCACTCTACACATCTTTTGTCATGTTTTGTGTCGATTGATGGGGGATTCATCATGGCCCTCCTTCAATGGATTCATCCTTGTCGACTTCAACTCATCATCCAAGGATTGAATCTAGAAACCAACCAAGTACCTTGGCCCTGCATGCTTCAATGGCGGGTTACCTTGCTTTCATCATGAGTTTACATCATTGACTCTTGATTGAAAGATTTCATCTTGCGTTCGACTTCAAATCATTTATTCATGCTTGATGATATGTACTATGATACTTTGGGAATCATTAACATCAATGGTGATCTCCCTCGCACTTGTTAACGGTTCACATCAATGGCCGGTAATCAAGTGGTTTCTACCATGTTCGACGTCAAGACATTTGTAATCACATGGATAGATTCGTATCATTGCGGGTTCAGCTTGAAGACCCTGGGGAGTCATGTTTTACCCAGGTTGCGATGGAGTTTGAATTGAGTCATATTACACAGATCCACTTTTGTATTGGTCATGGCTGTGTTATCATCTCATCATGGATCTACGCTTGTGTCTAGTAGCCATGATTGTCTTCAATCGGTCATTACTACCATGGATCTGCAATGTATTAGTCGGTAGCCATGTTGTAATTCATATGACATTGTCTGTTCAGAGACAGTTGTACTGCATCAACATTCTTCGTCCGTCAAGCCTATTGCCATTATTTCTTTCAAAGCACTTCACCTGTACATCCTTAACAGCTTCATGCTTTGGGGGGCATTCTGTTACACCCAAAATCTACTCATCATTAGATTCAATGTATACATCCCTGAAGTCACCTGGACTAAGTACTTTCATTTGGGAGGATTTGCATTCAATCCTGCAAACTTTTGAGAGGTCATCCCAGGTTACACACTGGCAACATGCGACATCACGGTCTGCTCCATTTCAGGATGCGACGAGGTCTGTTAATGGGAAAAAATAGCATATTCGAGATCCTTCTCAAAACTTACCCATTTAGGGGCTTATCCCTAACCTCTAGGAGAGCTGGTACTCAACCCCTAACTCTTTGGGAAGATCCCCCATCTCTCTCCTACCATCTCTCATCCTATCCTATCCATACTCTATCCACTTGGTCGGCTCACTCCCATCCCAAGGGGGGGAAGGCTATGGTATCTACATGCTGGTGAAATCTCTCTTAAGGCACCTCTATTCACCTATTGGAGAGCTCATACTTCCTTGGAATAATTTGGCAATTGGCTTGGTCGGAGAAGGGCTACTGCGTTAAGTCTTTGGTTGTAGTTCTATATCTCTATCATGTACTCATCTATTTACAGTAATGCAAATGATTTCCACCAATATTTTTCTCATGTGTGATGATATTGTGTTGTTTACCTACTTAACTGTTTACATAGATCTCTTATTGTGTATATGCTCTTTACTCATTTCTCTTGTTTTTGTGTCTTGACAGGTCTTGCAGCTTGGATCTGACGACTGTGGGACGTGGAGCAACGTTCAGGAGAAAGGATAGTGAATCAAAGAGGTAAGACATCTAACACTTGATCCTTAAGTAGATCTAGGAAACGTGTTTGTAGTCTATTTTATTTTTTCTAGACTCGCATTCGGCTAGGGAGATCCTGCTCGTGTCCGCTCGAGTGGATTGTCCAGTAACAGTTTCCTCCTGTCCATCTCCTTTATTCTTTAGAGATCTGCATTCTTTCTTCAAATGTCCTTTCTTTCCACAGTTCCAACACTCTATTTTTCCCATTCTGGACTTAGATCTGCCCATTTTAGACTTGCCACGATTACCTTGGTTCTTTCCTCTCTCCTTTTGTCTTCCCCTGCTCTCCATGATCAACGCATTACATGATGTCTCACCTATGATTTTTCTTCGCATTTCCTCGCTAAGAATAACACTAACAACATCATCAAATATCAAGCTGTTTGAACCAGACAGAGTTACTTACAGTCATGACCAAGCTATTCTAGCTTTTTGGCAATGGACACAAGATTAGAAGAACCCTAACCTCATCATCAAAGTTCACACTTATAAAAATTAATTGATTTGTAACCGTATTAAATTCATTTAAATGATCAGCAACAGATCCATCTTCAGACATCTTCATATTAAATAAATGCTTTATTAGAAATACCTTGTTGGAGGCCAAGGGTTTTTCATACAACTTACCCAATGCGCTCATCAAACCCTCCGTTGTCTTTTCTTTTGAGATATTGAAAGCCAGCAACAAAGCTAGGGACAACCGTATTGTCCCTAATACCTTTCTGTCAAGAACCTCCCATTTGTCGTCCTTCATGGCCATCGACTGCTTTGATCTTCCTCCCAACGACAGAAATAGATCCTTCTGGTACAGATAGTCCTCCATTTGCATCTTCCATAACTGGTAGTTTTGGCCGTTAAACTTCTTGACCTTAAACTTTCCTTCTTCTGCCATTGCTCCCACTCGAACCAGAAACCCTAGTTTCCTACGGGTTTAGCTGCCAAATAGACCTTTGGCTCTGATACCAATTGTTAGAAAAACAGGATCGTAGAGCAATAACAGTAAACAAAAATGCAAATATAATCACACAAACACATTACAAGAGAGACACCAATATATCGTGGTTCACCCAAGATGGGCTACATCCACACTGAAGTTGCCAGTCCTTATTATTATACCGTCCATCAAATTGAAGGGATACAACCTGCAGCACAACCACTGCACTTCCTCTTCACTGTCTCACAGTCTCTCTTCTGATCTCAGAGATCTTTACAATGCATAATACCTAATACATCAACCCTAGTTGTGTTACAATGTCTTTTTTTTATAAAGGAAATACAATGGGAAAATACCATGGGTTACCCAAAACCATGGGCCCGTAAACTGTTGGCGAAAACAACCACAAAAATTTTCCTCAGGGGAGAAAGCCCTTGCACCCCCCAGCCAGGGGAGTGTCAACACTCCCCTGGACCCCCTGGGGATCGTGCCGGGATCATAACCAAACCTGGGGTTCAAACACGACTGAATCATCATCTATGAGACTGGAAGATCAGGCTCCACAACCAACAGACCCGACCTGCCCAAAACCACCGTTGGTGCAACTGACATAAACATAAACCATAACTCGGATTACAAAGTTGGGGGCGTTTGTATGCAGACTCAGGTAAGTCAAGAACCATTGTGCTTACCCTCCTTCATAAGGACCTATTTCGCCTATTTTCCTTTCTTCCTTCATAAGTGTAAGAAGGTAAGTACTAACTGTATTTATTTTTTCTTTGTAAGCGTAGAGTCAGGACCAATTGTACCATCAATGGGGTTGGGTAACCAGTCGGTCAGTCTCACTTTAAGCACCTTATTCACATGAGCAAAGGACCAATTTTACCTGCCCACAAAGGACCATATAAGTTGCACCAGACTATGAAAGGACTTTCAGTCAGTTGTATCTGACTATGAAGGACCTTATTGTTAAGTGATCATCTTAAGCCTTATTCAGATTAGGGACACTAGGGGCATTACTGCATACATAGTTGTTTGTGAAAAGACAACCTTGGGATAAAGCAGTTTAATAAATGCCCATTTTCCATTTCTAATAATGATTGTTTGATTTTACTGCAATTACAAGAATATTGCCAGGCCTATTGACACGATTATATTACAAAAAAGTGATATTATCAGGCTTAGAATTCCTAATACATAATTGTTTGTATATAACCTTTTGTTCTAAATGTTCCCTAGGTTCATAAGAGACTAGCATAATAACATCTCCTCACCTGTGCGGTTGTTCTAGAAAGAGGGGACACCGCTTTGTATAATTTCAAAAGCTAGTTTCTTTGAACATGATACAGTGTACAACATATTTAGGTTTAGAACCATTCACATGGATTATAATCACAGATCCTTAGACTTGTGGCAGTATGAAGAAAAAATTAGCAATAGAGATGCATGCAAATCGTCCTAGAGCACAAAGAAGAATTGCAACTTCTTTTTAACTATGGTAGCACACCTTCTTGAGTGAACCTTGTCCACATCGGGTACAATGTTCTCTCATGACTGGTGAATCACCATTTTTACATACAACGCCTTAATGTTGTTGAGATTCTTTTTGGTGTCAAAAAAATCAAACATCGCCCTCTTCAGAACAAACAGAATAGCCTTGAATTTTGATTAACCCTCCAAAAAGAAATGCTTGGCCTATAAAAATTCATAGATTTTTGTCAACCTCCACAAGAATAGGATTATTTGCGGTCAAACAAATTCTTCCTCTTCCTATACAAATTCATATATTTTTGTCGGCCTCCACAAGCATAGGAGTATTTGTAGTCAAATAGATGGGAAGAATGAACTGCCAGATTTTAGTTAAAGGGTTCTACAAACAAGCGGGAAGACAAGCTCTATCCTCTAAAGGCATGCTGGAAGTCATAGAATACCCATTTGTTATGTCCATGTTTATAAGGAAACCTGCATGTTTATAAGGAAACACGTTGCATCCATGCAAATGGGTAGATACAAATGGTGCACATCGTTGCACCGTGGATTTTCGATTGTTGTGTTGAATGGATGGGCACATACAGATGGAGGGCGAGCAAGTGCAGTGTCATCTATCAATGCATGGGATGTTAGGGTGAGCAAGTGCATAGGGTTTCCATTAATCCAAACTATCAATGCACTGGATGTTGAGGCGAGCAGGTGCATCATATGTTAGAGCAAGCATGTAGCATGGGGATTGAGCCCTGGAATAAGCCAGGTTTTCGATAAATTATGCACAAATACAAACTATAAATACAAGGGAGCTAATGTATAAAGATATGTATAAGCACATCATAAATATTACTATGTCTTATTTTCATAACCTAACATTGCATTTCAGAGTTATAAAAGTGCCTACCTCCCTCCACTACAAATGAATGGCTTACTCATACTGCAAAATGAGTGAGTTAATGAACTACCAACAGAGTTTATGTCTCAAGTTGAGTTCATGCCTCTATTCAGGTAGGCCCTTCACTTCCTAGCCGCCACCTTTATCCATTTTCGATTATCACAATAATCGGTTTTATCTCTTCTCCAACATTTAATTAAGGAAATCAGTGAGTTATTCGGCAACTAGTCCAGTCAGTTTCTTTACCGGAGGTGGTTGATCAGGTTTTTTGGAATGGTTGTAGCTCTTTATAGCGAGGTCCATCCCTGCGATGTTCAAGAAATTGGAATAGTTTGACAATGTGGTAACCCGTTCCCCGTAATCGAGGCATATTTAAGATGGGAGTACACATTTTCTATGAAGCATTTAACCAACGAGTCAAGGCTGACACTTGTGTTGACGTTTTCTGATGATAGTAGACTATCATAAAAATAAATTGATGGACCTATTGACAAAGGGCCACCAAAAAGTTTCATGAATAGTTTACTCCATTAAACTTGACATAAGCCTGCAACAAAATTAAAAATTAGAAGACGGCATCCCACCGCCTCCTCCTGGGAAGGGAAAAACTAGGATGACGTCACAATCTGCAACCAATAAAAATTCATAAATTTTTTTTTTTTTAAATTTTGTTTAATAAAATATGTTTCCAACTATAAGATAACTATAGTAGGAAGAAAATTTATAGGCTATAATTATAGGCCATAGGAGAAAATAATAGGTTCTTGCTGATACATAGATGATCCCCTTCGGGGACATAAAAATATATAGATAATTATCTATTGAAAAGTTAATAAATATTACTACAATTTGGGACCAATTGGCATGAATATAAATTTATAACATGAGTATTCCATTATTACATAAAAATAGAGAAATATTTCATTTTTCTTCCATTTATTTCATATTCTCTCTTTATTCATGTGTTATTGTCTCCTTTGTTGATTTGAATCTCACTCTTATATCTAACACTTGCCAGACCCATTATTTTAATTACAAAAAACGCTCAATCTGAACATGGTTGGAATTTCAAATCCAATCCACCCATTATATTGGACGGTTTGATCCATTTTTTAAGATGTTTTCATCATTTTATTGAATATTTGTGATGACTAAATTTATTGTCACACCATGTTTGACAGAAAAATCACCTTGTGATAGAAAATTTTCCTATCAAATTCCATCCTTGAATCTAAAGCCCGAAGGTCTTACTATAAATTCATTTAGTCCATACACACAAGATGAGTATCAGATGAATTGTGTAAGTAAAAATGGGTGAAACAATAATGCGACTTAATGTACAAACACCCATTGGAATCTACGTTCATTAATTTGGACAATAATCATGCATCAACAAATGGTTGGATTAAAAAAATAAGGGATTTTGATGAAGTTGATAAAAGTAGCAAAATGCATTAAATTTAACCATGCACCATCACATAATATATCTCGGGAAAGTTTTGAGAAGTTTTGGTAAAGTATACTAAAAAGTTCTAAAATGAATATAAACCATCCATCTCACAACAATAAAACATATATCAAAAAATTATGCAACCAAAAGTATGTTTCCATGTGTCTTCCACCCATTTGCAACAGGGAATTTAGGAGGATGCTTAGAGAATTTTTTTAAATAGTTTCAAATTAAATGAGCATCATTATTCATTTGTTAATGTATATCTCTAGGGCAGGAAACACGAGGGGAGTCCTCTTGGACTCCAATGGAAAAATAGAAGAGACTTACTCATGGAGCATTGACATAACAATAAACAACCAAGTTAAGTTGTATGCACTGTATATGGGACTAGAGAAAGATCATAGCCTTCAAATACAAAACCTCATAATTCTGGGTGACTCTCTCCTAGTTATTAAGAAGGTAAGGAAAAACCAAGCCAAAGAGGACATAATCCTCACCAAAGCATTTACAAATATAAAATGGTGTCTCAATGTTAACACTCAAAAAGTGTTCACTACCTCATCTACCCCATCACATGGCTCATTTGTCCATTTTCCTACCATATTTCCCTTAAAAACCCTAAAAATCCCACTAAAAAGCCTCCAAAAGGCCTTAAATGCCTCCAAAAGGCCACAAAACCATCAAAAAAGCCTCAAAAGGGCTAAAAAACCCCTTTTTCCTCCAAAAATATCCAAAAAATCCTCTAAAATAACAAAAATCCCCTAAAAAGGGAATAAAAAATATTAAATAATGAGGAAAAGGAGGAAAAAACCCTATACAGCTGCCCTAAACCATATGGTTCCCAAAACCATGGGTCAGCAGTCCACCACCAAAAAACTATAAATAGGTGATGGAGACCCCTTATTCCATATCCACAATCATAAGTACCCTTACTCTGCCAAAATCTCTCTTGAAACCCTAGTTCACCATTGAGCCACTTTCACCTTGAGAGCCCATTTTGGCCCATTTCCACCATTGGAGAAAGAGAAGGAGCAAGTTGGAGCTTGGAGCAACCCTATTGGACATTGCAAAAGCTTCACCAACCTCCACATTGGAGGTAATATCAATACAAAAACCATTATTTACATTTTGTTGTTTCTGTTTCATGCACATGTTTTAGAGTAGTTTCCATTTCTGTTTTAGCATAATAATTTCCATTTACTGAACTGCTACTAAGGAGTCCATTCTCCTTAGTAGGTGCTCATTTGCACAAGCTAGGGGTAAAACCCTAGCTACAGTTTTGGCGACTCCCCTAGGTTTGAATTTCTGGTTTTCGTTTTAAATTTTTTTTAGTTTTCTGCAATAATTTCCCCTTTTTTTCCTTTCGGCTATCCCTTTCGGCCGCCGTACACCGCATCTTTTCCCTCTGCAGTCGCGTCCTGACCGCGTCTTTCAGGCCTTCACCTGTGACCCGACCGCGGCTCTCAGACTGTTTCCGGCGCCCTGCCGGGGGATTCAAGTCTGTTACCTGCGATCTATCCGCAACTAATCAGCCTATTTGCTGCGATCTGACTGCACCTATTGGTCATTTTCCCGCGTCCTGACTGCGGCTTTCAACCCCTTTTCGGCATCCTGACTGCGCCTGTTAGCCTTTTTCCCGCGACCCGAATGCGTCTTTTTCCCTGTTTCCTGCGGTCCGACTGCCTCTGTCGGCCAAAAATCCGCGACCTGTCCGCGCCTGTTTCCACAAAACGCGCGGTCCGACTGCTCAGTTTCGCCACAGACCCGTGGTCTGATTTCTGCATTTTTTCCCTGTTTTGAGCCCAACCCCTTTGTTGCAATATTTTCTGCATCTGAACAGTCATCTGTCCTACCTATAGCCCCACTTCCCTACAACCTTTTCTGCAACATAATTTCTGTTCCCTTTACAGAATCTTTTTAAAATTTCAGTATTTCTAATTCAGAAAATTTTGCAAGTTAAAGTTTCAAATTCAGTATTATTGATAGTTAGAAGTTGCCCCCCTTGTGGCACTTCTAGTTTGGGTTCATCACCTCACGAGCACACACTTTGTCACATAATTCAAGTGAGCCTTAAAAAATACTTAACTCAACCAATATTCTAACCCCACTTGGGGAACACAAAAGAATCTTTGTAGTTAGGTAGGATCGGGGGGATAGGCTTCCAATAACACCCCTCGGTTACTTACACTTGAGACATAGCTGTTGTTCAATTAGGGAACCAAAATCCCCTAGTACTTTTTGGCACGGTCACAACCAGTTTACCAGAGGGCCTCTCCCCTAGGAGGGTTGAAGTCACGAGACTGGTTTCGGAGGCCTGAGTGGAATACCGCACTCCATTCAGTAACCGAAGGGATACCTTTCACAGTTCTCGGGATATCCCTGTATTGGGGTATTGCGGTAAAAGGACAAAACGACAGATTCACCTTTCTGGACGTGTCATGAACGGGGTATCTTAGTTGCCATTCTTCTAGGATTGACTACATGGTGTCCCTCCCGCTAGGGGGATATCTTAGCCACTTGGCTTTCCTATTCATATTGTCTGACTTGGATTTCATCACCTTGCAGAGGATATGTCTAGTTGAGTCAGAATACTTTTTAGTTAAGTGTTTGCATGCTCCCTTACCTCCTTTTGGTCTAGTGAGTCCACCATTTTTTATTTTTAGGAAACCTGCTGCTTGTTGGTATTCTGACCATCTTTGTTGATACTCCACTTATTGTAGCACAACTGTTGCAGTAGGTGTTTTGAGTTGGTTGTTGGCCTGAGTGCCTTGTTTTTGAGCTCTCCTTCTGCACACTCGGTTGCATTAGGGTTTTTGAGATGTTTTTTACTCACCTCAACCCACAGATATTTGACACCATCTGTCACCATTGAGTCCCCGAGACATTCTCGGCGCCTCAGGGGCGAGCCCCCACAGCACAGTTCACTTGACACCACCCGTCATCGCCACAGATCATCATCACTTGATACCACTTATCACAGATCTAGAGCCTTGTCCCTTGACTCCACTTGTCAATGGCATAGGACTCCGTCACCAGATATTGACGCCCCTTACTTTACCTCCGATTCTGAGGAAGAGTCTGAGAACCCCATTTATACTGCCCCTACTAGCCCCATGGCTGGCGTGACTTCCACTCCTTTCTTGGTAGGGACCATTGGTGGCACATCCACCACTACACCAGTTACTACACCTGCTTTGGGTATGCCCTCCATGGGGCCCCCATCTACCGTTCCCCTCACGGCACCTATTCCCGCAGCGGGAATACCTATCCCCACTCCATCAGTGTCTCACACTACCCATGGTGGTGCAGGCCCATCCTATACTACCTTAGTTCCCCCACTTGGGGCCAACATTCCAAACCCTGCCCCTCCACTTGGGGGCATTGGCCCCAACTTGGTCCAACCCACTACTGTGTCACATCCTTCTTCCAGTTTGCCATTCATGGCTAGCCTCAACCTACCTGACCTGGCCAGATTGACCAACGATCCTATTCGACACGACCCTGCATGGCCTCACATGCCCACCAAGCTCCCTTCTGACATCCCTAAGTTCGAAGGCAAGGCCGATGAGGACCCATAAAACCATATTATGTCCTTCCATCTATGGTGTTCCTCCAACTCCATAGTGGACGGCTCTGTTCGCCTCCGTCTCTTACAGTGCACCTTCACTGGCTCTGCAGCCAAGTGGTATATCGAGCAACCCCATGGGACCCATGCCACCTTTGCTTCCCTTGCCTCGACCTTCCTGCAGTTCTTCCAGTTGCCGGTCCGTTATGACGCGGGCGTTGAGTTCCTCCTATCTTGTAGACAAAACACGGCTACCCACATCACGGACCACATCCATGAGTGGCGTCGACGCCGTAGCTTATGCAAGATCAAATTAGATGACCGTATCTTCCTAGATTGGTTCCTCAAATCCCTTCTCCCTGTCATTGCTAAGGATGTGGCATCAGAAAGACCCCAGTCTGAAGAAGAGGCCATCCTTAAGGCCCAACAATTCGACCTCATTTACGCCCAGTCGGGTTACCTTTATACCATTATACCTGACGCCCCTCGCGGAGATTCCTCCTAGCACGATGCGTCGGGGGCATCCCACGCTGCAAACGGCATCATTGGCCGTGTTTCTTCGCATCCCCAACCATTTTCCATAGCACGTCCTACCCCTGGCCCCGACCTTTCGCAGCCTACCTCACAGTCTGGCGCAACCAACACGTATGCTCCCATGACACATCACCACCATTCACATGGACCCACCTGTCCACCTCAGTGCTTCGGTCATGCGACTCCTGCTTACACCCCACCGGTCGCACCTCATCCCTACTACCACCAGCAGGCTGCACCAGCTCCTGCGCCTTCACAAGCCCAACCTGCTTATTACCCGCCACAGGCAGCCCCTGCGGCAAACCCACAACCCACTCCGCAGCCATATCAGCAACCCCCTCAAGTTTCTGCACCTGCGCAACCTCCACCTACATATCATCCACCGCAGCCTGCTCCCGCACCGGCGCAACCCCAAAATCCACCTGCTGCCCAAGGGCAAGTTTACGCCCAACATAACCCGCATCAAAACCAGAACAACCAACGCAACCAGGGCCAACAAAACCGCGGCAAGGGCCGTAATCGTGGGAACAACCAACCTGCAGACCAAGCTGGTCAACCGGCTAATCCCCCTGACAATAATAATGCGGCCCCTGCTAACCAAAACCCTGATTGCTTGGCCAAGCAGGCTAAGAACCCCAATTTGCGAACAAACCATCCTTGTTCTATTTGCGGGGTCTATGGCCACTACACACATGCTTTCCCACACTTGGAGCGAGGTCGACAACTCTGGGTTGATGATGCCCATCGCCAAGGGCATGCGGCTCCTCAAGCACCGCCCAACCCCCCACAACCTCAGCAGCCACCTTTGGTGCTGCAAAACCCCTTACCAAACCAAGGCGTGGTGAACACTCAGCCGTTGGCTCCCCCTCAAACCAACGCACCCCCCCAACAACAGATCACGTACGTTGCTCCCGATCAACCCATGTTTGACTCGGGAACCCACCACTTGTTGATGATGTCATCCACTGACGTCAACCTCTAGACTCGTCGAAACCAATATGGTTCCACCACTGAAGCCCCTCCTGCTGAGAAAACCCCTAATGCTCATCCCACTGATCAAGCGTTACGCATACCCCCTCCTCCACTAGAGGGAGCTCCCAAAGCACCTCGTTTCCTGTTTCGCCGTATCAACAACAACCCCAATGTGCAGGCTGCGTCAAACTACAACATTGTAGATGACTTAGCCCAATCTCCCGCAGCCATGTCTGCATTAGAAGTCTTGAAAAACTGCCCTTCCCAACGCAAGACTTTACTCTCCGCCATTGGGGCGATTGACCCACATGATTCAAATTTGATGGCATTTGATTTGGACCAATCCGAACCATGCCTGCCTTCCTCCTTAGCATTCCAAGTTTCTGTTTCCGTTCGGAATCTTGTCATCCATCGATGCATCATCGATGAGAGTGCCTCCACATGCGTTATGTCTACATTCGTATGGCAGAATTTGGGATCCCCTACTCTCCAGCAGTCCACCACTGCATTACGCGCCTACGACGGTCGGTCGGCCCAACCCCAAGGCCTCCTACCCAATGTCCCCGTCCAGTTAGGTGGCAAAACCGTACTCATCGACATTGAGGTAATCAACGCCCAATTGGATTATAACCTTTTACTTGGCCGCAGTTACATGTATGCCATGCGGGCGGTTGCCTCTTCCATTTTTCGCACCATGATGTTCCCCCATGAGGGACGCATGGTCAAGGTTGACCAACTCACCTACTATGATCCCAATGCTCCCGCAGCACCAGAAAATGTTCTCCCCATGGTTGAACAACCTGTTTCTTGTGCCACCACCTCGTTTGTTTCCTCTACGGGGCCTGGAGTTTACTCAGACGCGCCGATGACCTCCACCTTCCAATCCATTCCTCCCCCGTCATCTACGCCCGACGTGTCTGACTTATGTACCCTGTCCCACGATAACCAAACACCTAACAATCAACCACCCTTGTTGCCTAAACCACCACTGGTACGTAGCCACATTGGTGTTACACCTATCCATACAATCCCCTTCCTAGTCCCTCCATCAGGAGTAATAAGCGCCCCGGTTATGGCTACCCTTAGCCTCCCTGGGTTAACCTTGGAATTACCCGTCTGGTACCTTTCGCCTCCAGTTCCCCCGCTGACACCAAGCGTCGTCCTCCAACTGGTGTAACCCATGGCTACTACCACTCAACCACCTCCCGGTGTCGCTCCCCCCGTTGTCCTCCACGAGCTCCCCTCCTCCTACTCCCAAATCCACTAGGGGCAGAGGACCCCAACCTTACACTGCTGTACCACCTCCCAAGACAGTAAAAAACCCCCCTGTGTTCCGTGCTCCTCCCAAATGCTCGTTGTGCGATGAGTTAGGCCATGCAACTCATCAATGCCCACAGTTACCGGCATTACAGGAACACATGCAAATGCTCAACGACGACCCCAACATCCCTGTCGTCAAACTCGACCCCACCCCCAAGCCTAAAGATAAGTCCCTGCGTACCAACCACCCCTGTTCCATATGCGGTGTTTACGGGCATTACTCACACCACTGTCCCGATCTCCCGGATTATAGAGCGGCTCTCTATGAGATGAACAATCTGGACCTTGAGACGGCACCACCCACCGTTGAGGAGATCCACCCCCCGGTCTCCTCCCCTTTAGGAGAGGTTAATACCATTTATATGATCTCTTCAACCACTACTCCCTCATCAACCGATTTGACGACTCAAACTTTTCGTACTGATGAGGAGATTCTCGAGGCCCTCACTGCCCCGGATTACCCCTGGGATGACATGCACCACCGTTCCTATTTCATCCCCGAAGAATCCTCCTCTAGCACAGCTACCCAATTCACGGTTGAGTCCAAAGACTTCCTTCCCACCAAGGTCGACTGGTTCAAGGACCCTATTCCTGCTCCTGACGCCTTCGAGGAGGGTAACATGGCCAACATCTCACCTGTCATCCAAATTGATATCGCTGCCCCCGGAAGTACCCCTGAACTCATCACTTTAGGAGCCTTCTGCAGTAAGCAAGAGATTGAGGAATACCAAACCCTTTTCAGAGAATTCCGTGATGTCTTTGCCTGGTCCTATACCGAAATGCCCGGTCTTGACCCCGCCATTATAGAGCACCACATTGACACATGGCCTGATGTACCCCCCGTTCGTCAGAAACATCGCCCCATTCATCCCTCAAAGCTCCCAGCTGTCAAAGCAGAGATTGAGAAACTCTGCAAAGCAGGATTCATCTATCCTATTGCCTATACCACGTGGGTTTCAAACCCCGTTCCTGTTAACAAAAAACAAGGCACCATTCGAGTATGTACTGACTTCCAAGATTTAAATCGTGCTTGTCCCAAGGACAACTTCCCCACGCCATTTATTGACCAACTCATCGATGCGTGTGCGGGGCATGAAGTCCTCTCTTTCATGGATGGTTTTTTCGGATACAACCAGATTCATATCCGTAAGGAAGATCAGTACAAAATAGCCTTTACTACCCCATGGGGCACCTTTGCCTATCGCGTCATGCCTTTCGGCCTCAAAAATGCTGGTGCCACCTTCCAGCGGGCCATGACCTATTGCTTTCACGACTTGGTCCATATACTGTTAGTCTACCTTGATGACCTTACAGCTCGTTCTCGGAAACGATCAGACCACCTTAACGACCTTCGGCAAGTTTTTCTGCGTTGTCGCAAATATCAAATCCACTTGAACCCACACAAGTGTGTCTTTTGCGTTCCGGCAGGCCGATTGTTGGGCTTTATTGTTTCCCAGAAAGGAATTACTGTTGATCCCCTGAAATTCCAAGCCATCTTAGATCTTCCCTCTCCTCGCACGCTCCGGCAGCTCCAAAGTCTGCAGGGGCGATCCAATTTCCTTCGACGCTTTGTTCCTGATTACGCCACTACCGTTCACGGTTTCTTGCGCCTGCTCCATACCCACATACCCTTCGTCTGGATGAGCAAGCAGAAGCTGCATTCGACTCCCTCAAGCAGGCTCTCACACAAGCCCCTTTGATCTCCCCTCTGGATTTCTCTCAGGAATTCATCCTATATGTCTCGGCATCCGATCATGCCGTGTCTGGAGTCTTGGTTCAAGAAGACGCCTCTCACCAAGAGCATGTCATTTACTACGTCAGTCAGACCTTGTCTGGCCCACCCCTACGTTACCCATATGAGGAGAGACTAGCCCTAGCAGTGGTCTTTTCCGTCCAAAAATTGCGACACTACATTTTACTTAGTCATACCACAGTCGTCGCCGACTCTAACCCCATGGTCTATCTTCTAAACCGGCGGCTCCTGCAAGGTCGTGTTGTTAAATGGGTCATTATCCTCCAGGAATATGACCTTACTTTTCGAACACCTAAGAGCACTAAAGCCCTCACGCTTTCCCAGCTCATTACTAATCTCCCTTCCCTTCTCCCGGCCAAACAAATCTCCGATGAGTTACCCGACAACCCTTTGTTCACTATCTTGTCTGATGACCCATGGTACGGTGATATCTTGTTATACCTGCGCACGCAGAAGTTCAGACCCAAAGTCACCCGTAATGGATGCCGTCGCATCCGTCACCAGGCCTCTCGATATCTCCTCTTAGGCGATGTCCTTTACCGGCAAGGGGTTGACACAATTCTTCGTCGTTGCCTTACACACGAGGAAGTTGAACACGTCCTTAATGACTGTCATAGCGATGCCTGCGGAGGCCATTTCTCAGGGATGGCCACTTCCCAAAAGGTCATCCGCGTCGGATACTTCTGGCCCACACTTTTTACCGACTGCATCACTGCTGTCAAGCATTGCCATAACTGCCAACTTTTTGCCCCCAAGGCCCAGACACCACCTGCTCTGTTACATCCAGTCGTCACCGTTGGTCCCTTTTGTAAGTGGGCCATCGACTTCATGGACTATAGACCCCCATCTGCGAACGACCATAAGTACATCATTGTCGCCGTCGATTACTTCACCAAATGGGCAGAAGCCATGCCTACCTTCAACTGTACCGCTGACACTACTGCTCGTTTCTTTTTCAACCATGTTAT
Organism: Larix kaempferi; assembly: GCA_027924585.1. Taxonomy (NCBI): domain Eukaryota; kingdom Viridiplantae; phylum Streptophyta; class Pinopsida; order Pinales; family Pinaceae; genus Larix; species Larix kaempferi. Next base: position 6,875,386 of record BSBM01000662.1, read on the forward strand.
CACTAGATTCGGGGTCCCCAAACAGTTGGTCTCAGACCATGGTTCACACTTTGAAGATTCCGTTTGGCGTGAGTTATCCACCCTCCTCAAGTTTGAACATCAATTTTTCTCTGCTTACTACCCCCAAGGGAACGGTCAAGTAGAGGCCATCAAAAAAATCTTAAAGACCATCCTCCAACGAACTGTTGACAAGCATAAGTCCAATTGGCACCACATGCTGTTCCCCGCCTTATGGGCTTACCGTACATCCACTAAGACCGCCACTAGTTTTACCCCATTTCACTTAGTTCACGGCATTGAGTCTGTCCTCCCCATTGAATGTCATATTCCTGTCTTGCACATCGCCGTTGAGCTTCTCCCTGACACCTCCCCACTCGAGCAGCGTTTGCTGACACTTGAACAAGCTAATGAAGACCGTCGTGCCACTCTCCAGAACATCGAAGCTGCCAAGAACTGCTCCAAATCCGGTTATGACAAACACGTTCACCCTCGAACTTTCCACGAAGGGGACCTCGTCCTCGCCTATGACCAAGCCCATGACAAAACTGGTAAAGGGAAGTTTGAATCCATGTGGCAAGGCCCTTACATCGTGCAGACTTGCCTCGGCAAGGGGGCATACATTTTAGCCGACTCCGAAGGTCACCCTTTGCGCAACCCCCGTAATGGGTTGTATCTTAAGCGTTTTTACCCGTAAATGAAACCGCTACCTCATTGGTCTGCATTATACAGTTTGCTCTCTTTTTTGTTTTTCACCTTTTTTACCGTCATCTCACATTCATCATTTTTGCATGCCCACAGATGGACCACCTTCCACCTTGTTACACTGGCTTCGCTGATGGCGCAAGCCGCTGGTCTCCCAACCTGGCTTCTGCAGCATGGGTCTTGTACTCCCCCTCCAACGAGATGATTCACCTTGACGGAATATGTATAGGCGCTGCTACCAATAACCAAGAGGAGTATGATGATGTGACCGGTCTCCTGACTGCTGCCCTCCAGATGGGCATATGTCACCTTCATGTGTTCCTTGACTCCCAGCTACTTGTCTCCCAGCTCAACAACTGCTACCAGGTGCGTGATCCCTGCCTTTTTAGAAAATTCCCGCGTACAAAACAACTCAGCCGACAGTTTGAATCCATAACATTCACCCATGTCCCAAGAGCTCATAATAGTGTCGCAGATCAAATGGCCAACAAAATCCTAGATTGGCATATCAATCACACCATGTAACACCTACATCATGCATCATCTTCCCATAACATTGCATCCATGTACATAAACCATAAAACCACATGTATATCCATAGGGGCATCCATGTGCCTAATCATACACACATCATGTTGCATCACATAAAATACACAAGGGGCATCCACATGCCCAACATCCTATACTAGTTGCATCCATGTGCAATACAAACATATTACACATCATAAAGCGCATCCACGTGCGTCTAACTACAAGCATATCACAAAAAGGTGCATCCATGTGCATATATATATATCAAAAAATACATGTCACTGTGCTATACATGTCCTGAGTACCCATGTACTCAGCTATACAAAAAATGGCTATACATCCCTAAAGCCTCATCAAAATACATGCCGTAGCTACAAAACTCGGGGGGAGTCCCCTGCATTCCCTAATGAGAGTCGTACCCTGCATCACTGCCTGCATCTGCTGCCTCTGAGTCCTCCCCTCGCTCCTCCTCCGGCAAATCCTCATCCCCTACGGGCTCCTGTGCCTGTGCCCTGTCCACCAAAATCGCCACCCGGATCGCAATGGATCGGAACTCCTGAGGTGCCCTCATGCAATCCTGGACCACATCCGGATCGACATCCCGCCATCCCTCGTCGGTCACCCCCACCAGTAAACGGTCTAGTAGTGCCCATATCAGAGGAAAACGAAATTCATATTTGAAGATATAATGATACTCTAACCAATATTCTAGCCAACAAAGTAACTAGATTGGACAAAGGAGTACTATTTCAAAATGGGGACCAACCTACTGAAGGTGGCTCCCCTAGTTTATTAAGCATGAAGGACATTGGATCACAGGTTTCAAGGAACAAGTTATTGCATATTACAAAGGGTGACACATGGTACATCTGGAGACCTCCATTGCATGTCATATTTTAGTCAGGATTAATGGCACGCTAGGGAGCTCAAGCACTCCCCATTCTTTAGGATTTCCCCTCCACTTATTTTCTCTCTAGTCAAATTCTTTCTTTATGGTGTATTTGCTTCTTTATTTGCGTTAAGGTGGGATTTCTCTAGTAGGTGACACTAAAGTTGGGAAGGTTGATTGTTACACCAAAATATCATCATCATGAGTCATGTGTCCTCTATATGCCCTGATTCCTAAAGTAATTGGGTTAAAACATCAAAAGGGAAGTTGGTGTTCATCCCTTTAACCTTATGTTGTCACCCCAACGTGCCCTGATCTCTGGCAAGGTGCGTCAGAATCAAGGTGATGCACTCTGCACCTTAGCAGAGTGCGTCAGTGGAACATGATTCTCTTACACAAGGTGTGTCAACCTCCCATTTGCGCGAGTTTATCTTGTGCAAGGTGCATCATTTTTGGGTAAAAAAGATAAAGGGAATCTTCGAGCGACTTCTTGAAGCTTGGATGGCGTGGAGACTGATCCCTACATATCTGGGAAGGTGGAAGTAGAACCCCTTACCTAGTGGGATGATCCCTTAAATCCTCAACCTCTCATATACATTTAACCCTATATATATGAACCCCCTCTCCATTGTTAAGGGAGGAAGGATAAAGTACCTATATGCTGATGGAATTTCATCAAAGCTAGAGGCTAGGATTTTTGGAAGGAGGTTATGACATCAAAGCATTGGTCGTAACACCTATCTCATTGTACTTCTTGTTATTACATCTAATTCAAATTCTTTCCATAAACTTGTTGTATTGATAATGTTTAGGATTAACTTCTTTGACTGTTGATCTAGATCAATTCACATTCATGTGCTTTTATTACTTGTTTGTTTCCACATGTTTTGTCTGGTTTCGCAGCTAAAGCTTTGAATATTAGGACTTGGATCATCGAGGAGAAAGGAACTACACCCGTAAGGTAATCCATCTCTTTCACTTATCTTTCATTTCAATTGATTTAGGAAAGGCATTTGTATTATGTACTATTTTTGTTCTAGATCTGAACCATTCAGACTAGGGAGATCTGTTCGAGTCCGCCCTTACAGATTGTCCGTAAACAAAATTGGTGACCATACTGGGGATAGTAGTCCATAACTTTGATTTCATTTCATTATTGATTTCTTTGATTTCTTTCCAAATTATCCTATATCCTCTAAGTTGCCTCTTCTTCTTGGATCTGACCATCAGAGAGTTTATGGGCCATCCAGACTCTGTTTAGGATCCTTATTGAGCCTTCTATATTTTTATTCTTTGAGAATTTTTAATTTTTGTTGCTTGGATCCCACCGGACGCTCCTGGGTAGTTCATAACCCGCGTCACTGTAATTCTAACGTGTTTATCCCTTTAGAATCCTATGTCGTTGACGTTATCTGGCAGTTTACAACCTATGATGCTGACGTGGTTTCTCAGTGCACAGAGCGCATCGTTGGGTCTCCCAACGCTTTGGTGCATATTTGCAGGGCGTGTCACCCTTCATTATTTGGTACACTGTGTAAAAACACCCAAAGTTGATTTTTGGATTGGTTTTTTGAGTTCTGTGTGTTGTCTTTCACTGTCACAGAACCTCCTAGACACGTCATACTTCATCTGTGGCTTATCATCTGAAGTTTAAGTATTTATTAGAGTCCTATCTATTCAAGCGGGTGTACCACTCGCAGTGGGAAATTTAAATCCCCCATGAGCACACTCAGTCGTGTGACTCCTTATCAGGCCATCTGATCTGTTCGTTCTGACTTCTAAACCCTCCAATATTTGATTGCATTGATTTTTCTCAATTTTGTGTGTTTTTGTGTGATTTTGAGATTTTGGGTGATTGCATTTTTCAAGAGTTTCCAATCAATCAAAGTTTGCAGTAGCATGCATCCACTGATTTTCTAAATATAGATTTGGAATGTGGCACAATTCTCAAATCTATGGGGTATATTAACTAGAAAATCAAAGTTGTCCATTATCTTCATTTCTTGGAATTGTTGTAAAAAACAATTTGGTAAACAATTGTTATTTGCTTGCATTTTCTTGGTCTTGAAAATTCATTGATCATTTCCTTGAAAATTCTAAGTACATCTTAACTTTTTGAAAGCATTTCAAAGATAGTGGAAATTCTTGCATTTTTTATTTTCTTCCCACTTTTTTATTTCTATTTCGGAATTAGGAGTTATTGCATTCAAAAAATGGAAATTCACCTTTTCATTTTTTCATAGATTCGCTTACATTGAAAAGAGAAGGACATCATACAAAGTCTTGCATTTGGGTTATTATTGGCCCTCCCTATTCCGAGAAATGATGAAATATGTCTGAGCATGTGATAGCTTCCAAAGGATGGATCGTCCAGTTCCAGCAGATGATATGTCGTTCCGACCACAAGTTCTTCTTAGCCCTTTTGAAAAATGGGCCTTGGACTTCATTAGGCCTATCAACCCATATCCAAAGGTAAAAGGTACATTATGGTTTGTATGGACTATGTGACAAAGTGGGTAGAAGAAAAATCCTTATTTAGAGAAACCTAAAATACAGTAGAAGATTTCTTGCTTGAGCATATATTTGTTCGCTTTTAGGTGCCTAGAGAAATTATTACTGACCAAGGAAGTCAGCTTACATCTAATATTGTTCAGACAATTACTCACAAGTACCAATTCAAGCAAAGGAAATATTCCCCATACCATCCACAATCCAATGGGCAGGTGTTAAGCAACAAAATTCCAAAAAGAGGGATTAGATCTGAGGGAGAGAGTTCTACAAATTTCGGTGATTTTGAGAGGTGGAAGGACTGACGAAGATCATGGTCGCAACTAATGGGGGGGTTCCCAAGCCTCCCAAACAGATCTGAAAGGGGGCTCCATATCAGAGGAATCCTGGTCCCATTAGAGGAAATGGGAGGAGAGGGAACCGATAATCAGGGTTCGAGTCCAAAAGTTCTGTCAAACGAAAGGAGGCATGGACAGTGCATTCTCAAAACTGCTCAAATCCCATCCATGCAGATCATATCGAGTAAGTTTAGGGAAAGAATTCAATACATGAAAGATCATACCCTAATAAGTAAATTTGTGAGAATGTTGTTGTCTGAAAAAGCCATAGTCCGGTGGATAAACTCCACCTGGAAGCCACGCGGCCATTATGATATCCAACTAGGATCCAAGGGATTTTTTACTATTATCTTTCTAAGATTGGAAGACAGAAACCATGTTATTGATGGTGGCCCCTATTTCTTCTATTATGTGGGTTTGTTCCTTAGGCCTTGGAAAGAAAAAAATTTCCTTGACAAATAGGACATGAGGGTTGCCCCTGTGTGGATTTGAATATATTCTCTCCCAAGTGAATATTGGGACACAGAAATTTTGGAAGATATCGGGAATAAATTGGGCTCCTTCATAAAGATATCATAGCAAACAAAGGCTTGGAGATACACAACCTACGCAAGGATATGTGTGTATATGGATATATCAAAGGAATTACCAGAGGCCATCATACTGTCATGGGAAGAGGAAGATTGCGTCCAAACCCTAGACTATGAACAAATCTTGTTCAAATTCTGCCATTGCCAGGAATATGGTCATATGTTCAGAGAATGCCCCCTGAACTCCCCAAAACCCCAACCCAGGCAAGATGAGGAAAAAGGGGATCATGGGTTTACAAAGGTTCAATCTCGCAAAACAAGAGGCAGAAAGAAGGAAAATATGGAGGTTCCCAAAAAAATCTCTATATCCAAACAATTTGATGCCCTAGTTGATCATCTCGAGGACAACCCTTAAAGATGTCACCAGCTGAGTATCATCATGACCAAAACCAAAAGGATGAGGAGGAGGGGCACGAGGAGGAAATAAACAAGAAGGTGGAGGATGTGACCAACCCAAATCAAGTTCTGGAAACTGAGGAAGAAGCAGAAGATATGGATATCTGAGACCTAGATCTAGATGGCATAGAACGGGCCTGTGAAGAAATTGAAATAGATTACGTCCCCCAGGAACAAGTCATCCTTCTGATAGAGGCAATCATCCAAGCAAGGGAATCTAACCATCTCGAAATCAGCCCTGGTTCCCACAGGGACTACATACGGAAGCATGAGGAGATGGCCAAGAAGCTAGACATGAAATCTAATAGGCAACGCATAGTGGCAGCAGGACTGAAGTTGGTTGAATCAGGTCAGTTCCCTACCATTAGGGCTGCTCTACATTTATAACTCCCCTTTATTTTTGTTTTCCAATGAATATTGTTTCCTGGAACATAAGAGGTCTTAACAGTCCTAAAAAGACTAAGATTCCAAGGAAGAAGATTTAGAAGGTAAACCCAAAAATAGTTTTTCTTTAAGAAACCAAGTGCTCGGAGGACCACCTACAGACAGTAGGGAGGAAAGCTTGGAAAGGGAGTGAAGGGATGGGTATTGATTCATGACGAGTGGAATTCGCATCTTATCATATCTTAACAAAGTCTCTCTCTCATGATTCAACGGAAACCTCCATTCCATCTTTGCGGAATTTGGAGTGATAGGTTTTCTTGTCAGAGGGTTCTTAACAATTTTTATGGCCCTCACCTTCCTTAGGAAAATATGAATTTCATTGATTCCATTAAGAACATCCACATATGGACTAAGGGGAAGCACTAGATCCTGGGGGGAGATTTCAGCCTCATCACTTCCCTAGGGGAAAATAATGGAGGTAGACGAAGATTGGAGGAGGAAAATGTTTTCTTCAGAGACACCATCAAGGATCTCAAGCTTGTGGATGTTGTCCCAGGATAGGGTCTTTTTACATGGAATAAAAAACGGGGGGGATCATCATATTGGTTCTCGCATCGACAGATTTCTATTCTCTAAGTCTGTAATGGAGCTTGGGAGTGACATCTCGACCTCAATCCTTCCCTCTACAGGGTCAGATCATTGGCCTGTGGAACCATGGTGGAGTGGTCTGGGATCTCAGTTAAAAAAAACCTTCCGTTTTGAACAGTTCTGGTTAGGTCACCCAAATTTCAAATAAAAAGTTGGACAATGGTGGTCTGAATTAAATAATGGAGAAGGTCAGAAAATGTACAAGTTTCGACAAAAACTCAAGGCTCTAAAGGTTAAGATCAAGAAGTGGAATAAAGAGGAATTCAGGGATATTTTCTCAGACAAAAAGCCTTGGAACTAAGGCTGGAATAGATTTAGGTTCGTGGCATGAATGAAGGATACTCTTTAGAATTACGGGAAGAGGAACCTAGCATAGCAAATAAGTTACAGGAAAGGGAGCAGAAGGAATAAATTCTTTGGCGTCAGAAAGCTAGATTCAATTGGCTAAAAGACGAGGAGAGAAACACCAATTTTTCCATCGGTCCGTCATCCAAAATCGCTCGCAAAATAGAATTCTCATGATCAAGAATTCTAGTAGGGACAGGTTAGAAATAAGGGAGAAAATTGAAGAGGAATTGGGCCAATAATTTCAAGACATCATGCGCGAGCCCGCCCTGGACAGAAGTAGGGACATTGAACAGATAACCCAGTATATCCCTCCTTTGGTTTCTCAAGCTCAAAATGACCTATTAATGAAGCTTGCTTCCCTTCTGGAAGTCGAAGAAGCGGTGGATCAGATGGCGGGAGGGAAAGCTCTATGGCCGAACGGTTTCACAGTCAACTTCTTTCACCATTTTTGGGACCTCATTAAGTATGAAATGTGGAGTATTCTGGAAGACTTGAGATGTAGTCAGAGAATCCTCCCGGCCTTTAATGCAACCTTTATTATGCTCCTCCCAAAGACTGAAGGGGCAGATTCTCCTGGAAAATTCAGGCCCATTTCCCTTTGTAATGTCATCTACAAAATTATAACCAAGGTGTTATCACTCCAATAAATTACTCCCTGACTGTAGAAGGGTGTAAGCTTGGTAACTTAATATTCAATAGTGTGAAGGAAAAAGGATCAAGTCGGATGACGTTGTAAACTCACCTCCACTTAGAAATATATAAATCCACTTGAAATACCAAGGCTTTCAACTATGCTGCTTAGAAGATTTTAATCAATATGTGTAAACATGGAGAAGACTCATTATGCTAGCAAAAATATCTATACAATAGAATATGTGAATGGCTAGTAATGATAGGTAAAACACTCTTCATACCAACAGAAACATATATAAGATTGCATATAATATATGGCCAAACATAACAGGTAAATACTTGCAGCTTTAGCTTATGAATGCACTGAGCATTACAACAAACATCAGAAGCAATGTATAAATTTTAATATACCAATGAAGAGATGGGATGAAATCCTTCTGTCATTGAATATATATAAACTTGGAAAGAAAGAAGATGAAAAACTGAACAAACACAGCGAAAGAAGCTTCCGTGTCAAGCTGAATCCATAGATGTCTGAAATAAAGTATGGCTATAAGTCTCCAAAGTTGAATCACAGTCCTCAGACTGTTTTCTCCCTCCCCTTTACAATGATTCTTCAATGAGCTTAAATAAGCTTTACAAATAAGTTTCAAGATCCTCAAAAGATGGATCTGATAACATCTTTTCCTATCTCAAATTCGAATTTGTGAGGTGGCTGGAAAATGCATAAATTTATGGAAATATGCTGCTTAGAGATTGACCTATATCTCTCAAATAAAAATAGATTTTGGAACGATGAGAGAGGTTTTTGAAGAGGAGCTTGTGATGGTAAAAAAAATCTCTCACCTTCTAGAAATACCTTTCCATATCTCCATAATATGTCTCCAAAGAAATTGACTAAAACAGGAAAAACCAGATTTCCAAATCTAGTCATATTCCTACATTTTAGGATTTGATCCCTAGAATGTTTCCAATGATGAAATGAAGTGCCACATGCACCCATAGATGAGATTTGATAATATCTTTGAGAAATAGTCATCATCTACTCTTGAATACACTTTAGCTAAGTCGAATTTTGATATTTTGACTAAAATCTATGCATTATTTCCCCCAAAATAGAAAGGCCACTAAGTCTTCTTGCCTTATCATCTACCTCAAACAATGGAAAGGGATGATTATTTGTATCCCTTTGATTATTATATTTCATTAAAAACCATCCCCACATGATCTAGAAACAAAAATAATCGATCTGAGCAAAAAGAAGAGCAATCTGCAATTTTTAGAGCTTTCGGTGGCTAAGGAGCCAAATTGGGCCAGACTGCTGAAAAACTGGGGCTTAGAGATGGATTTGGTTCTCCACATCTGTGACACCTGTGTATAAACTGAAAGAGTCTATTGTTTTTTGACATGTTAGGCACAAAATCCTCCGACCGTTTCTCAAAATGATCCTCCAGTCACTTAGGATCATCATTTGAAAATGATGACTCGGCACAATAGAAACGCCACATTTCTGAAAACGATGCCTCATCTTGCGGGGGACTTTTGAATGCCTTATCGAGCTCTAAATGAAGATCTGAAAGTACCATTGGAAATATTGGGATGTCTAGTTGTCAATTGACTATTTGAGCGTGTAAAACGAACTCTCCAAGGCTGAGAAAATTGAGTTTTCCCAAGGCTGTTTATTGTTTGAAAAACCTGCGATTTCGGTGGTTTAGAGCACCCTGAAAATGTGTTTTAGCCACCGAAAGCAAGTGATTTCAGTGGATTAGAGGCCCTTCTTACCTTGTGCTTAGCCACCAAAAGCTGTTCTTTGACATTTTTTATAAGCAAAGCAATTTCTCAAGAGTTCTTATCAAATACAACTTCAGAGCTCTTTAAAAAGACTCTTAGAAAATTAAAAAATGTTTGATCTAATGAATTTCCTATTACCTAATGAAAATAAATTTGAACAATTTATTTGAGGAGATAACATCTGGCTCCTCCTTGGGGATGGAATCCTCCCTGTGAGGTTCCAAGAACCACAAATTTGATGCCTTTCCTGAAAAATAAAATCCGAGCTTAATGTCTAGTGTTCCATTGGGCATGGAGTCAGTCATTCACCTCTTTCTGAAAATCTTTCATGACCTGAGTAGATGATCTCTGTACATCTTCAAGGCTGCCTTTATTCACTCAAGATAACCACTGCATAGTAAAGAAAATTAATGCTCGGGCAGTGAGCTTATTTCCTAATCTATTCTACCCTAACCAGCTCTGCAATTTGGTTAGGTAAAGGCTGATTTCCACAGTAGCCATCCAAGCAATTTTAATACTGAAATGATCTCATCATTCTTACTGATCAATAACTAATGTTTAGAATGCAACAACAATGAATACAATTTATTTACAAAACCAAACTTACAAGGAAACATGTGCCAGCAAAAGAAGTTTGAAACTTTCAAGTTCTCTGAAATGTATGATTCTATGAATGCTGCCACTGGATCTTTGAAACTGAAATCCGAAACCTGCTGATCTTCAGGAAATTGTTGCACTTCAATGACTGCTTCTCTGCCATAATATTGATGACCTTCTTGTTCTTTTTTGATCACCTTGTGATCATCAAACATTATGACCTCTTCTTCAGAAAAGTGCTCAAGAGATGATGATAGAGCAGTGTTTGAATGACAAAGATTATGATCAGCTCTAAAAATGTAATTGTCTATACAATCATTAGTTATCATAGGTTCAATACGCTTTGCAAACTGATCATAATTTTTACATGAATATCTGTCTCTGGAATGCTCTGCCAATGTTGAAAAATATGATTCACAATCTGAAACAATTTCAGCTACTTCCTGCTGTTCTAAAACTTCCACATAATCATTACCTTCCTGCTCAAAATCTGAAATATACTGACATTCTGTTGGCCTAAATAGATGCAGATTTTCAAAATCAGCTTGCTCTCGAATTATCTTGGAAGCAATAATGTTCTCCTCCACCTCTAGAGCATCTTCAAACAAGGTCTTTAAGGATGAAGACTTTCTTTCTAGCAGAAGAAGAGAAAGTTCTGAATGCAATCCCATAACATAATAAATCATGAGAGCTTTCTCTGTAGGCCGAATCTCCAAGGGCATACCATAGTAGATACTGAAAAATCTCTGATTGAAAACAAGCAAGATTTCATTTTCTTCTTTCTTCAAAGCATAAAAGTCAGTAAGGTAAGAATCCGCTGATTTGTTTTCACCCCAATACTTCATAAAAAGATTGGAGAACTCGATCCAAGAACCAATGGAATCGACTCTCAGACCTTTAAACCATGCATTAGAATCTCTAATCAAAGACTTAGAGAAAAATCTCATGATCACATCTTCATGAACAATATGAAAACGAGCGATAAAATCCAAAAAGGATTCCAAGTGCCTCTCAGCTGAAGCTTGATTTTCTCCAAAAAACCAAGGGAGATGTTCATAACAGTCAACAAGATAAGGGTGAAGGATATAGGGAAGCTTCAAAGGCTTGAACATCTTCATTCTAATTTTAATTTTTAAAGAAGAGGACTGATCATGAATGTTAATGGGTTGATGACAGGGTTCAGTAGTAATGCCCAAAGGTGCTAAAGTCTGGACAAGGTTTGAATCAATTTTAATCTCTACAAAATCAGAAGGGTGATCAGATTCAAGAGGAATTGGAATGTAGGACTCATATTTAGGAACAGGCTGTGATGAGGATATGGAATCAACATCTACAATATAGTGCTGCATGATTTCTTCTTCTAAGGTTGGATATATACAAGGAGAATGATGATTTTCTGAATATACAAAACAGAAAGTAATTCTCTTTACATGCGAAGGGAACAACATGAAAGAGATGATAAAGAAATACAATAGTTCATGAAACAGACTAATGAACTGATACCTGGATTTGAAATTTAGCCTCTTCATCTTCTGTCAACCGGATCCTCCCCAGTGGATTCTTTAGTTGTGGAGTCGCCAAGCAGATGATAAAGTCAGTGTTGTGTCCTCCTTTTGTCTGCCATCAAAAGTAACATCTATGTCGTTCTCCCAGGGAAATTAGCTTCAATCTCCTCTCCTCGGCAACGGCGCCAATTTGTTATCACTCCAAGAAATTACTCCCTGACTGTAGAAGGGTGTAAACTTGGTAACTTAATATTCAATAGTGTGAAGGAAAAAGGATCAAGTCGGATGACGTTGTAAACTCACCTCCATTTAGAAATATATAAATCCACTTGAAATACCAAGGCTTTCAACTATGCTACTCAGAAGGTTTTAATCAATATGCAGAAACATGGAGAAGACTCATTATGCTAGCAGAAATATCTATACAATAGAATATGTGAATGGCTAGTAATGATCGGTAAAACACTCTTCATACCAACAGAAACATATATAAGATTGCATATAATATATGGCCATACATAACAGGTAAATACTTGTAGCTTTAGCTTATGAATGCACTGAGCATTAAGACAAACATCAGAAGCAATGTATAAAGTTTAATATACCAACGAAGAGATGGGATGACAGAATTCTGTCATTGAATATATATAAACCTAGAAAGAAAGAAGATGAAAAAATGAAGAAACACAACGAAAGAAGCTTCTGTGTCAAGCTGAATCCATAGATGTCTGAAATAAAGTATGGCTACAAGCCTCCAAGGTTGAATCACAGTCCTCAGACTGTTTTCTCCCTCTCCTTTACAATGATTCTTCAATGAGATTAAATAAGCTTTACAAATCAGTTTCAAGATCCTCAAAAGATGGATCTGATAACATCTTTTCCTATCTCAAATTTGAATTTGTGAGGTGTCTGGAAAATGCAGAAATTTCTGGAAATATGCTGCTCAGAGATTGACCTATATATCTCAAATAAAAACATATTTTGGAACGCTGAGAGAGGTTTTTGAAGAGGAGCTCGTGATGGTAAAAAACCTCTCTCACTTTCCAGAAATAACTTTCCATATCTCCATAATATGTCTCCAAAGAAATTGACTAAAATAGGAAAAACTAGATTTCCAAATCTAGTCATATTCCTACATTTTAGGATTTGATCCCTAGAATGTTTCCAATGATGAAATGAAGTGCCACCTGCACCCATAGATGAGATTTGATAATATCTTTGAGCAATAGTCATCATCTTCTCTTGAATACACTTTAGCCAAGTCGAATTTTGACATTTTGACTAAAATCTATGCATTATTTCCCTAAAAATAGAAAGGCCACTAAGTCTTCTTGCCTTATCATCTACCTCAAAAACTGGAAAGGGATGATGATCTGTATCCATTTAATTATTATATTTCATTAAAAACCATCCCCACATGATCTGGAAACAAAAATAATCGATCTGAGCAAAAAGAAGAGCAATCTGCAATTTTCAGAGCTTTCGGTGGCTAAGGAGCCAAATTGGGCCAGACTGTTGAAAAACTGGGGCTCAGAGATGGATTTGGTTCTCCACATATGTGACACCTGTGTATAAAATGAAAGAGGTTATTTTTTTTTGACATGTTAGGCACAAAATCCTTCGACCGTTTCTCAAAATGATCCTCCAATCGCTCAGGATCATCATTTGAAAATGATGACTCGGCACAATAGAAACGCCACATTTCTGAAAACGTTGCCTCATCTTGTGGGGGACGTTTGATTGCCTTCCCGAGATCTAAATGCAGATATGAAAGTACCATTGGAAAGCTTGGGATGTCTAGTTGTCAATTGACTATTTGAGAGTGTAAAAAGGCCTCTCCATGGCTAAGAAAATTGAGTTTTACCAAGGCAATTTATCGTTTGAAAAACCAGCGATTTCAGTGGTTTAGAGCGCCCTTCTTACCTTGTGCTTAGCCACCGAAAGCTATTCTTTGACATTTTTTATAAGCAAAGCAATTTCTCAAGAGTTCTTATCAAATACAACTTCAGAGCTCTTTAAAAATACTCGTAGAAAATTAAAAAATGTCTGATCTAATGACTTTCCTATTACCTAATGAAAATAAATTTGACCAATTTATTTGAGGAGATAACACAAGGTTATTGATAACTGCCTCAAGCCCATTCTCCTAGCCCTGATTTCGCCTTAGCAGTCTGAGTTTGTGGAAGGTCGTTAGATAATGGATGGCATTATCCTTGTTCACAAAGTTCTCCACTCTCTCAAAACTAATAAGATCCCAGGGATGATGTTGAAACTTGATATTGCTAAAGCCTATGACAATCTTAATTTGGAGTACATATGAGTGGTGTTAAGAGCATTTGGCTTTGATGGAGGATGGATTAAATGCATTACGAGTCTTATCTCAACAACATTCTTCTCCATCCTTATTAATGGGGATCCTTCACGACTCATTAAGACTTCCAGGGGCATTAGACAAGGGGACCCCCTATCCCCATTTATGTTTTTAATCATGGCGGAAGGGTTGGGAAGGACCATCAAGGCTATGTGGGAAAATCAAGAGATGAAAGGGCTTCTAGTCCACCCAAGGGTAGATCGACAAACCCATCAACATTTTTTCGATGACACAATGTTGATGAGACATCCTTCGGTTGAAGAGGCTCAGACTATTAAATAGTGTTTGGTAAACTTCGGCAAAGCTTCGTGCTTAGAGGTCAATGAACAAAAATCCCAGGTATTTTTCTTTAACACTCCAAGGGTTACTAGGCGCAATATTTGTCGAATTATTGGATTCATAGAGAGCTCTCTTCCATCCAAATACTTCAAGGCCCCATTAGCAGACTCAATTATTCAGAAGGGTTCGTGGTCCAAACTTTTGGACAAAATGAGGAATAAATTATCCAATTGGACACTCTGTCCCCTCAATTTTTCCAGCATACTCATCTTGGTCAAGTCAGTGCTGCAAGCTATGCCATTGTACCTATTCTCTACTCTAGCTACGCCGAAATCTATTTTGAAAGAGATTAGGAGCATCTAGCAAAAATTTCTATGGAGTGGAGCTAGTGAGCAATGAAAATGGGCCCTGGTAAGTTGGGAAACCATATGCTCTCTGAAGAGCCATGGTGGCCTTGGTCTTCGTGACCCAAAAAAGGTAAACTATGTAAGTAGGGAAAATATTTGGTTGAGATGGGTTACTTACAACCAGTAGCCTTGGGCCAGATTATAGCATATGAAATACACTGGTAATCTTATCTATTTCTCAGAAGGGAAGCAAGGTTCCCACATTTGGAAAAATTCCAACCAGGGGAGAGGCTTTGTCCAGGAAAACAAATTTTGGGAAGTTTGAAATGGTCAGCGTGCCTTATTCTGAGAATATGCATGGCAACATATGGCACCTCTGGCTCAAAGTTTGGAGACACCTCCTCATGCAAGCATGCATCAATCAAGGAAAAATAAGGGCATGCGACTTATGGGTGAACTCAGATATCCAGTCAGATTATAGGGTTAGGATCCCTAGGGCCTTGCGGGAACAACATGGGACAGTGGGGGAAGCCAACGTGATAGAAGAATCCCTAAATGACTGGAAAATTAGGTTCCATTCGGGGGATGACATAGCTCGTTGGGGATTCAAACACAAGGGTTCATTCACCATAAAAGAAACATATAACATATGGACGAGCCTCAACAATCAACAACCAGAGAAAAAATGGAAGAATTTGTGGGACACTAAAATTTGGCCCAAAATATCTACCTTTACATGTCTAATTATTAGAACACGAATCCTAACTGACAATCTTAAGAAAAGAGGAATGCAAGGTCCTTATCGATGTTGCATGTGCGCCAAGGATGAAGAAACATTGAACCACCTCATGGAATCTTGACCTTTTGTTGTGAATATATGGGACCGTGGTGACGCTACTTTCAGTATATATGATAGGATCAAAGAATGCCAAGACGAGACCCTCAGCTCCTGGCTGAATGACCCCTTCCAGAACCTCATTTTCCATCATCTCTACCAAATTTTTCCAATCTTTCTGGTATGGGAGATATGGCATGAACGAAATTCCAGAACGTTCCAAGAAAAATATGGAACGAAAGACATGGTATGGAGAACTATAAGGAACCAAATGATAGAAACTGTTAAAATGTAGACATGGGAAAGCTCTGACCGGGAGGCAAATGATATTGTATCCATCATCCTTAAGGCTTGGGCTATTACTAGTCGATTGCAGTGTTACGGTCGTCCCTTGCAGGCTATGACGGCTAAAGCAGGCCCGAATTATTGTTCCCCTCCCTCGGAAGGCTTCTTCAAGCTCAATTTCGACGGGGCCTCTAAGGGGAATCCAGGACTAGCAGGGTTCAACAGCATAGTAAGAAACCACAAAGGGGAATTACAAAGGTTCAGTACATGCTTCATAGGTTCCAAAACTAACAATGTAGCAGAAATCAAAGGATTAATTCATGGCATACAAATGGCCATCTAGCATAGCTGGACCCCTCTCATCATAGAAGGGGACTCGAAGGTTGTCTTAAACATGGCCATGAGGATCCATAATAGGATTCCTAGCAACAAAGTGGCATCTTCCTAGAGATTAGAAAGTCATTTGGAGAGGTTGGCATAGATTATGCGTCCTACGATGGCGGTCTCGTTTAGCCATATAAGACGAAATGGCAACAAACAGGTAGACTTGTTGGCCAACGTCGAGACTAATACCCGTCACTCCATCAATTCTAGTGCATGGGAGGAATTAGGTGACGCGACAATCTAATACAGGTGTGTGGCCATCATGACCCTTGATTTGTCGCGCAATAATGAAGCCAGGGAGAAATGATTGTAAGCGGGCCATCCTTTGGCCACGTAAAGTAGAGGAAATGTTACCACACTGCATTCCAGATAGGTGGGGGAATCCGAAGGATGGTGAGAGGGCCTTAATTTCCATTAAATTCAGGATAACCACAGTATCTTTGAAGAGTTAGGACGAAGGTGAAGTTATGATTTACGAGGGTGGCAGATCCGTCCCACGGCATGAGGTATATCTTTGCAGGACTACGGATCCCAAGCAGATCTTAGATGCATCCGCCAGATCAATCATGTCCCAAAATGGAAATATCCTATATATTCGATGGAAAGGTGATGGTAGTTATCGTGGGAACAAGATTCTATCCTACATGTAGTTTGTGTTCACCATTCTGCTTACCAGCGAGTGTGCATTTCATAGAGTGAGAGACATGGATAACAAGCGAGCGAGGGAGGGTAAGGTCATGATGAAACGACGGATAATGATGCGGAATGTGAAGGAAAAACCCAAGGGCGAAGGCCATAAGGTCACTCGTGCACATAATAAATAAATGTGGGAAGCACACATATTTGATCTGGGCTTTCCATCGGTCATCCAGTAGGAATTGAAGGACATTGAACAGAGGCTCTGGTGAGAGTTGGATAAGGACACCCTCCAAGAGGAATGCCAGAAAAAAGGAGGGCAGGGTCATGGACCCTGGTAACAATGTTGCACGCTTGAGTCTCTATGAGAAGACTGTGGCACTTTTCTGGGTAATGAAGAACCTGATGGGGCATGTGATGTGGGAACGAATAAAGAAGGAGGAAGGCGATGAAACCCCAGTTCATTGTTGGAAAGCGCATCATGTTGAGACAAGGGAGCTACACCTGAAAATTAACGCCATTATGACCACTCTGGGTATTCGACCTCCAATTGTCCCTTCGTCTTCTTCTGGAGTTTCTCCGACTAGAATGGTAAATCCCCTCAGTGGTCAGCAAGGTAGTTTTCCGGACTTCCCTTCTATTCTGCTCTGAGGGTTAATGGGTCTGAGGTTTGATTTATTTTGGTCTATAAGTTGTACCCGGTAATGGGGATATTGAGTAGAAATAGTATTGTTAATTTTCTACATTATGGTCAATTATGTTATCAAGGGTTGTATCGATAGTAAGTTCGACATCAATGTAAGGGGTTTTAATTTTGGTAATTATGGAATGCTAATCTATGATGGGGATGTTTTTGATCTGTCAAATTATCTGAGACCAAAGAGATCAAGAGGACATATGGCCAAATGTTTATGGGCCAATTTTTTTCAGATGTAACCTTTTTTTATATATAATATAAAAATATTCTTACTTACAAAAAACAAATTCCAAAAAGAGCATGAAAAGAGTAGAAATAGACCAAAAAGAGTACTCCGCGCCTTTAATGAAGAAAATAGATTAATAGAAATTGTCATCGAGGGGGAAACCTCCTTATACAATGTACTAAGTACATAAGACAAGACAAGATAAGATGCTCAAATGAAAATATATCCTTCCTATATATAAGAGATTAGGAGGTATAATTACCACTCACTGACCCTAGCTGACATAACTAATGTAACCATACTAATTACAATTACAACTAATGGACCAAAGCCGACATCAAAACTAATGTAATGCACCACAATATAGGGGGAAATGTGCCCACATTTAGGGCTTAACACGCCCCTCCCCTTCAGAAAAGTGTTATCCTCAACACTTGATTAGTTGCAGATGATTTTGTATGAATGAATGATCTTCCTATGTCGAATATTCAACTGGTAAGTTCTTCCACTTGATGAGGGTACTTAGTAATAACCCAATTTTGTAGTTTTTTGGTCCTTGTTTCAATGATTTTTTCAGGTTCCAATATGAATTTTTCTTATTCATCAAGCTCCGACAATATTGTTTGAATTGGGATATTGTTTCCTATTACCTTCTTCAAGCAAGAAACATGGAAAACTGGATGTACTCTTGAAGATGAGGGAGCTCCAATTTGTAAGCCATACTACCAATATTCTGCAACACTTTATAAGGACCATAATACTTGGCTGCTAATTTATTTTCCTTATTTAGTTGCTTGAGGGACATCTGCTTATAGGGTTGCAACCTCAAAAATACCCAATCCCCTTCTTCAAAATTTCCCTGAGCAATTGATAGTTCCTCCATTTGCAATCATTACTTGAAACTCTTGTGCTGGATATACAAATAAATTGAGAACTTTGGCTAATTTATAGTGAATGAAATTATGAGTACTACCATAATCAATTAACATTGTTACCTTTTTTCTTTTTTTATATATCCTTCAATATTGAGGGTTTGAGGAGTGATAATTCCATCCAATGCATGACAAGATATGGTGGGATTAATCTCTTCGGAAGTAATCTCTTCTATTTGTTCAACTTCAAAAGGTTCTTGTTCTTTTGCTTCTTGATCTTCACAATATATGTAGAATAATTTCTTCTTGCCACACTTATGTCCCTTACTATACTTGTTGTCATAATTAAAGCATAGACCTTTTGCTCTTCTTTCATCCAGTTGTTGAGGTGTCAAACTTTAAGGCGTGTTAGAGGAATGAACATTATTCTATCTATATGTGTTGGAGGTGTTTCTTCTGGAAGTCATCGCCATATTTTTACTTTCAATTTTCCTTTCCAAACTAAAAGCATTCTCTAATGATTTAGGTTCAAGGATACATATCTCATGTTGAATATTACCTTTAAAGTGCCCATAAAGAGATCCAACAAATTATCTTCTGAAATATTCTTCAATCTAAGACTTAACTTCTGAAACTACTTGATGTGCTCTATAACTGGACCTTTTTGTTTAAGATTTATCAACTGACTAAAGAAAGTGTTGTTATTAATATCATCGTAATGTGAATTCAATTCTTCTGTGAATATAGAACAAGAGATAATAGAGTCCTTTTTATGGTCACAAAGCCATTGGTACCATACAAATTGATCAGGCTCTAAATATAATGATGCAATAGATACCTTTTTCAAAGTTGGTACTTGGTGTAGATCAAAGAATTGCTCTATCTAGAATATCCATGTTATTGGATCATTGCCATCAAACTTTCTCATGTCAATCTTGGGAATAAAGTAGTTCTTTGGACCTGAGTTGAACCCATGATGATGGAGTAGATCATTATATTTTTGGGACTCAAACCTCTTATTCTTTAACTATTTTTCATTTTTTCTCAATACACGACTGGAATAAGTCCTCATTTTCCTCCCTATCCTCTTCTTGAGTAGAGATGACTGTGTAGGAAGGCTAAGTCTTATATCATTTAGTAGCATCTTTAAATCTTCTAGATCATATTTTCTACCATCCCCTTGAGATCCTATTTACTAGCCATCTTATTCTCCAAGCTAACTAAATCAACCATTTTCACAGTCCCTTTCATCATATCTTCCAACTTGGACACCCTAAAAGATATGTCTCCACTTTCGTCAGGGATGAATCCTCTGGTGGTTTGAGTGGAGTGTGATTTTTTCCACTACCTTTTTGGTGGAATTTTGAACAATATAAATATATATCACACCTTTGTTTCACCTTAAATAGATCCTTCTACTAAAATTTATTCAAATTTAAAATGGCATACCTTTTTCCAACCCTGATTTGAAGATTGATTTGCTAGTCGACCTTTCAACTAAGGTAACCCTGAAATATCAACCCATATGAGTCTAAAAACTCTGCTTGTGGTAGCCTGATATGTCTTCTTTACAATGCCATAGGTCTTGTTGAATTTGGATTTGCCAAAAAAAATTGTGATAATTTTCCTAACACTTATTAATTTTGGTCTTTTCAGAAGAGCGACAGTGTATAGCCTTCCATGTGTCCATTTTTTTTAATTTGATTTTGAAAATGATACCACATATACTATGTTCCTTATTCTATTTTATGCAATTGGTATCACTCAATTTGGATCTTGTATGATCAATATAATAATTTTTCCTAGAACACTTGTTTGAGACTAGCTTTTGGGCTAGTCAGAAACCCTAACTTCCTGAGGATATAACTCCGAACCTGTAATGAGTTAGGATATGAAAAATTTATCACATGTAGTACGGCCTGTTTTCTAGATGGGTTCCGAGATTTGTTGTCTAAAACCTTGTATAAAAAATATATATAGCAAAAATCCCAAGATGACTTTTTTTGGAAGTGTCCAAGCTCTGATATCAAATGTTAAGCAACAAATTTCCAAAAAGAGCATGGAAAGAGCATAAATAGACCAGAAAGAGTACTCCAGGCCTTTAATGAGGAAAATAGATTAACATAAAGCTTATTTGAGGGGGAAACCTCTGTATACAATGTACTAAGTACACAAGACAAGAAAAGACAAGATGCTCAAATGAAAATATATCCTTCCTATATATAAGAGATTAGGAGGTACAATTACAACTCATTGACCCAATCCAACATAACTAATATAACCATACTAATGACAATTACAACTGATTGACCAAAGCCGACATAAAATCTAATGTAATGCACCATAATATAGGGGGAAATGTGTCCACATTTAGGGCTTAATAGCGGGTGAAGTCAACAAATAAGGTTCTAGAGGCTATTTTGGAAAATACCATACAACTCCATAAAAAGTATTGGTTTGAAAAGATTTTGGAGGCCTTATGAGCATATAGAACAACATAGACAAATACCACTAGCTTTTCTCCATATGAGTTGGTTTATGGAAAACATGTTCTTCTTCCAATAGAGTTTTAGACAAAAAAAATTAGAATGGTAGTAGAATTGGGAATGGACTTAACTAAAGCACAAAAGCAGAGAATTGTACAACTGAATGAGCTGGATGAAATGTGTCAAGAAGCTCTCCAACCTACTGATCTCATTCAACAACAAAGGGGAAAATGGCGTGGTGGTTCATAAAAAAGAAACAGTTTAAGGTTGGTGACTGGGCACTTCTTTTTTACTCTCGATTTAAGAATTTTAAAGGGAAAATTAATACTCATTGGTTTGGTCCATATGAAATAGAATTTGTTTTTGATAATGTCTCAGTGAGAATCGGGACTATTAATGATGAAAGGGTATTCTTTTTGGTTAATGGGCATAGACTCAAGTTGTATCAACAAATCAGATCTAAGGAGTTTATTAAGGACATTGTGAATAAAGCTAAATTGGAAGTGATAAGCAAGGGGGCTCTCCCCTATGCTTCCTCTTCCCCATCTTAGTTTTCTTTTTTATTGCTAATAAAATATCAAATTAAAAAAAAATGTTAAGAAAAAATAATGCTCTGTTGTGAAAACCAGAACTTCTAGCATAGTAGAGATAGAACCTTACTTGAAAACCAGATTCTGGATGGTGAAGTTCTCAATAAAATTTGTAGAATGTTGGTGATTTTATATTTATAAATTCTTAATGTCTAATGCTCATGTTGGATTCATGGAGTATTTATTAAGGCCTTCATTTCAACAATCTTGGCCCATCAACTCTAGTTCCTTATTTGGGCCCAAGCTCAGAGACTTTAATAATGCCTTGAATCTTGTATGCCTTAATGATAAGTTTTCTTGCTAACAACAGTGGGGATGCATTAATGCCTCCTGACTGTTAGATCCTGCAGGTTGCTCGATGTTGACATGTTTATTCATGCCTATATGGATGCATTAAAGTACCTTGACTCTCATTGACATTACTGGTGAGAAGTCTCTCATTGGTTAATGGAATTCATTAATGGTCGGTATCCAATGAGTCCTCTCCATGTTCGACTCCAAGAAAATTCATTCATGTGAACAAGACTATACATTGGGGGGAACAAAGATGAAGACTTTCAACAATCCATAACAAGTATGTACATATGTCGAGTTCTCAACAAGTGTGCAAGTTTATATTTTTTCTTGGTTTAGATCATTTTAGTATGATCATATGAGCTACAAAATAAGAAGGAACATGGGATTATGCTTTTAGTGATATTTTACGTTCCTATAGCAAAGGACATAAACTTCATATTTTCTAGAATGCATATTTTAATTCCAACAAGTGGTTTAATCGGCTACAAAATAAAGGAGGTACAAGGTCATCATTTTCCTATAGAAAGCAAACTATGTGATCTTACATGAAAATGGTGACTAATGGTGATATCGAGCGTCAAATATTCCTGCAACATAAGAGTTCATGCAATTGAGTTCACATAAGAGTTCCTCCAACTGAATCCTGCAGTCAATTTTGCATCCAAGAGAATCGAAAGCAACAAACTCATATCCTAGCAAGTATAGTTTTAATCCTGAATCGTTCTAAAATAGACCAATCTAAGGTATGATCGGGTAACTAAAGCCAATGCACAATTTATCTTTATTCATTGTATTCATTCATGCATTAGAATGCAGTATATGGAATATCCCAAAGTTTAAAAGCGCCAAGACATGATTTGATTTTTCCACAATCGAAGGTATGGGAAATCATTGTTTTAAATGGAAATTATTATCCTTCCTTGACTTTGGTTGTCAAATCTATTTTTACCTGATTTTTAATCATTTCCTGAAATATATCTCTTCCTACCAAAAAATTTTGCACATGTTAATCAGTCACAATGAGTAATCATCATGATCACGATTCTCTTCTCATTATCGTTTAGGCTTCACATTAATCGTTCCATGCATTCTTAAAACCATTATACCTTATTGTGTTTCCCCAATCCTTGGTGCTTCACCTGAGTGTGTACAGATAGATCCCACATTTCTTCCCACTAAGAACAAAGTAATGAGGTTCATGATAAGATATGATCCAAAAGGGGCTAAGCTTCTAGAAAAATATCCAAGGTGTAAAAAGTAGATTCATAGGGTAGGTTGGTTGTCGTTCTTTTCAAAATTATGTGGGAATAATAACAATGTAACCTTGGCATTTGCAGGAATCTTTAATGGAGATAGAGCCTAGGTTGGGGATGTAGAGTTTCAGGTATCAGAAGAGTCGATTGCAAAAGTAATGGGGCTTCCTCAAGATGGAAAATGTTGGTTAAAAAATCAACATATTGAGAAATAAGTTTGGACATCGTTTTTGGTTGACTCATGCACAAACCCTGACTAGTCGAAGGGAATGTCAAGGGACTGATTGAAGAAGAAATACAAGGACATTCTTATGATTCTTCAAAATTATATAACTTATGAATCCCACTATGGGTTAACATTCCCATACCATGTTCGATTATTAGGGAAATTCAAGGGATAAAGGCTAAATTTTCCTTACTTCTTGTGGAAATCACTATAAAAGATGGTTAATGCTATAAAAAGGAGGACAAGGAATGTGAAAGATAATCTATATTATCATAGTCTTGTCGAGCTTATGGTTATGGAGGAGCTAAAGAAGAGGTAGGACAATTGGGTTCAATTTTTAGTTCGCAATCGGTTTATAGATGATGGGATCAAAGGTTCATGGGTGGCAAAGGAAGGACCTAAAAATGGGGAATAGAACAAATCTAATACTAAAATTGGGGAGGAGTGCAAAGTTAATGCTAAAATTGGTGAAGAGCATGAAGATAATACAGAGATTGGAAAAGAGCATCGAACTAATACATAAGTTGAAGTAATCGATGATGATATTAAGATTATTTCAAACCTGGTAAAGCAAAAGAAGAGGAAGCGTTTAGCACAAAGGGTTGAATAGGTCTCAACGTCACCATCGTAATAGAGGGTGACAATAAGTGAATTGACCAAGCTAGTAGAGGAGTCCAAGCAAATTCCTGAATAAGATAAAGACGAGGTAAAATTTGAAAATATTCCTAAGAAAAAGAAAACTAGGGTTTATTTTGAAGTAATAGATGTGCATTAAAAACTAGAGGGTTTTGATCCACTGCACGATGATCCTAGCTCGTGGGGATCCTATTAAAGAAGCATGATTTGATAGTTCCCCTACTACGACTGGGAGTTTGGAAGATAAACTAGCTAATGAATTACCAGGTGTTTATAATTTTAAGAAATAGAATCAAGCTAAGGAAATTAAGAAATTAAAAAGGCGGATTGAGGAAATGACAATGTTAGAGAGGCACATCAAAAGTGGAAATACTCTATTAAAATATTCCAACGTTAGGTTTCAAGAGGAGATTAAGCGGCTAAAGGAAGATAACTAGAGGTCAGCTAGGTTGGCTAAGCGATGGCATAAGAGAGCTAAGAATATTCAGTTAAGGAATCAAAAACTTCAAATCAAAAGTATGAAGCTTCAACCTTGGTGTTCCAACCTAGATGTGCTTGTTTATGCGGCCACTCAGGCCTAGTTTAGATTATCTGTATCAATTCGGAGGAGGGTTTTACAATTTTTAAATATTAGTATGAAGAAGTTTGCAAGAGAACATGCAAGGTCTCATGTGTGGGGGAGATGTTGGGTCCTTGTTTTGGCATGCTCTGTGACATCCATGAGCCCCATTTTTCTCACATTCCCTATCTATTACCCATTTTCCCATCCTTATTCGAATTAATATGTCTTGATTTGCATTCAAAATGCTCTTTGGTTTAAGAGGTAACACTTATTTCCTTTTTCTTGCATTAGCTTTGTTTGACGAATTAAATTGTTCTTTGGTTAGTGAAGTTACGAGATTACATTCTTGCATCAACCCACTAGTTCCGGTAATACTCTCGACGGTTGGGATATTTCCGAACTTCATGGATCGAAGAGGAAACATGGGTTTTGCAAGAAACTATGCCAACATGGTTCTTTGTTGTCCAAATCTGTGCGAGCTTTCACTCAAGACCTGCCAGTTCGATATCCAAGAATCAGTCAAGCGATCTTGCAAAATAAAATAACAAAATAATATTTCATGCTTCATTCATGAAATCTCTCGATGAGGATGGATCATTCTTCCTTAGCTATTTTTATCTAGTTGTTATCAAATGTAACTTCCCCTCTATTGTTAGTATGAAATGACTTGGCGTTGCAGATCTGTACCACAACCCTGTAACATCATGTTTTACAATGTAAAAACTATAAGTAACAACATAGATGATAGTGGGGGTTAGAAAGGATGGAACGTAGAAGAATACATCTTGAGATCTGAACTTTGTACTTCTTGTTATTTCATAATATAAGATTGGTTTCGTGTATTGATGTGTTGGGGAGTTTGAGTTTTTAAGTTAATTAGTGGGCTTGTTCCTGAGAGGAGGTAGGGCCTCCTTCATCTCAGGGACAACACCTTGTAATATTTATTGCTTGCATATTGATTTGTGTGTGTGTGATTTACTCATAATAAAGCATTTCAAGATTGATATGGTTTTGTAGGGTTTTGATCTCATGTAACACGCAATCACATAATTTATTTGGTGTATGTATGGTTTATTGAGTTACTCATTATCTCATGTGATAAATGGTGTGAGGGTTATTTCCTGTAGGCATCTCATCTTGATATTCAAAGCTTCATTGATCAAGGGAGTACATAAGAACATAGTATATTGTTAATTATTCAAATCATTACAACTCTGTTCCTACAATCTACTTGTTACTACTTTGTAAATGATTAATGGATAGTTTGGATTGACGGATGTTACTTGCATGATTTTGGATTATGTTTTTAGTAATACATATTTGAACTTAAATATTTTTTAATATTTAAAAGAGTATCTATCAATCATAAAGGTTTATGCTGACTTGTTTTTCCAACATCGAAATTTATAAACAAAGAAATGTTAAAGTTCATGTGAAGTGTTTCTTGCAAGTTAGGAAGAAGGGTTTCTTGTCTTGAGTAATAGTTTCCATTTGATATGTTATGAATATGAGATTTTTCATGATATTCATTAAGTGAGAAAACAGAGTATTGTCAGTAACCGAGGAATGTTATTGGCCTGCATTTCTACCTTAGGGAATCACTAATGAACATGATGGAAACATATCCTATGATTAGTTGAAGAAGCTTTGCTTACAGGTTTTGATTTCCAGTCAATATATTCATGAGTTTTGGTCTCTTATGTTCAATTTATTTTTTGAATCTAATAGAGTACTTGTCAGTCATATGAATATGAGCTTATCCGCTTTTCTACCAAGGGGATTCATAAATAAATTAATGTTTTGACAAAAAAGATTATATCTTGTAGCTAGGTTGTGTGATTATTGTTAAGATTCAGTAGTTTTGATTACACCTTGAAGACTTCTCCCTGCACATATAGTGTTGACACTTCATAAGTCTATGACCCCTCGATTGATGAATTAATGTAACCGAAATTAAGGTAATTAATTTGACTGACAAACCTTTAATGAAAAGTTAAATCATTATGGTTCTAATTACAAGAAAAATGATAATTCGCTTACTATTATTGTTAAACAAAAGTTACCTTCATGTTGTGATATGTTCATCCAAACTAGGAATAGTTCCATTGAAATGTCTAAGTGTACTTTAAAACCCTCTTCTGAATATTTTTGTAAAGGCTTGATAAATGAGCAAAATACATTAATTGCTTCTCTCATGCAGTCTATTTTCTTGCTTTTATTGATGATTATACTTGTAACCCTTGGGTTTATTTTTTGAAACATAAAAGTGAAACCTTTGGTTTATTTCAAGAATGTAAATCCATGGTTGAGAAAGAATACTATAAAAGTATTAAGACTTTGAGAACTGATAATGGGGGGATTCATTAAGAAGAAATTTAATGCATATTTATCTAAACATGGAATTCAACAACAAAAGACTATTCCCTACACACCTCAACAAAACATGGTAGCTGAATGGAAGAATAGGACTTTGGTTGAAATTGATAGATGTATGTTGTATTCTGCTAACTATATCTTGAATAGATTCCCTACCAACTCAATTTTGTAGGTTACTCCCAAAGAAAATGGAATGGAATAAAAGATGATATTAGTAACTTCAAGGTATTTGGCAGTGAATGTTGGGATCATATCTCGTATGAAAAATGGAAAAATTTAGAACCCAAGTCTCACAAATGTATTTTCATTGGTTATTGTGAGGATTCCAAAGCGTACATGTTGTTTGATCCATCTACACATGGTGTCATCATTAGACGAGATGTTCAATTCGATGAAGTTGTTACACCTCAAATTGTCACATTGTGTACCATTGAGAGTCTTCATGTCATATCACCATGAGAAACATGATGTTTGTGCCTCCTAGGTATGTTAGGACCCTTTGTCATCATGTTGGTCCCTTCCCTTGTCACACTTGGAAGCAAATCCAACAACTTACGAGTTGAAAACCACTTGACATAACCCACTTATTGGCCTCCTAGAGATATTTTCGCGCCTTGCTAGTGGTGCAAGGTGCGAAAATTCCTTATTTTTGCATTTTGCATGCCTATGGGGGTGCGGAAATTACAACATTTCCGCGCTTTGCTCAGTTATAGGGGCACGAAAATCCCTGAATAACCCTTTTCCTTAGATTTTGGATCTTGGATCTCGAGGATATTTTCATGGGATGAGGTCCTCCTTCGAATCCTATCTCACATTCCCTCCTTGTCATGGTTTAGATCCTTGATCCACATATTGCTCACTTAGATCCATAATCTCCTCTTAGTGGTTGGCCTCCCAAATCCTACTTAAAGAGAGCCATCCATGAGTCGAAGGAGTTCTTGGAAGCACCAAACCTATGATCCTATAATTGGGAAACACTCATAAAGGAGGCCATTATGATCCCATAAGTCTTGCAAGGGTGATGTTGGAGAGCTTGGAAGGAGATGCTATCATCTTAGAAATCAAGGTATAACATTGTAATCAACTTCTTTGGCTTTCTTAATGATAACTTGGCCTATTCTCCCATGTCTTGTTTCTTGTTATATTGATGCATGATATGTTGTAGATTAGATCTAGCTTAATACATCTAATTGCTTGGAATTTTTGGTCCTTTGTCTTGTTTAACAGGTTCGTGCCTTGAAGATCAAGCTTGGAGTTGGAGCTAAGACAACCTACAGGTTCGAGGTAAGACCTATCTCTTTCCCTTTCCTTCCATGTTAAAAGTTCATGTAAGTGCTTGATCTAGGAGAGTAGATCACCATTTTTTTTGTTTCTATCTTGGGTAGGTGTCTAGGGACCTAATTTATCCCAAGAGGACTTATTTTTATCTCTAGGAAGAAAGTTCTACCACAGAAATTGGTGAATCCACTAGGGCTCTTTTATCCCGTATCCCTTTCGGTAGAGGGATATCCCCTCATTTATATTGGTTTCTCATTCCGTATTGTTCGACTTGGATTTCATAACCTTGCGGAGGATAT
Source organism: Larix kaempferi (assembly GCA_027924585.1). NCBI lineage: Eukaryota > Viridiplantae > Streptophyta > Pinopsida > Pinales > Pinaceae > Larix > Larix kaempferi. The sequence goes on from BSBM01000662.1 coordinate 6,904,181, forward strand.
GGTCTGTTGAGGTCTCTGGACCTTAGATAGGAGGTTGCTTGCTATTTTACCTTGTAGAGGGCCTTTTTTGTTTTAGTGTTGCTTATTGGCTTTCTGGCCTCTTTGTTAGCACTCGATTGCTGTGGCATCGGTTACAGTAAAGTTTTTTGAGATTACTTTTTGGCCTTTGTGCCTCTTTTTCTTCTAGCTCCCCTTTTGCACACTCGGTTACCTTAGGGTTTTTGAGCTCTTTTTTTGCAAGACTTCGCCCACATCACTTAGTCTTGTTCCATGGCAGATCCAAGGAAATCCTGGAGATAGCAAGGGATGAGTCTCGAACTATCTGCACCTAGAATTAGTAATCCACCACCTCCACGCACCCAAGCTCCTTTTGGAACCACCAATCAAGAGACCCCTTTTCAAGGGGTACCTTTTGATTTTCCTCCATTTGGAGATATTGGTCCTCCCTTTATTGCTACTTTGAATCTTAGCGGATTGTCTATAGGATTACCAATATGGTTACTCTCCAATTTTGTGTTCCTGAATGCACCTAATGCTTCAAATGTTAACTCTCCATCACGAGAGCATCAATCCCAAATTGATCCTTTTCCTTCTTCGCCAGATGTCTCTTCTTCCATTTCTTCTTCCTCGCCTGGTAAAAGCAAGGATGCTAGTAATCAGAAGGATAAGAAGAAGAAGAAAATCAAGATTAAGAAGAAGAAGAATAAGAAAGAGACCAAGCATCAACCACCTACCCCTAATGATGCTCTTTCTAGTTAAACAACTCGAAAACCCAAGTTCCCTTGCAGGATTTGCAAGGGGGGTCACCTTCTTAAGGATTGTCCAGGTGTTTCCAAAGTATTAGAGGAGTGGTCTAAATCCTCCAAACAACCTATATCATCATCCTATGGACATCATACTGATGATACCCCATCGACTAGTGACTCTATGGTTAAGGTTCAGAAAGGTAAAGTCAAGAATCCTTGTTTGTTATGCAAGGACATGCATTTTACTTGCCTTTGTCCTCACATGCATGAAGCTTCACAATTGTTGGAAGACATTACTGTATCCCAAAATCACCTTCCAACCAGATATCGTAAGTTGTCCTTTGACCCCTCATTAGTTGATAAAGTGGTTGATCCAGTTACATCCTTGATCAGTCCTACTCTTCCCTTGAATAGTGAATCCAAAGTAGTCGATCTTGCTCCATCCTCATTCGATCCCACTCTTTCCTCAAAGAGTGGAGAACAAGTAGTTCATCCCGCTTTTCCTTTGAAGAGTGAAGTTGAAGTAGTCGATTCGATGTCATCTCCACTCGATCCCACTCTTTCATTGGATAATGCTGAGATTGAAGTAGTCACCATGAAACAATATTCGTCTCATCTTGCTCTTCCACTTGAGAGTGAACCGAAAAACACTGATATTTTCTTTACCAGTTCAGAGTGTTCTGGACAAGCGTGCATTTTACCCATTTCGACGGAACCCCCCCAAGTACTGAGGTCATTTACTTTGATTGGAATAATCTAACAGAATCTTTTTTTCCTTCAGGTGTTCCTTTCCAGATATATGTGAAAGTTACCGATAGGATCGTACTTCGCATTATTGTTGATGAAGGAGCTTATGTTAGTATTTTATCCTCAACTGCTTGTCAAGCTATAGGATCTCCTCAGCTTGTGTGAGCCACTGATCAGATATTGGATTTTAATAGAAGACTTACTGGACCTTTATGGATCCTTCCTTAGTTAACTATTACCTTAGGAGGGAAAACTGACTGCATTGATGTTATGGTAGTCCAAGGTCCCTTAGATTTTAATATGCTTCTTGGGTGAGATTATGTCTATGCCATGAAATTTGTAGTGTCCACACTCTTTCGAGTGATGTATTTTCCTCATCATGGAAACATACTAACCATTGATCAACTTTCCTTTGTTACACCTAATCATTGTATGACTTCCAACCACCAAATTTCCTTGAATGTTCTGCATGTATTAGTGGTTCCTCCTCCATCGTTAGTCATGTCTCTCAGCTCTGGACATCATGCCAAATTTGAGTCGTTAGCGAATCGATAACTTCTTCCCATCGTGGAAGAAGCTTAGAGGGGGATGTTTCCAGCCTCTAGACATCTTGCTGGAGTTAAGACCACTAGCTTCTTCTGATGAGGGAAAAATACCAACCTTTGGACATCATGTTGGGTAGGAACCCACATCGAGCATAGTTTTATTATGTTTTCAGCTCGTTAAAAAATGAAATTGGCTACTTCAAGCATAGTTATTTTATGTTTCAAGCTTGTGTAAACATGAAACAAGCCCCTGTAAGCATAGTTTACTTTCAGTTTCAAGTTTGTGTAAAAATGAAACCTATCTTGAGCATAGTTCGCTTTATGTGTCACTCTTGTTAAAAAATGAAATAAATTCCTCTCCCATTGAGTCGAGACTCCCACCAAATTTAGGACTTGAACCTTCATTTCATTTGCTTGTGTCACTTGATCCTCATGCTTTCTATCCCTCTATTAAACCTATTCCTATTAGTCTCCAGGAATTTAAATGGGGTGAAGAAGAAGAGTAGGAAGACGAAATAAAGCTTAGGGGGCATGTCTCTCCAACCTCTGGACATCATACTTGATTTAAGCTGCTAGATTTCACTGATAATGATGGGGACGAACTTTCCAACCTCTGGACATCATGTTGGGAAGTAACCCATCAATGAACCTAATTTTGAGAATAGTTTATTTTCAACTTCAATCTCGCTAAAAATGAAACCATCATCCCGAGCATAGTTCATTTTCTGTTGCAAGCTCATTAAAAAATGAAGCAAATACCACGAGCATTCTTCCAACCTTTCTTCGAGCTCATTAAAAATAGTAAGATGGTGTTGACCTTACTTTTTCCCTTTTTGTGCTCTGGTTAAAAATATGAAAAGTGGTTCGAGCTTACTTTTTCCTTTTTCGTGCTCTGGATTCAAACATGAAAAAGATTTCGAGTGCTTTTGATACCATTGTTGTTCTCATTAAAAATTGAGCAAAAAGGTGTCTCACAAGTATAAGTATATCTCTTTATCCGGCCTCACTAGACTATTTACGGAAAAGGAACTGTGTCTAGTTTACTTTTTACCTTTGTCATACTTGGTTATCAACCATGACAAAGTCATATTTTGAGTGATAGTTTATCCCCTTTTTGACCTGGTAAGACTAGTTATATGAAAAAGGAACCCCTGGAGTTTCCTTTAAGATATTTTCAGACTCCCAAAACATGAAAAGATTGTCGAGTGAACTTGCTTCCTTTCACGCTCGTAAAAGGATTTGAAAGGGCATCTGTTCAATTGTAGTTTACCCCTTTTTCAGGATGAGTAGTATTAATTACGAAAAAATGAATACCTTAGTCGACCATCGACTAAGAGAGTTCTCCTTCGCATTGTTTTATCCTTCTTTCGGGCTTAGGGGACTAATTTTACGAAAAAGGCCTTTTTGGAGTCTTCTTTAGATTATTTCAAACTCAGTAAACATGAAAAATCATCGAGTTTTCCTTCTTTGGACTCATAAAATCAAACATTGAAGGACCCTTTTGGGACTGAACCCCTCCTTTTTTAGGTTCATAAAAGATGTGATATTGGACTCGTCCGAAGGATGAGCTATAACGAGCATCTGTTATCCTCCTCAAGCTCGTTAAAAAACAAAGAGGTGCTCGTCAAACATGATGGGGGTTGGGGAGAAATAAAATAAGTTTGTTTTAGAAATATTTATGGCATCTTGTGTCACCCTTGAACATGGAACCTTCTTGCGTCTCGTCATACAGTTGGTTAATCCACTTGTCTCTGAGTCATTCCAATTCCATGAGTCATCCCACTCCTTCAAGTCATCTGAAGAATGCCTCAGTCATCGTTGCATTACGTATTGGTCTCTGCCTCGTTAAGTCAATGTTTCCAAGTCATTGTTGTCGTGCCACTCATGTTCAAGGGAATTTTACCTGAGTTAGCCTCTATAATATTGTTATCCTTTACATCCTTGTGTCAGTCCATAGTCATTTGATTCATCAATTCACATCACTTTCCAATGTCGGTTTCGTGTCGATGATGTGGGATTCATGATGGCCCTCCTTCGACGAGTCTATTCCTTTTGACTTCAACACATCATCAAGGAATTAGACTTAGGAACCACCTAGTACCTTGGTACTTGCATGCCTCAATGGCAGGTTTCCTCGTATTCGACAGTAGGTTCTCATCATTGAAATTCGATCGAATGATTCCATGAGTGTTCGATGTCAAAACATCTATTCACATTTGTTGGAATGTACTAGTGATGCCTTGGGGATCATTATCATCATTGGTGATTTTCCTCGCACTTGTTAACGGTTTACATTATTGACTGGTAATCAAGTGGTTTCTACCATGTTTGAATTCAACCCCTTGTAATCACATGGCTAGATTCGTATCGATTTGGGATCGGATAGAAGACCCTGAATGGTTTTGAAGTCTATTCAGCACATCCAGGTTCCAATGGTGATTTTTTGAGTAGGTTCCAACATGGACATTATGTTGGTGACCTCATTAATGTACTGTCACACAGATCCACTCTTGTATTGGTCATGGTTGTGTTATTATCTTATCATGGATTTATGCTTGTAGTCTAGTAGCCATGATTTGTCTTCAGTCATTTTTAGGTATGGATCCACGATATATGTCAGTGGTCGTAGCCTGAGTCAGTACTATCATGGATATGCAATGTATTGGTTGGAAGCCATGCTTCGAGTCAGTTATTTCAAGCATGGGTATTCCCGCCTTGGGGTTGTTAGAAATATTATTGATGTTTGCTTGCAACTCTTCTCCAGTTCTCTTTTAGATATCCCTACAACTTAATTATTGGTAAAGTGTTTCGGCCATCAGTTTCCTTCTGACCTCACACTTTAGGGGGCATTTGTTACACCTCAAATTGTCACACTGTGTACCATTGAGAGTCTTCATGTCATATCACCATGATAAACATGATATTTGTGCCTCCTAGGGATGTTAGGACCCTTTGTCATCATGTTGGACCCTTCCCTAGTCACACTTGGAAGCAAATGCAACAACTTAGGGGTCAAAAACCTCTTGACCTAACCCAATTATTAGCCTCCTAGAGATATTTTCGCGCCCTGCTAGTGGTGCAAGGCACAAAAATTCCTTATTTTCACGTTCTGCATGCCTATGGGGGCGTGAAAATTACAACATTTTTGTGCTTTGCTCAGTTATAGGGGCGCGAAAATCCCTGAATAACCCTTTTCTTTATGATCTCGAGGATATTTTCATGGGATGAGGTCCTCCTTCGAATCCTATCTCACATTCCCTCCTTGTCATGGTTTAGATCCTTGATCCACATATTCCTCACTTAGATCCATAATCTCCTCTTAGTGGCGGGCCTCCCAAATCCTACTTAAAGAGAGAGGGGGGAGTTCTTGGAATCACCAAACCTATGATCCTATGATTGGGAAACACTTAGAAAGGAGGCCATTATGATCTCATAAGTCTTGCAAGGGTGATGTTGGAGAATTTGGAAGGAGAAGCTATCATCTTAGAAATCAAGGTATAATATTGTAATCAACTTCTTTGGATTTCTTAATGATAATTTGGCCTATTCTCCCATGTCTTGTTTCTTGTTATATTGATGCATGATATGTTGTAGATTAGATCTAGCTTTATACATCTACTTGCTTGGAATTTTTGGTCCTTTTTCTTGTTTAACAGGTTCGAGCCTTGAAGATCAAGCTTGGAGCTAGAGCTAAGCCATCTTACAGGTTCGAGGTAAGACCTACTCTTTCCATTTCCTTCCATGTTAAAAGTTCATGTAAGTGCTTGATCTAGGAGAGTAGATCACCATTTGTTTTGTTTCTATCTTGGGTTGGTTTCTAGGGACCTAATTGTTCCCAAGAGGACTTCTTTTTATCCGTAGGAACAAATTTCTACTAGAGAAGTCTACCCTCCTCCTAAGTTTGTTGAGCCTCATGTTACCTTGATTTTTCCATCACCTTATGCTACTCCTATCTTGGTTACCCCTTCCACCCCTTTTGCGCCTACCCTTGATCCTATTTCACCTTCTTATTCAAGTGCTCCACCTAAATGTTATGAAGATACTAGTGTGGTTCCTACCACTACTTCTCTTTCTATTTGGGATCGAAAAACTCTTGAATCCGCATGTTATAAGATTGGTATTCCTTTTGATACTCGACGAACTAGATATGAATTTAATATTATGAATAAATTATTGATCATAGATGATCCCTCTACCTATGCTCAAGCTAAAGATAAACCTTAATGGGAGAAAGCAATGTTTATTAAATATGAATCATTAATGAAAAAGAAGACATGGACTCTTGTGCCTCTTCCTATTTCAAAGAATTTAGTTGGATGTAAGTGGATATATAAAACAAAGTTTTCTGCATATGGACATATTGAAAAACATAAAGCTTGGTCAGTGGAAAAAGGATTCTCTCAACAAGAAGGTATTGACTATATAGAAACCTTTGCTTCAATTGCTAAAATTAACACAATAATAACTATTCTTTCTTTTGTTGCATCTTATCAATGGGAAATATACCAAGTGGATGTCAAGAGTGCATTTTTAATGGTGATATTCTTGAAGAAACTTGTATGCAACAACCGCCTGGTTTTACTATTGTTGAAACTTCGAGTTTAGTATGCAAATTGAACAAGTCTTTATATGGTCTTAAACAGGCACCTAGAGCTTGGTATAAAAAGAATGATTCTTATTGTTAAATTTTCAGAATTTACTTCAATCTGATCTAGGATCTTAACTAAGAGAACAACATGTACAACAAATCTATAACATATCAATCATGGACACAATAATGTAAGCACACAAGAGACACAAAGTTTACTTGGGGAAAACCATAAAGGTGAAAAACCCCAATAACTTCCTCAGAGATAGATAGAGCAATGATACAACCAGAATACAAGAGATAGTCTTCTCCTAGTAGCAGAGCCTCCTCCTCCACAAGTGCGCCACTCTCCCAAGTGTGAGTGAGAGAATAGAATGTGTAAAATGAGAGAGAGACACTCTCTATTTATACACTAACTTGACTTGACCTTTACTCAACTAGGTCGGCCTCAACTTAACCACTTAACATAATGCTGACTGGGCCAACCCCCACTAGGGTGGTCTAATAACCCTTTGACCCACATGGCCGACCCCCAATAGGGTGGTCTAATAACCCTTTGACCCACATGACTTATACAGGGCCGACCCCAACAAGGTGGTCTAATCACCCATCAAGTATAAGTTACGACACTTACAATATAAATGATGACAGTTCTGTATAGAGGAATAATAACATCTCTATAGGAATATAATATACATATATGTGAAATACATTCCGAAGTTACATATACATCAACACTCCCTCTTAACTAGGAAGGTATTTCTCGACACAGGTCTTCTAGCACAAGTCATCTTCTCTGGATCATCATCACTGGATAATCGTCATCGAGTCATCATCATTGTCACTGCTGCTGCTATCTCAATCAATCTCTGAATCTACTCGTCATAGGAAGTTCTACAGAGCCAGTCCTTTTTCATACTGGATGTAGGCCCACCACCTGCAGGTCTTCATCATCACTAGCCATACTGTGGAATCCTCGGGACTTATTACATGCATCACAAAACCTGGTTGCAGCATCCCAAGCTATTACGAGCACACAACTCTACCTGTCGGATCTCCCAGGAGCACGTTACATGTGACCCATCACAAAACCTGGCTGAAGCATCCCAGGCTATTATGAGAACATAGCTCTACCTGTCGGATCTCCCAGGAGCACATTACATGTGATCTCACCACAAAACCTAGCTGAAGCATCTGAGGCCTTTTTCATCCTATCCAGATCTCCCAGGAGAAAATTACATGTGGTCCACCACAAAACCTAGATGAAGCATCTGAGGCCTTTTTCATCCTATCTAGATCTCCCAGGAGCAAATTACATGTGGTCCACCACAAAACCTGGCTGAAGCATCTGAGGCCTTTTTCATCCTGTCAAGATCTCCCAGGAGAAAATTACATGCCATAGGACAAAACCTCACAAGAGCATCTCAGGATGTTACGGGTACACAACTCTGACCTGAAGATCTCCCAGGGCACAAATTACATGTCCTCCCAGAGCAATGTCTCGAAAGAGCATCCCAGGCTGTTATGGGTACGCAACTACGACGTATAGGATCTCCCAGACATGCTCATCTACACAACCTGATCCACGGACACAAAGTATCATCTGATACTCACCATACATCATCCTGATGTACACATGATCATCCTGATCATCATCACTGCAACATCGTGCTGCATGTCATCTGGAGAAGCTCGTCATCTACGATCACCCTGATCATACAATGCATCCATTTGATGCACACCAAGTATCTACCTGATACATATCATCATACATGATCCACCTGATCATACAATGTATCCACCTGATACAAATACAAATACATGATACATATCAACATACATGATCTACCTGATCATACAATGTATCCACCTGATACATATATGGATACATGGTCCAAGCATCCAACATGATGTATATACAAAATACATACAAATGATCCAACCGATCATATCCAGCATCCAACATGATGCATACATACATATAAATGATCCAACTGATCATATCCAGCATCCAACATGATGCGTACATACATATAAATGATCCAACTGCTCATACAAAGCAGAAACTAGAACATCATCCTGATGCTCATCATCCAGCACTTACATCCACAGCCATGTGAAGGATCCTCCTTCCAACATGCTTGGAATGGATTCAGCAAATGTGTCCATCACTTCTTCCTCGAAGTGTCATCAATCTGAAGAACGCCAAGCCTCTCCCTGAAGTACTCAAACTTCACCCTGGCTAGTGGCTTCGTCAGCACATCTGCAATCTGCTCGTCCGTCGCAACGTACAGGAGATTCATAGCTCCTCTCTGCACCATATCCATGATATAGTGATATTTGATCTCTATGTGTTTCGACCTGTCATGAAACATTGGGTTCTCAGACAGCTTCACACAACTTTGGTTATCGCAGAAAATACCAGTAGCATTCAATGGGAGATCAAATAACTCAGACAGTAGCTTCCGTAGCCATACTGCCTCACAACTAGCTGAACAGGCTACAACATACTCTGCCTCACCTGTACTCAGTGTTATGCAGGACTGCTTCCTGCTAAACCAAGAGATCACACCTGATCCCATACTGAAGCAGCACCCAGATGTGCTCTTCCTATTTGCAGCACTACCAACCCAATCTGAATCAACATAACCATGCAGGTGAAACTTTTGATTCGCATCATACTTGAGCCCATAGTCAACCATACCCTTCAGGTACCTCAGAATATGATTTACAACAACCAGGTGAACACTCCTCGAATCTGTCAGGAACTGGCTCAATGTGTTCACCGCAAAGCAAATATCTAGTCTCATGTTCGTTAGGTACATCAAGGACCCAATCATCTGACGACACATAGTGATATCAACCGCCTCAGATGAAGCATCACACAGAAGCTTTAGGTTCGATGCCATAGGTGTGGCCATATCCTTGCAGTCCATCATCCCGAACCTCTTCAGGATCTCTACTGCATACTTCCCTTTTCTAAGGAAGATTCCATCTGCACTCTGCCACACCTCCATGCCAAAAACAAATAGTGCATCATACCCAAGTTCTTCAACTCGAATTCGGCAGCAAGCTTCCTCTGCGTGTCGGCAATCAATCTATCCTCACTTGTTACAAACAGGTCATCCACATAGTAGTATCACTGGATTGCCTTCCTCAACCTTGTAGTGAAGGTTGGAATCCACTTTACTCTTGGTAAAGCCCAAACTGGATAGAAAGCTGTCTATCCTACCATACCAAGTTCTGCACATATATGACTCCCTGTCATGTGTCTTAGAACCAAGTGGCTACTCCATGTACACTTCTTCTTCAACTACACCATTCAAGAAAGCTGTCTTGAAATCCATATGGTGTATCTTCCCTATCATCACTGCAGCCGGAGAAAGTACTGATCTAATGGAAGTGTATCTGGCTATAGGAGCAAAAGTCTCTATGCTACCACTTGCAGCATGCTTGATATTGTAGCTTCTCTTGGAAATCACTACAGACTCCCCTTCAGGTATTGGGACTGCATCCCAAACATCTTCATGATCGACTAGTACTCTTCGATCATGGCATTCTTCCCAGATCCTGGGAACTTCAATATCTTCAATATTTTAAATAGATAACTTTGTTGCTGAACAAATGTTGTAGTCCTTCTTTTGTAGGTGATGGTATATGATCTTTCCTACACAACAAGTTAAATTGCATGATTAGAAAACATCTCATAGTTTTTAGAACAAATTCTTACACATAAAGAAATATGTCATACAGTCATGCAATTATCTTAGCCAATACTTCAATACAACATTTATCCATATTCCGTAACTTTCTAGATGCCTTCCAATCTCTACCAAAACATTGTTAAGAGTGTGCACAACTCCTAACATGTCAGCAAAGAGGTTTCATTCTAGATAAGTAGCAATGGAATGTTGTATAGTGCCATAGGCCACTTACCCATGTATATTAGTAGTATAATGTTCATCAATGCAACTATTCTAATATGCATAATACACAACCTAATTCTAGGAACATAAGCATATACATCATTGAATAACATTATGTAAGAAATGACAATTCAAATACTTATCTTTGTTTGGTTGTTGGGTGGACTCCCTTTGAATCTTTGCAACTCCATTCTGATGTGGATTGTGAGAAGTGGTCAAATCCCTCTGAATATTTGCATCCTTGCAGAAACTACTGAAGTGTGCTCCTTTGCTTTCTTGCAGGAACAATTGGAGTGTGCTCCCTCTTGATCTTTGCTTCCTGGATTACCTGTCCTTGAACTTACATCCATCCTTAATCACTATGCATGCTTATTAGTATCATCATTGTGTTATCCTTGAGGTCTCATACATAATCACACATTTATTAGTATAATCTTAATACTATCAAAACACAATAATCTTAAACATGTATAGTCATGATCATTCACAGATAATAAACATTAGTATTCAAGGTTTCAGGGAAGTCTTCTTTTATTCATGCATATTCTTATTTGATCATAGGACTCTTCTGATTAGTTAAATCATCAATGCATAAACCCGTGATTACTCAAACCTATACCTTCATGATTCTTCTGGTTAGTCATATCATCAATTATGGTAAGAAACATAATATGCATACAACCATGACTATTCAAACCTATGACTTCATGAATAATCATTATCAACAATATAAGATCCTAAGTGATATAGGAAAAACATACCTAGATTAGCATGCTAGCTAGTTATTTCTAACATACCTGCATAATGTCTTTTGGTTCTTTTCAGTGACTTGTGCTAGTAACCTGCATGTCTCATAGGTTAACCATTGTAGGACCAAGTTATACATACCTCGAAAGTAGATCTTCTACGTGATCCATGACAATGGATGAATCTTTGTCTTCATGTCACCATGATCATATGTTCTTGAAGTAGAACAGGATTTGTCTTTCTTGGCATACCTTTTATGTTAGCGAACAACATAAACCTCATACAACATCACAATGCATTAGTACATTCATAAGTGTCAAAACCTTAATCAATGAATATCTTCTATTAAGGTGATACGAGAAGTCTAGTAATTAATCAAGATTGTACTGTAATGATATGAAGACAAACATATGATAAACTTAACCATGAAACATACCTGTAAGCCATACCTGTCAAGATTGCTTGTAATCTTCTTATGGAAGGCCTTAGCCTCATCTCCCTCTGAGACAGGAACTTCTTCACTTATGCAGGTGACCAGTCCATCTTCTTCTAGGATTAACCCAATCCACTTGATTTGCAAGAACTGGACCTGGAGCTAGATTAGGGTTTGTCAAAGAAACCCCAAAAATTCAAACTTTGAATTTCAAACTTCCTAAAGGATAGAAATATGCGCCTTGATGAGTTGATAGAGTTGGTATATTCAGAATTTGAAAACTGCAAAGTTTCACCCCTCGAAATTGCCTTTTAGATTTCCAGATTCGCTGGGGAGGACCCTGAATTAGGGTTTGAGTTTCCTGGATCTTCACTCAACCAAAATATTTGATTCAAAGTTATAAGCTTCAATTTTTCTGGGGAGCTTCCAGCCGTGGTCACAGATTTAAAAAATTCCCATTTTTGCAGAAGCCCTAATTTTCCACTTTTCTGATCAAAGTCCCGAACTAGGGTCTGATCAGGCCCGACCTTCTGCCCAACCAAAAATTTGGATCTTGGTATATAAATTTTGATTTTGATGAGTAGCATCCAGCCGTGGTCTCCGATTACAAAAATTCCAACTTTCTCCGAAGCCCTAAATTCCGAAAGCCATGAATGAAGGTGCTCAAAAATAATTCTGTTTTGACAGAAATATGTACCTGATTGTTTCTGGTGTAACTCCAAACTTTTCAATCCACAGGGTCTGAAAAATTTTCTTGAGATATCCTGACCTGTCATCTTTCCATCCCAATAGGTCTGACCTCCATTGGATTCTCTGAGAGAGAGTTATGCCAAGTGTCGCAACGTGACCTGTTTATGGGATAATACAAGAGAGCAAACTTGTATGGCGTTCCACATGTCACTGGTTCAACTTTGGCCTCTAAACAATTTTCTTGCGATAGTACAATTTGTGTACTACCTGTTACTTTTTACAAAATTTCATTTGGAGCTTCCTAGCCCAAGTTATGACCTTTTTCCCAAGGTCACCTGATTTTGACTCAGATCTGGAAGAGGCAGAAACCCTAAATTGTAAAGATCATAAATGACAAAGTACAACGAATTAGAGGTTTTCCTTTGGATACAAGGTACATGGAGATCGGATCTTTGACCTGTAAAAGTTTCATATCCAAAAACTTCGCCAAAATGGATTTATAGAGAAAGTGCTACGATGACTGGTTTTTGCTATATCAAGCCTTAACATCGTAAGTGCAACAAGTGTCATACATGCCATATCATGCCTTCTTTCAGGCTAGCTCTGATACCATGTTAAATTTTCAGAATTTACTTCAATCTGATCTAGGATCTTAACTGAAAGAAAAACATGTACAACAAATCTACAACATATCAATCATGGACACAATAATGCAAGCACACAAGAGACACAAAGTTTACTTGGGGAAAACCATAAAGGTGAAAAACCCCAATAACTTCCTCAGAGATAGATAGAGCAATGATACAACCAGAATACAAGAGATAGTCTTCTCCTAGAAACAGAGACTCCTCCTCCACAAGTGCGCCACTCTCCCAAGTGTGAGTGAGAGAATAGAATGTGTAAAATCAGAGAGACACACTCTCTATTTATACACTAACTTGACTTGACCTTTACTCAACTAGGTCGGCCTCAATTTAACCACTTAACATAATGCTGACTGGGCCGACTCCCACTAGGGTGGTCTAATAACCCTTTGAACCACATGGCCGAACCCCAATAGGGTGGTCTAATAACCCTTTGACCCACATGACTTATACAGGGCCGACCCCAACAAGGTGGTCTAATAACCCATCAAGTATAAGTTACGACACTTACAATATAAATGACGACACTTTCGTATAGAGGAATAATAACATTTCTATAGGAATACAATATACATATATGTGAAATACATTCCGAAGTTACATATACATCAACACTTATTTCTTCAAGAATGGTTTTAAGTGGTGTGTATCTAATCCAAATCTGTATGTGAAGGAATTTGATGTTGGTTTTCTCATAATAGTACTTTATGTGGATGATCTTATTATTACTGGCAAACAACTTACACTTACATATAAAATGAAGAATAATATTAAAAATCAATTTGAAATTACTGACTTAGGCCTACTGCGTTATGTTTTAGGTCAACATATTTGGCATATGGTTGATGGTATATTGTTGTCTCAACCTAAGTATGCAACAAATTTACTTGCTCGATTTAATATGAGTGATTGTAAGCCTTCTCCTACACCATTTCAATCCGGTGTAATGTTAATTGTTGATTGTGATAGTCCTCTTGTTGATGCCACATTGTATCATCAACATGTGGGGATTTTGGTATATTTGACACACAATAGGCTAGATCTCTCTTTTGCAATCAACATGGTTTCGAGGTTTATGCAAAAGCCTCACAAAAGTCATTGGAAAGAAGCAAACAAGATTCTCATATATTTACAGGGGACAATGCATTATGGTGTTTTCTATTCTAGTAGGGCTATAGTTTCACTTCTTGGTTATACAAATTATGATGGGATAGGGGATGCTTCAAATATAAGGTCTACTGCAGGGTACATCTTTTAGCTTGGTTCATGTTCGATTTCATGGTCTAGTAAGAAGTTGAGAACTCTTTATATTTCTTATTGTGAAGCAGAGTACATGGAAGCTAAGGAAGCAACAAAGGAATTAGTGTGGATCCAACATGTTCTGATAGAGCTTGGTCTAGTACAGAAGCCTCCTACTCAATTAAGATGTGACAATTAGAGTATAACTCAGCTTGTGTACAATTCAATGTATCACCCCCATAATAAACACATTGACTTGGATACTCATTACATTCAAGATCCTGGTGCAGATGGTGTTATTTGTTTGGAGTCTTGTCCCACATAAAACCAAGCGGTTGATATCTTCACCCAATCCATGATGGAAGCAAATTTCATGTATCTTCGTAGTCTATTGGGAATGAGGGAAGTTGTAATCAAGGGGGAAAGCTAGTGTAATTCCATTTTCCTCCATTTATGTGTTGTTATCCCCGTCATCATTAAGGGGAGTGTTGGAAATTTATGTAATTGTAATATTACATGTGTAATGATGTCTAGTACGATGTTTTATCTAGCATTGGAAGGCATAAATAACTCTAATATTATGTAAAAGGAGTTATCCCACATGCATCATGGAATAATATTCTCCTATTACCATTCATTATATAAAGAGGTAGAAAATCATTTATCCCATGTGTATTTTGGGATGTTATTCTTCCATACCTATTGGTATATAATAGAGGTGAGGGAGAGCCTTTGGGAATATATTGGGTTGTTGAGATTTCTCTTGTGTGAATATTGTGAAGCATAAGTGGAGAGGAGATCACTTGTAAGAATGGAGATTTATGAAGAATAGAGAATACTACCTTCCCTTGGATGTTTCCGCATTTGGGGGTTTACCACGTATATCTGGTGTATTGTTCAATTGTCTCTTGTCTCTTGTTCTTAAATGATTACTTATTGCTTATATAGATATAAGGTTAGACTGGAAGATTATTGCTTTGCATGTTAGCAAATGTCTTTTTGTATGTTTATGCATATTCTCAATATTCTAACATCAATAATCTTTGCACCGAGAGTATCGAGGTACTCTACAGCCCAGTATGGTAGATATGTTGTCACATTCCTAACGTTATGGTACCAAAAATAAGAAAATAATCAAAAAAATTCATGTTGGCTTAAAAAAAACAAATAAAAAGTAGGTCATAAAATAAAAAGTTATTAAAAAAATCCATGTTGTCTTATAAAATAAAATAAAAATAAAAAGCATAGATCAATCTTAAACATGGATCTTTCAAGCAATTACACCTTAATAAATTGGATCCCTCTCGGTGCTTGATAGATCCGGGTTTGAGTTGGATCTATGTTGGTTTACTTGCACACCAAAGATGTCATAAATATGGATGCTTTCCTTTACAAATAACTCCTTGTCATTGGAGTGTTCCTCAAATGAACAATTTACACTAAATAATGAACACCTAAAAACATTATGGACCCTACAATGTTCACATGAGTGCATGGTCAGCTATCGATATATAATAGCATCTTCCTATTAAACTTTCCAGAAGCATAATTGTTCATTCACATACTATACATGGAAATGATATGTTTGTATTTAACAAAATCCAAGTAATTAGATAAACTACAAAGATGGCCATAAAATGGCATAAGTGCTATTCATTGTTTGGGAAGAACAAATACATGTGAAAGGATAAACAACCCAATATTTGCAGCATCAATTTTAGACTTGGGAATCATGTGTAATTATCACCACAAAATGAAAATTTGGTCCCAACATCTAACACATGCAAGGAATATGGCCAAGCGCCAAACAAAACATAGTTGTAACAAGTTTAGTGTTTGCATTGTAGATGAATAGGAAGAGAGAAGTCATCACTACCCTCCAAGAATTGTAATGACCTTATTCTTGGACATTTTTCTCTCAAACCATACAACACTTTGGATCTCCTAGTAGAGATGTTTTTGGTGGTATTAATATCATACTTTTCTCACTAGAACTATCAGTTGACTTGAAAAAGGGAGATGGGTAGGTCAATTTAAGAGGAAGCATAGTTGATTTGGATTTTGAATTTTTTAAAAAGGAGCATATGACTGGAGAGAAGTGGAATAGCCTAGGAAGTTGTTCGGCAGAAAAGGGGATCATATTCCTTATGTTGTTTAGGTTAAGGAGGAAGAGATGTTGGTTGAGTGGGATTGTTGTGACTGAGAATTGACTACAATGTTAATTCCTTATTCGGGATATCAGGAAATCATGTTGAATGAGAAATTTTAGAGCCATCACTCGTAAATTTTCCCTTGTTGTTTCATTTCACATCACTGTGGTGGCACCTACATGAGATGGGGCCTATGGCCAAGAGGAAAAATGCTCATATGGAACTATTTCCCCAAGTGAAATTTCTAAATAGATAAGTAGTTTGTTTATTATTATTTATATCTTGAGAATTAATTCCCTTGGATTTGTCATGATATGCTTATACATCTGTTAAGGAATAATATTTGTGGTTTTTGTTATGGTGAAAGAAATTATGTAATTTATTTCAGGAATATGTTCTGGCATGCTTGGAAGTTTATTACATGTGTTTATATATCACATATTGGATTTTTAATAGTAGTGGGAGGTATTAGACCATCAATTTTGGGTAGTCAATCATAAATATAATGGGATAGTGTGTCATTTCAAGGGTTCTCCTTCAACCCTTTACATTTTGAACAACCACGTATCATTATGGTGTCATAAAAGAGATCAAGTTCACAGTGAAGTACCAACAACATAGGATGGTGGCTGGAAGAAGTCATGTTATAATTGTTGGGGTAAAGTTTCTATCCACTTTTGTCCACCAAGTGATTACAGTATATTGATCATGATAATACCTTGAGGCATTTTTCGATGTGTGGATTATCTTGCGCATCTCAACTCAATCCTGAATCATAATCCTACATCATTTAATGCACAATTATTCACATGCATGTGCATAAATAAAATTAATTCATTGACATAATGAAAATATAAATAAAATTTCCACTTGCTGCAAATGGTAGGGTGGAACTTGATGAACTTTGAGCAATATGGAATGAGTTGGAATCTAAATATTTGGCCATTTGACATTGTAATATATTGTTTCCCTTGCATTCAAGCCAAAAATATGATCAATGGCTATCTACATTCTTAAAAATAAGTTTGGGAAGCATATAACAATCTAACTTCAAATAGACCTTTAAAACCCTTTTTCAAGTTTAAGGTGCGAGTTTAAGCATCATTTGTATCACATGGAGTATTGTAATTTATGTGTTTGAATTCCCAACAAAAACTTTGGAATGCATAAAACTTTTAACTCCAAACATACTTTCGATGGGATTTTCAATGTAATCAATGCGTTTATTTTAAATAACCTTGCTAGCGTTTTCCTACAAACTAGATGCACCAGTGTGCTATATTATGATATGCATCGATTACAAACATCTGCACCAACATCCACGAAAGAAAATATCCATAAAGTTTTAATTATAGATGTTTGCACTTGCATTTTGACTATGTTCATATGATACCGGTGCAGTTTACACATAAAGCACATCGGTGCACATATTTCTAACAAGCACACTTGAAACTGAAATATTAAAATAAAAATAAAATGATGCACCCATTTCTCATCAATGAGATAAAATATCCAATGAAAAAATAACAGAAATTTCAATTTCTAGAAGTGAGTTTATAATAGAAAACCCTAATCGTTATTCCATTCTTTTTCTAAAAGTTAGAGAGAATACTTGTGCAAGAGCCATTTACCAAGGGAAGACTTTGGAGTGGTCAATTTTTTCTAAAGATCCAAATTTGTAAGGATCATCGTAGGTCACATGTAACTTTGCAGAAGGTAATTCAAGGTATGTAACTTCTTATTGTTCATCTCAATTTTCCCCTAGTTGTTTTAAAAAACATTATTTTTTTGTTCCTATTAATATTTACAATGCATCATCAAGAAAATATATGTTTTTCATAGTTATATTTAGCACTGTAAACCCTAGCCTTTTTGTTGCTTTCCCTATTTTATGTGATTGCACACTGTAGCATTGGGATTGTACCCTCTCTATTGTTTAACCATATATTTTTTTCTTATAGGCAATGGATATTTAATGGCTTTTGTATTGCATATTATGTGTGTGTGCGTGTGCATGTCTTTGTGTGTGTGCATGCGCATGTGTTAATAGGTGTGCAATGTACAATAAAATGCACCGGTGCCCTTTTGTTATAAAAGCACATTGATATAGTTTGCATTTCAAATAATTTACCGTTTGGTAGTGTGAAATATGAAAAAGTGTACGTACCATTATGCCTTTTATCGTATAACCCGTGACCTAACTTTATCTTGTTATTTTTAAAATTGATAAAGTGTCAGCCAAATAGATATTGGTGTGTATTACTGTTAGTGACACACTGATGCGTATTACCATGTCTTGCACACTGATTAACCTGAAAACATTTACAGCTTGGAATTCTTCATCTTATTTGTAAAACATTTTTCATAATTTGTATATTTCATTATGTAGTGATTTTATTAATAGAAGATGTCTCATAGAAGTTCAAGGAAAGAAAAACGTGTTCCAACAAGAATGATAGGAGCACATCCCAAAAAAAGAATTAGGTAAGTTAATTGAATTTTTCATATAAAAATAATGTATTTGAATTATTTGTAGATTTAAACAATGTGTATTGGTTAATGTGTGTCACGCAGAGAAAAAACTTGAAGAACTCAATAAGATTGTTTGCAATTGGAGGGCAAAAAAGCGTAAAACCTTTACATAAATGTTGCAAAGAGAGGAATTAGGGGAATGGAAAGTTAATCAAGTGAAGTTTTTTCATTAAATTTTAGAAATAATGCACTTAAGAATAATCACTAGCATGTTTCAAACACTCAAGGAATTAAGAACAATGGTGGATCCTATCCAACTCACAAGTCTGCAACTAGGGTTTCCCTAGCCACTCTCTTGCGCATCCAAATTATAACTGCTACTCACCTATTTGATCGAAGAAGTGATAGGAATCATGTTTGTTTGCTCCATTTGGGAGGAGGATCGCTACAAACTGGAATTTTTTATAATGGAGCAAGCCAGTATTATGTCGATCTGACGGTCGGTGGATATGTTCATGCGTTGAGGGTTTTGTTTGTCTAAATAAATTATTCCACGATCTAAGTGTTTGTTGGTGGATCTGTCCTCTGATAGGTACCTGGAATATAGGGTTTCTTAATCCCATGGGTCCTTCTTCAGATTTAAATGGGTATGGAGGAGGCTTTGAATTTCTCCAAAATGTGGACTCCTCATCAATATTTTGTTAAAAGAAAGTAAAAAATACCTCAGCTAGAGTTGAGCAATGAGGAGCCAAGAAGAAAGGCTCTTATCCTCTATGAAAGAGATCTTATCGGGAATTTCTCTAGATTTTGGCCTAGCCCCAGTGTTGTTGAGGCTCGGATCATTGAATATTGGTCCCCCAAAACTCGAATTCATGTATCTTTTTTTGCTACAGGGAGAGGGTTCTTTTTTTTTTTTTGAATTCTAGAATAAGGAATCTCGTGATCTGATTTTTTGCTTGAGGCCATACTTCTTAATTCTAAGGGCCTCTTCTTAGCTCCATAGTCTCTAGAATTTAATCCAAAACATGAGATAACCAAAATTCTAGTATGGGCCAAATTGCCCCATCTGCCATTAATTTGTTGGGATGACACCACTCTCAGATCAATTGGAAATAAAATAGGTAGATATCTTGACAAAGTTGAACCGATAGGAACTCTTTATTCCTGTGCGTGAATTTGTATGGAAGTTGAGCTAGATATGGGTTTGCCAGAAGTCCTGTAGATTTCTATGGATGGGTGGTGCCATAAACAATCCTTGGATTGCAAACAAATTCCATTCAAATGCAGCCATTGTCGTATCTATGGACATTTCGCTAAAAATTGTCCTAAATTCGGTCTTTTCCTCGAGCAGATATCGAGCAGGTCCACAATGGATTTGTCCAAAATCATCATTGGGATCCTTATTCTCAAAATTATGGATCTAAGTGGTTTCATATCAATCATCGAAGTCCACGGCATCAAGAATCCCATCACTCGGAAATAACATATCATGCAGCTCCCAAATTGACACAAAACCAATTTGCAGCATTGGGAAGGTACCAAGATTTGTAGAATTTAGAAGAAGAGACAAAGGATAATAATGAAGATAAAAAAGAAGAGGCCAACTCTAGTTTAGATTCAGAGGACAATATTCCTAAAGAAGACAAATATGAAGAAGTTGAAGATGAGGAAGTAGAAACAATTGAAGGAGAATATAAGGACAACCAAGCAAACATTGAGGACATCGAGCATGCAAAGGAAGAGGAATTTGATGAGGAACAACATAAATAAATAGAGAGTGACTCAAAAGAAAGGGAAGCAGATGGTGTGAAAGATGAGAAGGAAGTGGATAGTTCTGCAAAAAAACTAGTCCCTCCCTCCTTTGTTGAGGTCTTAAAGAGGAAACATCAATCAAAATCAAAGAAGGATCCTGATCCAAGTTCATCTATGCTAGAGGAGAATATTACCTTCACTAAGTTAATTAGTGGATCCTCTCCTCCACTCACATCTGGAAGGAAATGTAGCCAAGAGAAACAAGGAAAGAAACCATGGATTTTTGTCTAATTCCATACAGTAATTTTGTTGAGATATTGTAACTTCAAAGAATATTATATTTGTACTTTATTATTTTGGAGATGTTTCATTCCTCCTTGAAGATCTTATTGTATATATGGAGATGTTTATTCCTCCGTCGGAATGTGGTAACTTGGGTTATTAGACTTCCCTAGTGGGGGTCGGCCCTGTATGTGTTATGTGGGTCAAAGGGTTATTAGATCACCCTAGAGGGGTCGGACCAGTCAGTTGTAGTGGGGTATTTAACCCATTGGTTAAATACGAGCCTACATGTTTTGTGTAAAAGATAAGTCGGAGTAGTGTATAAATAGAGGAGGTGTATTCCTCATTTTACACACACTCACTCACTTGAGAGTGGTGCACTTGTGGAGGAGAGTTCTGCTATGGAGAAGGAGGAGCTTATGCTCAGGGTTACATCTTTGTATATTGCTGGTCATCTATATTGAGGAAGATTTACTGGGTTTTCTACCCCATGAGGGTTTCCCAGGATAAATCTATGTCTCTTGTGTTTATGCTATGCTTGTTGTTTCTTCAGTGATCCTGTATGTGCTATTATTATGAAATGGAATCTAATGCTGCTATTTTCTGTCTTAGCATATTAAATATTAACATGGTATCAGAGCTAACCTGAAGGAAGGCAATGTATGGCACTTACGACACTTGCTTCACTTGCGACAATTTGAAGGTTTGGGTTTTACATAGCAAAAACCAATCATCGTGGTACTTTCGCTATACATCCATTTATGCGAAGGTTCAGGATCTGAAAAGTTTACAGGTCGTAGACAACATCCCCAGGTACCTTGTGTCCAAAGGGAACCCTCAGATTCATTGTACTTTTTGAGTTATGATTAGTACAAGTTAGGGTTTCTGCCTCTTCCAGATCTCAGTCAAAATCAGGTGACCTATGAAAAAAGGTCATAACTTGGGTTAGGAAGCTCCAAATGAAATTTAGTAAAAAGTGACAGGTAGTACACAGATTGTATTATCTCAAGAAAATTTTTCAGAGGCTGAAGATGAACCAGTGACACGTGGCACGCCGTACAAGTTCTCTCTCCTATTTTATCCCATAAACAGGTCACGTTGCGACACTTGGCATAACTTGGGTTAGGAAGCTCCAAATGAAATTTTGTAAAAAGTGACAGGTAGTAGACAGAATGTACTATCTCAGGAAACTTTTTCAGAGGCCGAAGTGGAACCAGTGACACGTGGAACTGCGTACAAGTTCGCTCTCCTGTTTTATCCCATAAACAGGTCACGTTGCGACACTTGGCATAACTCTCTCTCAGAAAATCCAATTGAGGTCAGACCTGTCAGGATGAAAAGATGACAGGTCAGGCTACCACAGAAAAAAATTTCAGACCCTTTGGAGAAAAAAGTTCAGAGTTAGAGCAGAAACAATCAGGTACATCTTTCTGTCAAAACAGAATTATTTTTGGAGCACCTTCATTCATGGCTTCCGGAATTTAGGGTTTCAGAGAAAGTTATAATTTTTGGAATCGGAATCCATGGCTGAATTCTACTCAGGAAAATCAAAATTTAGAGACCAAGATTGAATTTTTTGGTTGGGTAGAAGACCGGGCTTGATCAAACCCCAGTTCGGGATTTTGATCGGAAAGATGGAAAATTAGGGCTTTAGCAAAAGTTGGAATTTTTTGAAGTCTGTAACCACGGCTGGAAGCTCCTCAGAAAAATAAGAGTTTAGAGCCTTGGATCGAACCTTTTGATTGGGCAGAAGGGTGGGCTTCATCAAACCCTAGTTCGGGTTCCTGTCCAGAAGATCCAGAAGTTTCGAAGGCAATTTTGAGGGGGCAAATTTTGGAGATTTCAAAATTGAAGTATGCTAGTTTGATCAGCTCAGCAAGACACATCCTTCCATCCATTCAGAAGTGTGAAAGTCAAAGATTGAATTTTTAGGGTTTCTCTAGCAAACCCTAATTAAGCTCCAGATCAAGTTTCAGGGGGAGTTGAGGCTAAGGCCTTACATAAGAAGACTACAAGAAGTCTTAACAGGTATGACTTAAGGAGGTTCAGGTATGTCTTGAAATCTGATTCTTGATTAAGTTCATAATGTGTTTGTCTTCATATTATTTATTAGTACAATCTTGATTAATGTTAGAATTGTCTTATCACCCTAGTAACGGTATGAATACATGTGAATTATCGAAGACATTCATTGATTAGGGCTATATGATTGTACTAATGCATTATGGTGTTGTGTGAGGTTGATGTTGTCTGCTAACAAGATACAAGTACATCACAAAAGACAAATCAAGTTCCATGACCATGACAACATGAAGACAAAGACTCATCCATAATCTTTGTTCTACTTACGAGGTATGTATGAATTTGTTATATTATGCTTAACCTATGAGACATGCAGGTTCTAGCTCAGGATCTCTAAATCATTGAAGAGATTGTTTAGGTATGTTGTACATAACTAAGCAGGTTTACTAATCCAGGTATGTTTTCCTATGTCAAGTTAGAATCTTACCTTGTGTTAGGATCCCTTATATAAGTATACTTGGTATGATTGGTTATGCTTATTCATAAAGTTAGTAATCAAGGGTTTATGCATATTATGTCTCTTATATTGATGATTTAATTAACCAGAAGAGTACTATGATCAAACAAGAATATGCATGAGTAAAAGAAGACTTCCTTGAAACCCTGAATGCTAATGATCATGACTATACATATTCAAAATTATTTAGAATTAGAATGTTTTGATAATATTGAGAATATACTAATGAATGTATGTTTGTGTATGAGATCATGATGATGACACTAGTGCACACTTGAGCATGCACAGTGGTACAAAATGAATAGAAGTTCAAAAGACATATAGAAGATCAAACGAGAGGCAACCACACAAACATAAAAGATAAGTATTTGAGTTGTTATTTGAAATAGTAAATGATATTGCTTGTATGCATATTTGTATTCCTAGAATATATGATGCTGAGTGTAAACATTCATAGAGCATTGAACAGTATACTACTAATATGCATATGATTGGTAAGTTGGACAAACATTCCATTGTTGCTTGTCTAGAATGAAACCTCTTTGCTGACATGCTGAGAGTTGTGCATACTCTCGATAGTATGTTCTGGTAGAGATGGAAGGCATCTAGATAGCCACTGTATGCATACAGGATATGGGAAAGTGTTGTGCCAAAGTATTGGTCAAAATAGTTGCATAACTATGTAAATGATATCTGTATGCATAATAGGTTATCATGTCAATATGATTTGATGATTATGAAGTATTACTAATCATGTACTTAATTTTGATTTGTAGGAAAGATCATGATGAATGATGAACATTGAACAATCGATGGATGTTCAACAAAAAGAAAAAAAAAGATTTTCAAATCAAACACACTATAGAAGGCTTGTGGCTAGAAGATTCTCTTAGAAAGAGGAAGAGAATCATGATGAGATGTTTGCTCCAAGTGGCTAGATAAGACCATTCTCTTAATGGTGTAATTAAAGAAGAATTGTGAATCAGGTTCTATATGGGTTCCCAGGATCAATAGTAAATTGATGAGAATACATGTGAGGATTGCATCATCCTTGAACACAAGTTCTAAAGTGAGCCGTAGACAAGTGTCTCCGAGAAAGAAGAGGGATTGTATCATCCTTGAACACTTGTTCTAAAGAGAGCCGTAGATGTATGTCTTCGAAAATGAAGTCCTTGGTGGACATGAGAGGATTGGATCATCCCTGGACTTCAGTCCTAAAGAGAGTCGTAGACATGATGTCTCCGAGAATGAAGTCCTGAATGAACAGGTAGGGGATTGCATCTTCCCCGGACCTCGGTCCCAGAATTGAGCCGTAGACTGATGTCTCTGAAAAATGAAGATAGGACTGCATCGTCCCTGAACTAGGTTCAAAATGTACGTGAGGACTGCATCGTCCATGAACTGGGTTCAAAATGTACATGAGGACTGCATCGTCCATGAACTGGGTTCAAAATGTACGTGAGGACTGCATCGTCCATGAACTGGGTTCAAAATGTACGTGAGGACTACATCGTCCATGAACTGGGTTCAAAATGTACGTGAGGACTGCATCGTCCATGAACTGGGTTCAAAATGTACGTGAGGACTGCATCGTCCATGAACTGGGTTCAAAATGTACGTGAGGACTGCATCGTCCATGAACTGGGTTCAAAATGTACGTGAGGATTGCATCGTCCATGAACTGGGTTCAAAATGTACGTGATGGGATTGCATCATCCCTAGACATGAGACTTGTCTTAAAGTGATAAGGACTAATCATCCTGTAAGTAGATTGGGATTGCATCGTCCCTATACATGGTGAGGTGTCTTAAAGTGATAAGGACTAATCATCCTGTAAGTAGATTAGGATTGCATCGTCCCTAGACATGGTGAGATGTCTTAAAGTGATAAGGACTAATCATCCTGTAAGTAGATTGGGATTGCATCGTCCTTAGACATGGTGAGGTGTCTTAAAGTGATAAGGACTAATCATCCTGTAAGTAGATTGGGATTGCATCGTCCCTAGACATGGTGAGGTGTCTTAAAGTGATAAGGACTAATCATCCTGTAAGTAGATTGGGATTGCATCGTCCCTAGACATGGTGAGGTGTCTTAAAGTGATAAGGACTAATCATCCTGTAAGTAGATTGGGATTGCATCGTCCCTAGACATGGTGAGGTGTCTTAAAGTGCTAAGGACTAATCATCCTATAAGTAGATTGGGATTGCATCGTCCCTAGACATGGTGAGGTGTCTTAAAGTGATAAGGACTAATCATCCTATAAGTAGATTGGGATTGCATCGTCCCTAGACATGGTGAGGTGTCTTAAAGTGATAAGGATTAATCATCCTATAAGTTGATTCGGCATTGCATCATCCTTAGACATGGTGAGGTGTCTTAAAAGGATAAGGATTGATCATCCTGTAAGTTGATCTGGATTGCATCGTCCATAGACATGAGAGATGTCTTAAATTGAGAGGGATTGATCATCCCATAAGTAGATCAGGATTGTATCATCCTTGGACCTATGTCCTAAAGTGAGAGGGATTGACCATCCCGTAATTGGATCATGTGTGTTGCAGGGTATGCTGCTGTTGTGTATACTTGTATCGGTGTGGATACTTGTATTGATAGATGTATTAGTGAGAATACATGCTTTTGATGATAGATGTATTAGTGAGAATACATGCTTTTGATGATAGATGTATTAGTGAGAATACATGCTTTTGATGATAGATGTATTGGTGAGAATACATGCTTTTGATGATATATGTATTGATTAATGTACTTGTATGGTTGAGGATACTTATGTTGTAGATCGAGATGATCCAGATGCTGTAGATCGAGATGATCCAGATGCTGTAGATCGTGATGATCCAGATGCTGTAGATCGAGATGATCCAGATGCTGTAGATCGAGATGATCCAGATGCTGTAGATCGTGATGATCCAGATGCTGTAGATCGAGATGATCCAGATGCTGTAGATCGAGATGATCCAGATGCTGTAGATCGTGATGATCTAGATGTTGTAGATCGAGATGATCCAGATGCTGTAGATCAAGATGATGTGACGATGCTGATCGTGTTGATCTAGACGACGATGTTGATCATGTGATGACGATGCTGATGATTGTGTGATGACGATGCTGATGATCGTGTGATGACGATGCTGACGATCGTGAGGATTCAGATATTGATGTTGCTGTGCTGCAGAAGATAAAGACTCGGTACTGAAGATGTTGATGTTCCAGTATTGAAGATGTTCCAGTAACTGGTTGAGTTACTGATGATGTTGAGAAAGCTTCCAATGATTTATAGATGTATCATGTATGATGTTGATGACTCCTTGCTCGTGCAGATGCTGTTATAATATCCTTCTCGTTAAGGGGGAGTGTTGAGATATTGTAACTTCAAAGAATATTATATTTGTACGTTATTATTCTGGAGATGTTTCATTCCTCCTTGAAGATCTTATTGTATATCCGGAGATGTTTATTCCTCCGTCGGAATGTGGTAACTTGGGTTATTAGACTTCCCTAGTGGGGGTCAGCCCTGTATGTGTTATGTGGGTCAAAGGGTTATTAGATCACCCTAGAGGGGTCGGCCTAGTCAGTTGTAGTGGGGTATTTAACCCATTGGTTAAATACGAGCCTACATGTTTTGTGTAAAAGATAAGTCGGAGTAGTGTATAAATAGAGGAGGTGTATTCCTCATTTTACACACACTCACTCACTTGAGAGTGGTGCACTTGTGGAGGAGAGTTCTTCTATGGAGAAGGAGGAGCTTATGCTCAGGGTTACATCTTTGTATATTGTTGGTCATCTATATTGAGGAAGCTTTACTGGGTTTTCTACCCCATGAGGGTTTCCCAGGATAAATCTGTGTCTCTTGTGTTTATGCTATGCTTGTTGTTTCTTCAGTGATCCTGTATGTGCTATTATTATGAAATGGAATGTAATGCTGCTATTTTCTGTCTTAGCATATTAAATCTTAACAAATTTATGTTTTTCTTTTGTATTCTCTTATGGAAGCAATTTGTTAGGATTTACTCAATATCTCAAAATTTGTAAGGAAAATTAGGGGCAAAAGAAAAAGTTGGATTATCCCCTCCCAACTTATAGAAGGGAGGAAGTCTAATCCTTTGTTCCATTTCATCGAAATTTGTGTACTTTCTTGCTACTGGATTTGAAGCAATTTTTTTAATATCAAAATACTACCCATTTCTGTCAACGAAAAAAAAACATGTTTCAAACACTCTATTTTACATTTGTTGAATGTTGTGCAGGGACTAACAATGAGGGAAGGTAATGTCATCTTAATAAGATAAAAAATTATGAAGGAAATAAATCATGACAAATTGGTCCTCGGTTCATCTAGAGTGGTGTTAGAAGTTAATGAAAGGGGGGGACTTTTATAAAACTACAAGGGATATAGTGGAATGAACATATAGACGTAGTTTCCATTTACAATACAAAAACCAATCCAATGGCTCCAATAAGTGAGTTATATATAAATTACAACAAACATTTATAGAGCAAAGATCAATGAGAGTTGTTAGACTTGCAACAAAACATACAAAAACAAAAATTAATCATTTAAAAAATATTATTTCTAACATACTTTTCTATACTATGTATATACTAGTCAAAAAAATACCAAGATAATATTTCATCCATATTTAGTATCGTATAAATATTAAAAGTTTTATTTTTGTGCTTTTTGTTTTTCATGAAAATTATGAAATTTCCAAAGGACGAATAAGATAATTTTGGAAACATGCCATTAGGGATTTCCAAAAAAGTGTACAAGGAGATGGTCAAAGAAATGAGCATAATTGCATCACAAGAGGAGCCATCCCAACAACAATGTACATCAAACATATGTAATCACTGAAATTTTCGTTTATGTACAAAGAGTCTAATTATTGCTTGAAAGATCAAATTTTAATTGTTTTTTGTACAAAAGAAAAGAAAATGGAACCCATTCAACACACAAGACATGATAACAAGGAAGAAAAGGGTTGTTAGTAAAGTTGGTGAGTGCTTATGTTTTCCTTAATATTTCATATTTGTTTTTATCTTTATATTTTAATTAATTTACAATCATATATGGATGTCGTTTTAATAAGTGCTAACATAGAAACGAGAGTCATCCTAAGAATTTATTGGCATTGGGTAAGTATAGTTTGTGACTATATGTTCGAGTATCAAAGGTCAATTGTGTAATTTGTAAGTAGCTATGTTGTTTTAGTTGTCTCATTTTATAATTATTAGAACAACAAGAAACCTTAATATTAATTATATCAATGCTTTCTCAAGGCATATAAAAATTGTAGAAAACAAAGTATGGAGTGGACTCAATAGAAGAGTGATGGCATGATGAATGGCTTTCAAATAATTTGTATTGTTTATCAATCACTTCTTGATATGGTACACTTTTTGATTTAGACAATCATGTATATTATATTCGAAATGTAGATATACTCATTACACCTTATTTATATGTTTGTAGATGTAAAATGAAGAGGATGAACAAAATTAAGCCAATCAACAAAACATTCATCCAAATAACCCAAGTACAATATCACCTACAAGTGATGAAGAAATGAGGCATGCAAGTATCTCAAGCAATGATAGTAGTTCCAATGAAGAATGCCGATTAATATAATTTAATGCTACTGCAAGTTGTATGTTTTCAAATGTTTATTAATGAAAATGAGACATTGTGTTTAATGTATTGGATATATTGTCCCAATTAGATGATGAAAATGTACCAATAAGTATAACACTTACATATTCACATTTTGATTATCATCGACCTTTATGTCCCATTTTGTATGTCAGGGGACCTCATATACATATATAATAAAATATTTTTCTTATTCTATTACATTGTTGAATGTTGTAAAATGTTACATTATTGATAAATATATTAATAATTTACATTGTTGCAATGAATAAATGTGTAATCAAATGGTATAACACATTAATTCAATTATTATATCCAATTACAATAATTCAAATTCAAAAAAACGATATTATATAAAAATTATTTGATTTTTTTATGATTAATTGAAAAAAAATTAATTAAATTATCGACATGTCGATGCATTGTATTTTTTTACTTGATGAAGAGAGCGGGGCATTCATAAATAGCAAATAGTGTCTTTAAATTGCTATTCAATACCACCATTTTTTTATTATATAACAACAGTAGTGCGCATACATGTTATAAACACACCATTTATTTTAATGATGACATCAATGTTTCTATTAATGTTATTGTCAATGTTACCATTACAATATATTTATTTGTGTAAAGTAATATACACATTGGCGCTTTATACAAATTCTAAGCACTGGTGTCATTATAAACATTCGTGCATTGGTGTTGATTCATATAACAATATCACCATAGTCATCAACAAAAATGTACAAAACAATTTCGGTGCATATGAAAATATATGCATTGTTGCTTTTATAAATAAAACGCATCGGTGCTAATACATATAACAACATCACCATTTTCGTCAACAACATAGTCAATGATACAAAACATATTAGTGTGTGGTAATATATGCATCGATGTGTATTGGTATATAATACACACTGGATAGTTTTTGCTAAATTATGCACACCAAGGCGGTTAAGAGATATATGCACACTGGTGTATTAAAAAGGATTATCATCACCAAGGAATATAATACATAATATATGCATCGGGTTTACATTGATATATTTCAAGCATCGATGTATCTTGTTTTAATGATATAAATGGGTGTATCATATGGTGGGTGTATCGGTGCATATTTTGAAAATATGCACACCATTTTAAAAACATATGTTATAACCTCCACCCACGTAGTTATTTTTAGACACAATAAACATTTGTTACAAGCTCCACCAAAACCTTCATTACCAATGGTAGAGTTTTTTTTTAATAATTTTGCCCAAAATTATAACACTAAAAATCTCTATTGAAAGTTGTTTTCCTTGTAGTGAGGGGTACACAATTTGAACAGAGTAACAATAAATAGTGTGACAAATCATGCAAAGTCTTCAAAATTTTGATAGTTTACATCCCAAAGTTCTAACCATCGGGAATCTCTTTAACTGGTATGCTAAATAGAATAGAATAGAATATTTTTGCGCCGAGAGGCGCTCTACATCCCAGTATGAGGGAGACCTTGTGAGTCGAGTGTTTGTCGATATTGTCGGCCATAAATAAAAAGTAATAATAAAAAGTAAAAAGTAATAATATGAGGGAGATCTTGTGAGTCAAGTGTTTGTCAATATTGCCGACCATAAATAAAATGTAATAATAAAAAGTAAAAAGTAATAATATGAGGGAGATCTTGTGAGTCGAGTCTTTGTCGATATTGTCGGCCATAAATAAAATGTAATAATAAAAAGTAAAAATTAATAATATGAGGGAGATCTTGTAAAAGCTCCTTGAGTGCAATACCTGAGAAGAGGTTTGGACCTCGGGAGATTTGATCCCTCTCGGTGCTTGATAGAGACTAGGATTTGGATCTAAGCTGGTTTATTTACATCTATGGGAGAACTTATAAAATGTATGAAATCATATGAAGAATTGCAATTATCTTATTTTTATTTTTTTATGAAATGCACACCACGAGAAACTCTTTAAGCATTTGCCCTCATTTTGAGGATGATATTTAGGGTAAAAAATTCAATTGTAGTCTTTGGAAACTTAACCTAGTGTGGACATTGAGTGAGGCCTATAATTCACACACGTATCCAACAAAGGAACTTGACCTTGTGACATCTTGCTTGCAATCATAATACTCAACCACCCAAGCTAACCCATCATGCTACAATTTTTATTTTTAGTTTCGAAATTTTAATTTTATTTTTCAAATATGTCTCTATCCTCATTGTACTAATTTTTTGTGGTGTTTTAAAATATTTTTAATATAAAAACCCATTTAGTTTGTTGAAAAACTCAACATATTAACTACTCAAATCTTCATATCAAATTGAGTGTTTCTTTCATATTTAACAATACAATATCACGTGTATTTCATTCCCAAGTTTTTTAATTCATTTAATAAAAGATAATTAAAAAATCCTATATTTGAAAAAAGATAAATACTTCTTATATTATCCATTACACAAAAGAACCATTAATATTAAAGTTATATAACTGATAATAACATCATTGAATTCCTACTAACTTGTAAAAAAATGTATGGTTCGAGTTTGGAAGTGAAATGACACTCCCTTTACTACCATGTGAAATATGTACCCTTTCCAAATAAAGAAATGGGCTTGATACTAAGTTGCAAAAGACCCTCGGATGCGGGTGATATGGCAGGTAGGGACACACGGGATCTTGATCACGCGACACCTAGGCTCATGAGTGGGCTCCGTGGCGAAGGAGTGGAAGGGGATTTAAGGAACAGGGCGCTTTAAGGCCCGACTCATTAAGACCAATGTTGGAGATGTCAACTCATCCAGGCTGGTCTTGGCCTCTGTGTACCACCTCCATGTGCTTCCTTCGTACAGCATTAAGGACCGTAGTCGATCGTCACTCCAGCTTGATGATAGGAATGACCCCCTGGCCCTGGCACGATATTGCGATGTTCACTAACTTGTGCAGGCCTACGAATTGGGCTCCTCCCTCTCACTGGATTATGTTGTTCACAGTCACTCACCAGCTTGCTCCTCTCGCTCATTGGATTTTGTTGTACACAGACACTCTCCAACTCGCTCCTCCCGCTCGCTCTTGGGATTCCTCCACCCAGTCTGAAGTCTGGCCTATTGCTATGGGCCAACCAAAATGTTCGCGAAGAAATGGCAGGAAGAACGACACCCCCAAAGAAACAGATCCTACAGAGAAGGGATACGGAGAGGAGGTCACTATCCTTGTTCATCTGCTAATTGACAATTGGGAAGCCCACTTAGTGGATGATCACCTTTCCACTGGACGTCGTGGAAGGAAAATTGACCCATACTAGATGGTAAAGAATATGCTCGAGGCTTTAATGGAGGACATGCTAGCTAACTGGGCCACAGCCAGGAATGCCACGCAAACCCTGAAGGCCACCCTGCTGAACATGGAATCAATGTTTGGGAGTCTGGAGAACACCTTCGACTGGTAGTTCTACGCTCCCACCATACACCTTCAATGTGACATCAGAATTGGAAGCGGCTTGCACAGGGACTTCTCCACTGCTGCAAGTGCAAGCGAGCCTGTTGAAGACACCGCCAAGCTGTAGGGTAAGGTGCCGATGACGTTCACCTTCCCTATTCCCACTACCATTGGCCATGTTTTGTCCAAGCGGGTCCGTAGAGACTATGGGATCATAGCTCCCGCTTGCCGAAAGTCTGTGCCTCTACCTATCAAACTGTCGGTGAAGGACTCGGTTGAAGAGTATTATCCTCCTTATTCAATCCTTGAAGAAAATCCCCCTAATGCAAATGCACCTACAACAAACAACTAAGGAGGTTCTGGTTACTCCATGTGTTGTTCAACTTTTCTTTCTTAATTTGCTCCATAGTTTACTAGATTACTGTTTTATAGGATTATACAGACAATGCCATGCCTTTGGAACCCCCTAGTCTCCCTACTCAGGGCAGGGATTTTGTAATTTTGAACATCATCATTTCAAACCTTTTGATATCCTGGGGTGGTGGCTTCACTCCCTCAGGCCACCGCAGACTGTAACTCCCTATGTTTTTTTGACTTTTTACGTTTAATAGAATATTGCAGCTTTACCAAAAAAAAGTTGAAAAATAGATTTTTTAATATGTTAAATGGATTATTTGGTGTGTGATAGGGGATAGAATCCTTTGCTTTGAGCCAAAACTAACTAAACTAACTAAATTTTGGAGATTGACAACCAAAAGTATCATAATAATAGAACATTGAAATGGGCATTGGTTGAAATTTTATTAAAACATTGAGATTGGCTTAGACAAGAACAAATATTTGAGATTGACATTTGGAAAGGAATTTTAGACAAATGTTGATATCTACACCTCTAAGAATTTGGGTAGCAACTAAAAGGTTTCCCTCTATTATAACTCTCTTTTGTTCATCCACTGGAACATAATTATATTGATTTGGATGCTACTTAAAACACACTGGAATAAAACATGATTTGAAAAAAATGAGAAATACACAAATAAATTTGATAGTAAAAAAACACATCAAGTTAAAGATTGACTTTTGAAAAATTAAGACATTTTTCATCACATTGATGCTAAACTTGTAAACACACAAAAAACATTGGTAATGTTTAAAGCCACTCCATGGAATGTTAAGCAAATCCAACATTGATAGTTTTTCTCTCATTGTATTATGACTAATTTATTTGATAATATCTAATTCTCAAATTATTAGTCAATTTTTTTTTGTAAGATTCAAACTATATTATATCAATTAGAGAAAAAAAAAGTACATCAAACATTACAAAAATCGAATGGGGGCCTCATAGACCGACCAGGATAGATCCCTATTGAACCAGATACAAAAAGTTCTCATAAAAAATTGCGGTAGTAGTAGAGAGCAACCCCTTGTCTTCATCTTCTCACCAAAATTATTAGATTGTCTCTTAAACTGACTAACCAATACTAAATCTAAATACAAAGCCAAATTACAAACATAAGTAAGAAGCATAACTGGAGAGAACTAGACTTTGAAACCACAAGACATCATCTGGAACCCTGCCTCAGCATCCTAGGAGAGACGTGCATCACCACCATGGGCCAAAGGCTGCATCTAAGGTAGGTGAATACCCAACCTCTATGCAATAGCATCATTCTTCCGGTGCATCATCTTGGCCTCGCAATGTTGCTCCTTCCAATTTTCCACAAGAGTTTTCGCTCTTGCCTCCTTCGCCTGATGCTCACACAGCTCTTGACCGAGCATATTTTTCATTACCCAGTATAATTCCACGATCCTCTCATATAGAACTAACCTTCTAGCAAAATTTCCAAGGTCAAGGACCCTGTCCTCAATCATCTTAGCCTCCTGCTTCAACTTATCAGAATCCAGATCCACCCATAGACGAGCCTCGATATCCTCAATATCTCTCTTAAACTCCGTGGGGAGGCCCAGTTGGAAGAATTGAGCCTCCTAAGCAGTGCATAGTTGTGCTCTTGTCACCGTCCTCCCACTCTCAAGATTTTTCCCTTTTGAGGCCCTTCGATTCCTCGAATGCCTGCCCTCCATGTTTAAACTCGGGTCTTGCATACTCAGACTAGTGCTCACCCACCTCTCAAGCTTCTTAATACCCTCTTTGTCCACCTTTACAAAATAAATATACCAGTGACGACGATTGTGGCCTCCCTTCATGACATTATATAGAAACTTACCATTAATGGAAATAATGAGGACATATCCCCAAGTGGTACCTGATCTAATCTGTGCCATCTCCTTAATATCAATACCACAAGCAAAAAGGATGTCCCGCTCAGCCCAAGAGTTAATACACACGCGTGGTAGCAGATCCTAAACCTGGCAAAAAGAATAGTTTTCCCTTCCTTTACTACCTTTGTACATACCTTTTAAATAACCGTCCACCTGCCAGTTCAAGCATTGATCGCTTAGTGCATGTCCATATGCATGCATCATGAATAAATCAATGATTCAGATTAGTGGCATCCTCCTAATGGGACACCTCCAAGGCTAATGAATCCTCACACTGTGTGCAGATAGTCCCATCTGTCAAATCACTTAATGCCCCTTCCTTAAACGTGATGCAATCTCAGATCCCCAAATTTTCCAAGATATCAACCACCTTGTTCACTTGTAATTTGGTGTGGGGAAACATGCACACCTTGTCATCCATAAGGCATACAACTAATATTTATATCCTGCATTCTAGACACCATTGAAATGACACCTTAGAGCTATTCTTGCCACATTGAAGACTGATTTCCATGTCAATAACCACTTGGGAGTCCCCTTCCACAATGAGAGGGAACCAATCCTTCCTCTGCGCCAAAAGGAGTCTATGAATAATACCTTCCAATTATGTCGCATTGTTAGACTCCCAACCAATAA
This sequence comes from Larix kaempferi, assembly GCA_027924585.1. Lineage (NCBI taxonomy): Eukaryota > Viridiplantae > Streptophyta > Pinopsida > Pinales > Pinaceae > Larix > Larix kaempferi. The sequence goes on from BSBM01000662.1 coordinate 6,939,694, forward strand.
ACCTCAAGAAAATTCCCAGGACAGACCCGTCCTGATTTCTAAACTTGGATTCCCGGGTCTCTATAATAGTTTTTCAAACCTTTCACGTATTATGGGAATCCAAAAACCTTATGAGGTTTGAAAAATCATACATGCTCTGGATCTTTGGTTGTTCTTGCCATGCCTCACTCCAAAAATTGGTTGTCTCCCCATTCATTATTTCCCAGAAACTGAAATCTTGTGTTAGCTTCCTCCCTCTGAGCGATGAGAGGAAAATGTGAGATCCACGAAACAAATTCGAAAACCGGATAAGGTTCTTTTTGTTCCAGTTCGGGGCATACTTATGCATCCACAACCTTTCCCAGTGTTTCATATCATGGGAAATACACTGCCACCATACTTTTGCTCCACATACCTCATTATTTTTCTCTAGATCCTGCAACCCTAGACTACCTTGAAGCTTCATCTTGCAGATTTCCTCCCATTTAACCAATGCCCATTTGGATTTCTCACTATAACCACTCCATAGAAATTTCCTTTGGATGTTTCAAATTTCCTTAAAAATGGATTTCAGGGTCACCAACACCGAGAAGAGGCAGAGAGGCATGGCGTGCAAAACTACTTTAACTAGCACAATCCTACTAGCCAGATTCAAAGGTCGAAAAGTCTAGTTCGCAAGCCTCTTCTTCATTATGTCCAGCAACTCCACCCACAATCCCTTCTAAACCACAGAGTCGGACAGAGGGGGCCCGAGGTATTTGGACAGAAGGGAGCTCTCTTGGAAGCCAAGAATGTGACATATATTATGTCTAGTAACCCTGGGAGTGTTAAAAAAGAAGACTTGAGATTTCCTATCCTTCACTTTGAGTCCAGAAGCAGTGGCAAACAAACTGAGACATTTTTTGATAGCCCTCTCTTCCTAGACTGAAGGGTGCACCATCATCATTGTATCATCCACAAATTTTTGGTGATATTGTTGATCTCCCTAGAGATGAACATTTAAACCCCTTAATTCTTGGGAATCTATCATAACTTTGATCATTCTTCCCATCCCTTCTGCCATCATAACAAAGAGGAAAGGGGAAAGAGGGTCCCCCTGCCTAATACCCCGATATGGCCAAAAAGTTTCAGTAGGAGACCCATTTAAAAGAATAGCAAAGAAGGCTGAAGAGACCAAAATCATGACCCACTAGATCCAGTCTACTCTAAATCCAAACACCCTCAGCACCTTCCTCATGTAGTTCCAGTTGAGTTTGTCGTAGGCTTTAGCAATATATAATTTTAGCATCATTCCAGGGGACTTCATTATTTTTAGAGAATGGAGAACTTCATGAACTAAAATGATTCCATACAAAATCTTCCTACCCTTGACAAAACTCGATTGTTCCAGGGAAATGAGACAAGGGAGGGTGGGATTAAGCCTATTATCTATAACCTTCATTACAATCTTATAAATGACATTGCATAGAGCAATTGGTCGAAACATTCCTGTCGAATCATCCCCCTTAGATTTGGGGATGAGAGTCAGAAACATAGCATTGAAAGCATTGAGAATACCTTGCATTTGACGAGAGTCCTCCATAATTCTCCATACTTCAATTTTGATAAGATCCCAAAAGAAATGCTAAAAATTATCGTAAAACCATCGAGGCTAGGGGCTTTACCATCTTCCATCTGTTGAATGGCTTCCTCAACTTCCTCCAAAGAGATAGGCTACATCATAATATCATTCTATGAATCAGAGACTAAGGAAGGAATATGTTGAGTAACCTTGTCTATATCATGCCTCCTATCGAGGCGTTGTTCCTCCATATTGTCCCTGAAAAAATGAAGGAGCTCCCCTTCAATCTCCTCCCTTCATTCCAGCCTGTCCTCGCTCTCTCTCTTAAGCATGAGGATCCTGTTTTTCTGGTGGTGTTGCATGGCCGATATATGGAATTTTTTTTCATTTCGCTCCCCTTCCTTAAGCCAAGTAACCCTGGACTTCCACTTCAAAAGAATTTCTCCCGTCTTTCCCTTTCCATTAATTGTGTAGTCACAAAGGTCTCTTCTTCCTTCAAATCCAAGGGGTACACATCCCTCATTCCTTTCTCCTGGATCGATTCAAGTCTTTGTTCCAACTGCCTCTTGTTTGTAAATATATTTCCAAACTCCTCTTTGTTCCACTTTTTTATTTTTCCTTTGATAGCCATGAGCTTATGTTGGATGTGATACATACTACATGTGTCTACGGACCCAATTCCGACCATCATTGATCCACCTTTCCTTTGAACTCTAGATGACTTAACAAGATTTGTTCGAAATGGAAGGGCTTCTTAAACTGAGATCTGATAGCACTCCAAAAAATGTTGACGTTCCAATGATTCGATCTTGCCGATGGGAGAACCAGATCTGATAGCTCACTACCCGTGTCCAGCACAGATTTCGACACAAGAAATCTATCCAGACGCGAGGTAATGTGGTGATCCCCCCCTCTTGTTATTATAGGTAAAGGATCCATTCCTTATTTCAATATCAACCAATTGCACATATTCTAGGATTTTCCCAAACCTTCTACACTCTCCATCCGAGTGTCGTTTTCCCCCTTTCTTCTCATATAGGGAGGTTATCATGTTAAAATATCCTCCCACTATCTAATGTTTTCCTTACATCCATTGATGTAGCATCCTAAGGGAGTCCAGAAACTCTATCTTAAAATGTGATGAGTTTTGACCATGAACATCCGTTAGCACTCCCCCTACTGGGATACCAATTACTTGAAATTATGCTAATAAGGATCAAGAAGTCACAAGAAAATTTTCAAGGTCCACCAGGGTTAGGTTCCAAAGGATCCCCAATCCACCTACCGCATTGATTCCTGATGCTTCACACTCCTTCCAAACCTTCCTACCAATATGCTTGAGTTGAAACTCTGAGTATTTGGTTTCTTCGAGAAACACAATGGCAAGGTTTTCCTTCTTGATCTTTCTACTTAATATTCAAACTTTTTGAGGGTTGTTCGATCCCCTTATATTCTAGGTTATGATATTCATTAATGAACCACTTGGTTAAAGACCCAAAGTAGCCCAGATAGTGGGGTATTGACTTGACTCAATCAACTTAAGGCCTGCCTCAGCGATCCGCTACATGTTTGATTTTCTTCTTGGTTTCTTCCCATGTTACTCATACTTCCACTTGTTATCCTTATGCTGGAGAGGCTCAATCCCTAGGGGAGACATAACCCGATCCTTGAGAATAGCCTCTTGGAGCAGAGAGAGCTGATGATAGGGAACATAATCGTCCATTTTATATCCGCAAGACTTTTCGATACTATCCAAATCTAGCTCTCTGATGTCCATGTCTTTTGCTTCTTCCTCCACCTACTGCAAGAATTAGGGGGGTACCATCTACCCCACTTCCATACCCTTTCTATGGGGTGACTAATCTTGTTTCCCTTCTCCCCTACTATTTTTCACATGTCTCGTAGCATCCTGATCTTTACTAGGAACCATAGGGTCAACACCCATTTCCAAACTCTCCTGCATCAGATCTGAATCCTGTTGAGAGCTGAGGATCTCGAACTGATTCGATATCGTGGGTTTTTTATGAATATATGGAGCCCCCTATTTTTTCCTAACCCATTTATTGGAAGGGTTCTTGGAGAAACCCTCTTCATCAGTCTCAGCATTTGGCTTAGGAGGGATTGGGGGTTTGTTCATCGAGAAATCCTGAAAGAGGTGACTGTAAACATGGCAACAGGGGCATCTGAAGGGGATCTGCTCATAATCTAATGGTTGCCTCCAATCCTCGTCTTCCCTATTAATTTTTCAATAATTTCATTCAATATTATCTAGGATCACTAAGAGATTAACATGTACAGCATATCAATCATAAACACAAGAGACAATAGACACAGAGTTTCCTTGGGGAAAACCAAGAAGGTGAAAAACCCCACAACTTCCTCAAAGATAGAATAAGCCACAATACAAGATCACAATGATCGAACCCAAAGAGATGTCTCTAGCAGATACTCCTCCTCCTCCACTTGTGCGCAACTCTCTCTCTCAACTATGTGAGTTTGAGAAGTGAATGAATGAATAGAATGAGAGACACAACCTCTCTATTTATACACTAACTTGACCTGCCAATAAACTAACTGGGTCAACTTCCTAAGGAAGTCTAATAACCCACTCACATAATATAATCAGGGTCGAACCCACACTAGTGGTCTAATAACCCATCAAATATAAGTTGCGACACTTGTAACACTTGCGACACTTACAAATACAAATGATGACACTTCTGATTGGAGGAATAATACATCTCCATCATACATATAACAAAGTACAAGTGTAATACATAGAAGAATATCTTCCGAAGTTACAAATACATCAACACTCCCTCTTAACTAGGAAGGTATTCTTTCGACACAGGGCATCAATACATAGCACCACAAGTCTTCAGTTCTGGAGCTGGATCATCGTCACTGGATCACAGAGCATCATCATCATCACTGCTGCTATACTCGGCATCTCGATCACTGGGCTATCTCATAATTCTTCTCGTCATAGGAAGTTCTACAGAGCCAGCCCTTTTTCATGCTGGATGTAGGCATAGACTCCTGTAGGTCTTCATCATCTCTACGAGTGGTCTGATAGAGGTGGTATGTCAGGACTGATTATGTGCATATGCAAAACCTGACAAGAGTATCCCAGGAACAGTTTACGTGCCTAAGCACGACCGGCAAGATCTCCCAGGACTAATTACATGCATCCCTTCATAAAACCTTTAAAGAGTATCCTAGGATTAGTTTATGTGCCTCAGCACGACCAGCAATATTCTCTAAAGAGCATCCTAGGACTTATTACGAGCACACATCTCAACCTATCGGATCTCCATGATTGATTACATGTGATTAGGAAAGACCTTAAAAGAATATCCCAGGATCAGTTTACGTGCCTAAGCACGACCGACAAGATATCTAAAGAGAATCCCAGGACTTATTACAAGCACACAGCTCAACCTACCGGATCTCCAGGATTGATTACATGCCTCCCTAGCAAAACCTCGAAAGAGCATCTTAGCACAGACTATAGGATCTCCCAGTATCTTTTCTATGCTATCTGCACAACCTGCCACATATCCTCGACCTCTGAGTATCATCTTGAAACTCATGATCCACCTGATCATCCTTGCATGGAGCATCATCCTGATGCTAATGATCAACCTGATCATCAGCATACCGTACATCATCATTATGTACATCATCATCACATGATTCTCTTGATCATCATATAGTACATCACCGTAATGTACATCATCATCACATGATCATCATGATCATCATCATAGCATCGTCCTGATGCATATCATCACATATGATCATCCTGATCATCATCATAGCAGTAACTAGAGCATCGTCCTGATGCTCACCACACAACGCTTACATCCATAGCCATGGGAAGGATCCTCCTACCGCCATGCTTGGAATAGCTCCACCAAATGTGTCCCATCACTTTTTCCTCGAATTATCTTCTATCTGAAGAACACCAAGTCTCTCTCTGAAGTACTCAAACTTCACTTTGGCTAGTGGTTTAGTCAACACATCTGCAACCTGCTCATCCATCGCAACATACAGGAGCTTCACTGATCCTCTCTGCACCATATCCCTGATATAGTGATATTTGATCTCGATGTGCTTCAAACTGTCATGGAACACCGGGTTCTCAGACAACTTCACACAACTCTGGTTGTCACAAAAGATACAGGTAGCATCCAATGGGAGATCAAATAACTCAGATAGTAGCTTCCTAAGCCATACTGCCTCACAACTGGCCGAACAAGCTGCAACATACTCTGCTTCGACTATACTCAGTGCTACGCAGGACTGCTTCCTGCTAAGCCAAGAGATCACACCTGATGCCATACTGAAGCAACACCCCGAAGTGCTCTTCCTATCTGCAGCACTGCCTGCCCAATCTGAATCAACATAACCCTCCAAGTTAAACTTTCAATTCACATCATACTTGAGCCCATAGTCAACCGTACCCTTCAGGTACCTAAGAATATGCTTTACAACAATAAGGTGAACATGTCTAGGATCCATCAGGAACTCTCTCAATGTGTTCACCGCAAAGAAAATATATGGTCTCAAGTTCATCAGGTACATCAAGGACCCAATCTGATGATACACCATGACATCAACCGACTCAGATGAAGCATCGCACAGAAGCTTCAGGTTCGATGCCATAGGTGTGTCCATGGCTTTGCAGTCCATCATCCCAAACCGCTTCAGTATCTCTATTGCATACTTCCCTTATCCAAGGAAGATTCCATCTGCGCTCTGCCACACCTCCATGCCTAGAAAGTAATGCATCATACCCAAGTCCTTCATCTCGAACTCGACAGTAAGCTTCCTCTCCGTGTCAACAATCAATCTATCCTCACCTGTAACAAACATGTCATCCACATACAATAGTAGTATCACTGGATTTCCTTCCTCAACCTTGTAGTAAAGGTTGGAATCCACTTTACTCTTGGTAAAGCCCAAAATGGATAGAGAGTTGTCTATCCTACCATACCAAGTCCTAGGATCTTGCTTCAAGCCATACAAGGCCTTCTTCAACTTGCACACATATGACTTCCTGTCATGTGTCTCAAAACCGAGTGGTTGCTCCACATACACTTCCTCTTCGACTACACCATTCAAGAAAGCTATCTTGACATCCATCTGGTGTATCTTCCACTTCATCACTACAGCCATAGCAAGTACTGTTTTGATGAAAGTGTATCTGGCTACAGGAGAAAAAGTCTCTTCATAATCTATTCCCTCTTTCTGGGAGAATCCACGAGCTACAAACCTCGCCTTGTATTTCTCTATGCTACCATCTGTAGCATGCTTGATCTTATAGATCCACTTGGAAGTCACAACAGACTTCCCTTTAGGTCTTGGGACCACATCCCAAACATCATTCTTCATGATCGACTAGTATTCCTCGACCGTGGATTCCTTCCATTCTTTGTTTTCCGCTGCTTCTTCATAACTGGAAGGTTCTTTGTTCAAAATGTCACAGAGCAAGGCAACATAGTTGGTGTGTGACCTTGTCCTCTTTCTTTCTCTATGTTCCTCTTTTGGAATACCATACCTTTCTACATCTTGGATGATGTCTCTAGCCCATGTTGGTTTCCTCTTATGAGAGTTCTTCTCACGAGGTGGATCTATAGGTTCTTGTGGATCTTCTATTTCATGATCTACTTCTGGTATTGCTTCATTCATAGTGGTGTCTTGAATTCTGGTTACCCTTGGTTCTTCATTGTCTTCAACAGGTGTCTTCCTGGATTTGATGTATGTTGAGTCTTCATCAAAAGTTACATCCCTGCTGATGTCAATCTTCTTGAACCCTGGAAAGTAGATTCTGTAAGCCTCCGAGCTTTCACTATAACCCACAAAGATGCCCTTCTTTCCTGAAGGATATAGCTTTGTCCTCTTTTCCTTTGGAATGTGTGTGTATACTAGACATCCAAATATTCTGAGATGGCTAACTTCTGGTTTCTTGCTAGAGAAAACTTCTTCGGGTGTCTTGTTGTCAAGTATCTTGTGAGGTGTTCTGTTTTGCACATATACAACTATCCTAGTTGCTTATGCCCATAGGTGCATAGGCAGATCCTGGTCATGAAGCATTTCCCGTGCTGCTTCCATGATTGTTCTATTCTTTCTTTCTGCAACTCCACTCTGTTGTGGATTGTAAGGAGTAGTCAACTCCCTCTTAATCCCTGAATCACTGCATAACTTCTTGAAGTCTCCTGAAGTGAATTCTCCGCCATTGTCGAATCTGAAGGTCTTGCCCTTCTTATCATTTTGATTTTCTATCAAGGATTTGAATTCCTTGAACTTATCAAACACTTCATCTTTATTCTTCAAGAAATAAACCCAAGTCTTCCTAGAGAAATCATCAATGAAGGAAACATAGTATACATACCCACTCAGAGAACTGGATGACATTGGACTGCATACATCGGAGTGGATAATCTCCAAGATTCCTTTTGCTTTGCTTTCACTGCTTGGAAATTCCTTCTTTGTGTTCTTTCCTTTTGCACACCCATTGCAAATACCTTCATGCTTTGACTGGATTTCAGGAAGACCCTCTATTGCTTTGCTTGCAATTGGAAGTGCTCTATAGTGCATGTGTGCAAGACTTCTATTCCAAAGTTCACTTGGCTCCATGGATTCAAGTACCATGGCATGTTCAGGTTGTCCCTTCAACTTGTACAATCCTGCCTCTTTCTCTCCAATCACCACTGCATCATCTAATGTCTTACCCTTTGGCCACATGAGTACTTGGCCATCTATAAATGCAACTCTCATTCCCTTTGCATCCAAAGATGATATGGAGAGAAGATTCTTCTTGAGTCCAGGTACATAGAGAACATCTTTCATCTTCAAAGACTTCCCAGAGTCTAACTTGTAGGAGGCTTCACCACTTCCTTTTATAGGATATTAATAGTCATCCCCAAGTTTCAGCTTGTGAGGTGACTCATGTTCAGATAGGTCTACAAAGGATTCTTTAAATCCCGTCATGTGTTTGGACGCCCCACTATCAATAAGCCAATCATCACATCCATGTGAGATAGTACATTTGAGAGCAGAGATCAACACATATTCTTCCTCACTTGAAGAGTCTTCACTTTCTGCCCTATTCTTCTTCTTGGGAGGTTCATCATCCTCAGCAGCATGAGCATGATACCTCTTCTTGATGTTCTTGTTGTTGTTGTTGGAGTCTTTCCTTCTCTTGGGACATTCAGAAGCAAAGTGTCCTTTCTCATTGCATGAGAAGCATCTTATATATTTCTTATCTTTTGGATGGTAGTGAGAAGATTTCTTGTGATGAGGTGGTTCTCTCTTGAACTTGCTTTTCTTGGTGTGTGCTGTGAGAGCTTGATCTTCACTTCCCATCTTTTCTTCTCGGGCCACAAGCCTAGCTTCTTCTTGTGAACATTCCTCCCATAGTCTGTTGAAAGAGATCAAATTCTTTCTTGCATAGATTCCTTGGATGAAGGAGTCCCATGAACTAGGTAGGCCATTCAGTGTGGTCATGACAATTTCTCCATTCTCCACCACTTCATCCACAACTTCAAGTTGTTCCTTGATTTGAGAGACCTTAGAAAAATAGGATTGGATGGTCTCTCCATTCTGGATCTTTACCCCTTTCAATTGGTTCCGTAGAGTCATCTTCTGATTTATGTTCTTTCCTTCAAACAACTTAGTCAAAGAGTCAAACATCTCCTTAGGTGTCTTTAGGGAAGACACATGGGGTATGAGATAGTCCTTAATAGAATCAACAATGATTCTCTTGGCTTTGACCAAGTTCTTCTTCTATAAGGCCTTAGCCTCTTCTCCCTCTGGGACTGGAACCTATGCACTTATGTAAGTGTCCAACTCATTCTCTTCTAGGATTAACCCAATCCTATACTTCTAGGCTCGGAAGTTATCAGCTCCTTCAAGCTTATCCTCAAGCTTGGTGTGGTGAGACATCTTAAAGAGTACTTCAAATGGAAATAGAAAGTTTTAGGTCTTACCACTTGATTTGCTGAAAACTGGAGCTGGAGTTGGATTAGGGTTTGTCAGAGAAACCCTAAAAATTCAAACCTTGAATTTCAAACTTATGAAAGGATAGAAAGATGCACCTTGTTGAGCTGGTCAAGCTAGTATACTTTGATTTTGAGATCTGCAAAATTTGACCCCTCAAAATTGCCTTTGAAACTTCTGGATTCACTAGACAGGACCCCGAACTAGGGTTTGATTTTCTCGTAGCTTCACCCAACCAAAAAGCTCGATCTCGTGCTCTAAAATTCGATTTTTCTAAGGATATTCCAGTTGTGGTCTCAAATTCCAAAAATTTCAACTTTTTTTGAAACCATAATTTCCCGCAGTAGTGACGAGCCAAAAACTGAAAAAGCTCAAAATTGAATTATGTCTCGACAGAAAGATGTGCCCTTTCTAGGAGATTCAATCTAGCCTCCTGCCTTTGATGATCTATGGAGAGAAACCCAAAAATTAAGAAGCCTTAGCTTCCGCAGCTGCACAGTGCCTTCTTCTTAGGTCAGCTATGATACCATGTTAATTTTTTCAATAATTTAATTCAATATTATCTAGGATCACTAAGAGAATAACATGTACATCATATCAATCATAAACACAAGACACAATAGGCACAAAGTTTCCTTGGGGAAAACCAAGAAGGTGAAAAACCCCGCAACTTCCTCAGAGATAGACTAAGCCACAATACAAGATCATAATGATCAAACCCAAAGAGATGTCTCTAGCAGATACTCCTCCTCCTCCACTTGTGCTCAACTCTCTCTCTCAACTATGTGAGTTTGAGAAGTGAATGAATGAATAGAATGAGAGACACAACCTCTCTATTTATACACTGACTTGACCTGCCAATAAACTAACTAGGTCGGCTTCCTAAGGAAGTCTAATAACCCACTCACATAATATAATCAAGGCCGACCCCACACTAGTGGTCTAATAACCCATCAAATATAAGTTGCGAGACTTGCAACACTTGCAACACTTACAAATACAAATGACGACACTTCTGATTGGAGGAATAATACATCTCCATCGCACATATAACACATTACAAGTGTAATACATAGAAGAATATCTTCCGAAGTTACAAATACATCAACATTCCCAAGTGAGATATATAGCTTCAGGAAGATCTTTTGTGACGTCCATATACACAGATATACATGTGTAAGAGGTATAATGCTTGGATTTCATCTATTCCAAGATTTTAATGAAAGATTCAAGTGTGTTACCAATATCTTCCAGGATCTCAGGCTCCCAACATTCCCCTGGAAGATAGTATAGTCTGATCCAAACATGATCAATTATGAGATCCTCTTTCTAAGGACGGAACCGTTCCTTGCATTGCTTGAGAAACATACCTGTCGAATAAAATAAATAGGTGCCTCCATCTATCGCCCTATTGCGACCCTCAAGAGTTATAAAATTCACAGTAAAAAAACCCTTGGACCCCAGATGGAGATCATAGTGGCCCCTGGGTTTCTAGGTTGAATTGATCCACCAGATCAGGGCCTTTTCAGAGGGGGGTAACCCTACAAATTTACCCATCAATGCGTGGTCCTTCATATACTAGATGTGATCCCGGAGCTTATCCAATCTGATTTGCACAGCAGGAATCTGATCTAATCTGGGGAGGCCCAGGCGCCTTCCCCTTCCACCTTGCTCCTAAGACGTATTCTTCTGCCCCCAACCCTCTCCTCCCATCTCATGCATTGGAACTTGGACGCTCCCGATCTGAATACATCTAGACGAGATCCCAAAGGAAGGGGTCATCCCTCCCCCCATACTTACAACCATTCGCTTCCATCAAAAGCCCCTCCTCCTGATCTCCTCATTAGCAAGGAAACAATAATATGAAAGAAACTTGCAAAGAAAAACCTCACATCCCAATTCTCGTCCAATGAAAAATATCTAATAAATCCCAAATTAGTAGTCAATTATGTGAACGTAACTTTTACATTAGATTATAACCCATATAGGATCCTTATACTTCAACACCCTTCTTAATGCTACAATACAAGGAATTACAACAAAAACATAAAATGAAAAAAGTAATCTTTAAGTAGATTCTCTCCTTGACATATATGGAATCTTATAAGTACTCCATCATGCTATCTTTTCACCCTTGCAAGGGTAGAATTCTAGAATTTATGAATCTTCTAAATTCCCAAGTTTTTTAATTCCTTGCATTATTCTAAATTCCCAAGTTCCTGAATTCCTCAAATTTCTAAAATCCATAATGATTGAGATTCCCAATTAAATGGACAACAATTCATGTTGAGTTAAACCTTCTTTTATTCCTCTATGTTTTGAAAAATAAACCACTTGGAATACAAATTCACAATTTGACACCATCATTCATTGCCTTTGACTCATTAGGGTTAGGAGCTATTTTACTTTCTTAAAGAGTAAATGCTCCACATCTAGTCTCAAATAAACTCATCAAAAACATATTCTGAGAACTTAAAAACAAAACTATATGTATAATCTTTTGATTTATGGAATGATAATTTTTCATTTTTTAAAAGAAAAGAGAGAATATATAATGATAAAAATTTGTTTCATCCCCCCCTCTTCTTTCAACAAGAAAATAACTCTTCTTCCAAGAAGTAAACATTATATTTAGCCCTCTTTTCTTTCAAAGATTAAAATAAAATAAAATTTCAGTGATATTTTAACTCAAAAAATCACATAGATACCTCTACTTCTTGCCTTATACGGGCTCATATTTCTCTATCACTTTGTACTTTGTATTTTTCTACTCTTATGGGTGTCTTCTCTTCTTAGTGGCGGTTGTATGATGTGTGTGGCTCTAATCAATTCTCTCAAATCTCACACAACACTTTTTTCTTTAGCGATTAGCAGTTGGCTTCATGTATTAGATGCACGAATCAATCTTGGCTCCAGTTCATGACAACTCCACAAATGATTAAATTGGTTTTTCTTGTTGAACCTTTTATCTAGATCACAACCTCATTGAAATTCAATTACTTCATCTTAATTTTTTACTTTATTGCTCAAGAGCTTCCAGTTCTGATACCATGTTAGACTTTTAAACACGCATAAAATATTAGAGACATGATAATAATGTACTCCCATGAAATATTCTTTTATTACAATGAAGTCATTTGAACAACGGGTTTGGTCTCATTTTATGTCATTGGCTTGGTGATTGTTCTATCATTATAACATAACTACTTTATTTGATAATATCTAATTCAGAATTTATTAGCCATTTATATGAACATGACTCTACATTATAATGTAACCACTATTGAGATGTTATAATTCAATAATAAACCCATTAAATTAAAACATGATTTGAAAAAAATAGAGAAATACACAAAGAAATTTGATCATAAAACAAAACATGTTGAGATAAAGATTAACACCTAAAAAAAAACACTTATAATTACACAAACCAAGACCCAAATTCATTATTTTTCCCAAAAGTCATTTTACATGTAATCCATGTTGAATCCCAAGTGATACTGTGAGGGGGGGTGAATCAGTATCATGCACAATCTTAATATTTATATATAATTTTTCACTTGATAATTCATACACCAATACCAAAGCAATTATCAACATAGAAAAACACTATGCGCAGAGTATTTATAAATAAACTTTATATAGATATAATATTTGATTACATAAATGGTTGGGAGACACCAATCTCCAATAAAGGTGTGAGCACTCACTCATAGATTTTGCAGACACCGATCTGACAAGGACACCAATCCCTTGTGTAAGCACCAACTTACTGTTTATAGGCACCAACCCGTGAGGACACCAATCCTCTACGCAAGCACCAACTTTATACTTACAGGCACCAACCTGTAAGGACACCGATCCTTTGCACAAGCACCAAATTGCTATTTATAGGCACCAACCTATGAGGACACCAATCCTTTGCGCAAGCACCAACTTGTTATATTTAGGCAACAACCTGTAAGAGACCAAAATATCTTGTCCTTGCCCCTTCCTGCCTCCCTGAGATGGATATAGTTTGAGATATAGGCCAGTAACTGTGTTCCTCTGTCACACTCTAATCTGTGCACTTTCCTTATCTTACTCTGCACATTCTTTTGTATGCACTCTTCTACATACTCTTCTATGCACACTCTACTATCTACTATGCACACTTTGTGTTGTGCACTCTACTCTATGCACTCTTCTCTGTGCACTCAACTCTGCACACTCTACTCTGCGCAAAAAAATCTACACTGTTGTCACACTGTCACACACTACACTGTGCAAGATAATTCTGACTGATGTGCATCCATCACAATACCTACTTTCTTCCTTAACAAGAAAACATCTCTTCATCTTCACAAGGTGTGCCTCCATAGACTTCAAAGCATCTTCAAGAATCTAGAACATCTTCTCCTTGGAATTGCACACCTTTTCAAAGCTCCATACTTGCTTAGATGGATAATAAAATGAGGAGGGCGCTCCACTTACTTATACAGGTCTTAGATCACTTTCTGGGCTGAAATAACATTGTATAATATCATGGCAGGGCCAACATAACATTGTATAATATCATGGCAGCATAACATTGTATAATATCATGGTAGGTCTGACATAACATTGTATAATATCATGGCAGGGCCGACCTAACATTATGTCTAGGTTATCTTCGCAAAATATTTCATATCTCCTCATTCCTATGGAGTTAGAGGAACTTCTATATACCGTTGGAAAGGTCTTGGAACAAGATTTCCAACCATGCAACTTATACTCCAATTTAAGCAATATATCTAGAGCTAAAATTCCTTCAATGATAGGGTATCCAAATTGGTCATTCAAAAACAATATTTGCAACAACCTTCATCTTGCCATCTTTATCTATAGTCTCCCCACGTCTTTAACCGTAATGACAACAATATATATCTTATTTTAACATCAATGACTACACTATTTCCAACAATCTCCCCCTTTATCATTGATGGCAACATTGTGAACTAATCCATATTGATGGCAACCTTTTGTAAGCTGTCAGTTGAGAACTCTTGTATGCTCCCCCTATCAGCGTTCAATTCTATGTATTTATCTCCCCTTTTGACATCAATTGCAAAGGTATTATTTTGTATCTTATGTCTTACTTATCTTTGGAAACCTTTGGAAAATTCTGCAACAAATCTACACTTCTATCTCTGTGCAATTTTTTTGAGTTCTCCCCCTGTGCAATTTTGTTTTTGCACAATATTTGCGAGTTCTCCCCCTGCACACCTTTGTTTCTACGTAGTATTTGCAATTTCTTCCCCTTTGAAATCAAAGGGATACTCCCCCTGTACTCATGCTTCTCTTTCTTCTTTTCGTTGCTCCTCCTTTGACTATGTTGACTCCCCCTGTCTTTAAGCTTCATCATTTTCTGTATTTGTTAGTTTCTTGGACTTTTATCCTCTTCTGCATTCTGCAATTTGTTTTACTGTTACTACCAACTCAAAAATATGTAGGAACCAACCTACTGGAGAATTAAGTACAAGAATGCTAGTGTAATCTCTTTATAAACATATTCAACTTTTGCAGCTTCTTATTTCAACATGGTCTTCAGTTTCTATGCTACTTCAACTTTTGCACAGTTCCAACTTATATGTAACTTTAACTTTTGCACTGCTTTTCAAATTCTACGTCGCTTTCAACCTCTACACCGCTTTCAACTTCTACGTTGCTTTCAACTTCTACACTTCTTTCAACTTCTGTGTTGTTTTCAACATCTGTACTGCTTTCAACATCTGCGACATCAGATTAGATGAATTTTGTTCACAGTTCCAATCAAACTTTTCTTGACTAACTGTGTCACTACTTATCAGATTCTAGGTTTCTTAAACTCAAGGATCTTCAATCCTGCTAGGACAACTTCCACACCATTTCTAATTTTCATGAATTTTATGCCCTACCCTCTATATCTTGGAGAAGAGAGGATAAAAAATGAATATTGAGAGATTCATCTCCGAATTCTTCAGTATGCAAAACAATGATGTCCTTTCCTTCAATCAACATACTTCTCATCTTTAAGACAAGAGGCTTGATCTGATTTTCTATTGTTCTTTCACTTTCTGCACATAGAACCAATCTACAAATTTCCTCTTTTTGATCTGCTAATTTTTTCTCCAAACCTCTCTACATTTTTTTTTCTTTTGATTTGCAAGGATACTTCTTCTTTTGTTTAGAGCATATAGAACTGGTTGAGATTCTTCTTCAATCTCCTTTTCTTGTTTTTCTTTCCAAAATTTATTGGATTTCTTTGAGCTCTCACAATCCTGGGCTTTATGGCCAAAGATGTTGCATTTGTAACATACCACATTGTTACGGAACTTTGCAATGTGCCCAGACTTGTTACACTTCCAACATTCAACAATTCTATCAATTGTTTTGAATTTGTTGTCCATAAAGTTACTCTTGGCATATATTTCACAATCCATTTCTTTATGCCCAAAATTATTACAAGAGTAACAACAGCCAAGAAAAGAATTTTTGTACTTGTGTATGTTGTCTCCCTGATAGTGCAGCCCTCATGTACTCACTTTTGTTAGACCTTGGTTGATTACGCTTTCCTCCCATGCTGGTGTATTCTTTGCAATTTGTGTTGACTTCATCCTTCTCCTCAAATGATTTGGAGCTTTCTTCAAGAGTGTTATGATTTTTGTCAAACCCAAGACCAGTCTTGTCATATGGTGATTTTTAACAACTAAGGATGTTATCTAAGATCATGGTGCTCTTCTCAAACTTTGAATTTGTCTCCAACTGGGAAACTGTCTTATCCAATTCTTATTTTAGTGAAAGAATCTCAAGCTCTTGCTTTTGACAAATCGCTTTCTTCTCTTGAAGTTGACTTGTCAAACTTTCTTCAATTTTTCTTGCTCCTTCCACTTGAATTCCTAGACCAATAATAGTCTTTTCAGTCTCTTCATGGTCTTCATGCTTTTCCCTTTTTTATTCTTCTAGGATATCTTCTAACAACTCATTCTTCCTTTTGAGCTTCTTGACTTCATCTAGGCACAAACTAGTTGTCTTTCAAGATCAACTTCATCTTCCTTGTCTTTTGATTCTTCGGGAGCTTTATTTTCATTAGAGGGATCTTTTGTATCCAAGGCAAGATAGACTTATTTGTGATTGCTTGATTCTTTCTCAAACATTTTGATGGGATGGGCTTCTCCTCCAAATAACTCAGCATCAACATGTTCATTTGGCATGTCTTGACTGTCATTTGTTTCCTTAGAAGTTACTTCCTCTTTTGGTGGCTCTTCCTTTTCATCATATTCATCTTCTTGATCATAACACTTTGGTTCTGTGATCATAGGATATTCCTTTGTGTAAATATTTTGTAGCTTGTCCCATAACTCTTTGGTTGACTTACGTTTTCCTACTTTGTTCTTCTTGAAATTTGATAAGCCACTCAAAATTGCATTCATTGCCTCTCCATTGTCTTTTTGTAACTTCTTTGTAGTTGTACCTTTTGGTCGATTCTTTTGGGTTGTATAAGCATTCTCAATTGACTTCCACCTATCAAGTCCAAGTAACTATAAATAGGATTCCATTCTTATACTTCAAAATAAATAATTTGTTCCATTGAACAAAGGGGCTATGTATGTGCTAAGACCAAATTCCTCGCAAGCCATATCTACACAATAATATGCCTTCTAGTGGTTAGACCGTTTATGAAGGAACCGGATCTTATACCAATTGTTGAACCCCAAGTGATACTAAGGGGGGCGTGAACCAATATCACGCGCAATCTTAATATTTATATATAATTTTTCACTTCATAGATCATGCACCAACACCAAAGCAATTATCAACATAGATAAACATTTTGCACATAGTATTTATAAAGAAACTTCATCTTCGCAACAATATTTGCAACAATCTTCATCTTTCCATCTTTATCTATAGTATCCCCATGTCTTTAGCATTAATGACAACAATATATATTTTATTTTGACATCAATGACAACACTATTTCCAACAATCCAAGATACCCAAATAGAATCAGAGTCAACAACAAATATTTCAAATACCACGAGGAAGTGAGAATACAACAACAAGATAAAATTATTATGGTAAACAAAAGTATTAAGGGATTCTCCTTTCCTAACATGAGAATTACAATACATACAACTTCTATAATACAAATAAAGTTTGAAGACTATCCTTGTTAGTTATGTAATGCTAAAAAAAGAGGCACAAAAAACATAAAAGTTATCTGGGTTAGTTATAAATATACCTAATTAATGAGCAAAATCAAAATTAGCATTTAGAAAGTTAAACATCTATATATATATATATAGAGAGAGAGAGAGAGAGAGAGAGAGAGAGAGAGAGAGAGAGAGAGAGAGAGAGAGAGAGAGAGAGAGAGAGAGAGAGAGAGAGAGAGAGAGAGAGAGTTTTGATGGTTTACTACAAACTTAAAGAGGCAAGAGAAGTCAGTTGTAACTAGGAAAGTTCAAATGAGGCTTGCCTACAACTCTTTAATAACCACGTGTAAGCAATAAATGCTCAGTTATAACATATAAATGTTACAAGCCAATACTATAATATGACATATCATAAAGCTTTGTCATTTGGAAATTGGCACATCATTTTCAAACTTTCAGGAAAACTGATTTATTATGCAGGAGTAATAGGAGAAAATAGCCATGTGACTACTTAGCTCACACAAAACATAATTTGCAACATCGAATATGGCTTTAAAAACACACTTGACTAACTCGACTTGAAATAAAACCCTAGGGATTTGTGGGATGAAAAAGTAAATTAATATAGGGTTTAATGGTCATTGCCTATTTTATTTCCTTGCATTAGGGTTTAATGTATTATTTGGTGTATTAGTTCAAAGCATAGGGGTAAAGTGGGAGCAAAAACAAGGGGCAAAATATTTTCAATGGAATTGGTACTCGCAGAAACTGATTTTGTCATTTCTAATTATTTCCATAGAAATTCTATATATTATGATGAAGCAGGGTTTGATGAGTCTTATGAGATATATAAAAGTAAAAATAGTGTGTCAATAAACAATGTAGAAGAATTTCACTAATGAAAACCCATGTTATTTGTAATGAGGGTTTGTAAACATAAAGCAAATGGGGGCACAAAATCAATGCTTTTCCCACTAATATGTTGCACACCAACTAGGGAAAAATGATAATGAGAAAATTTTCCTGCAATAAGATGAGTTTCAAAGCTTTCTATAGCCACAATTGAAAACTATCCACATCTCCTCAGGAATTAGGCTATTTGCATTGAACATAAATCAAAATTAACCATCGAACAAATGCTTCCATATAAGGAAATGGTATGTGTTTATTATTTCAACCATCACTATTAACACTACCCATATCAAATCCCATATTAATCGATGCCCACACCAAACCGCACACTACTAACAACAACCCACATATGTCTTGGTTGCCTATCCTGAATGTTTTCCATCCATGGTATTCTAAAATACATAACCTTATAGAGATTATACACACCATAGAACCTGGTATGTGTTATCAAAATTATGTAGCCAGGATCAGTACAAAGTCTAACCATATTATTGCACACAACTTTGTACCCGCTTCACATCTTATTTATGATCACTAATAATGTGGCGGTCTTATAAATGTTTGAGATAAAAAAAATCTCAAAAAAAATATTTTGTTAACAAATACATGAGCACGCCCATGTATTTAAGTGCCATTGACGTACTTTTCTACCAATCATAAAAATGAGTTTATATAATTTTAAAATTTCATGTTAAATAAATATTTATTAATTATATTTTTATTAAATTTTTATAATAATATCCCCCACGACGGGTTCTATACTCTTGATACGCAGAACCAAGGACATGGATACCTGGAGAATTAATAAAGGTGATGGGACAGGTGAGATGGCAGATGAGCGGGTGAATGGGAAGTTGGAAGCTCTGGCTTGTGATCTCACCAAGAAGCGTTTCAGTAATTCACCTCCATCCATCCCTTCGGCCTCTCAGCTCGTGTTCCGTTGCTATCCAGAAGCAGTTGCGAAGGCTGCAAAGCAATAAGTTCCAAGCGTTGGTGCTTGGTCCCTCACATATAGTTATCTTTGATGAAGATTAGTTTTATTTTGTTTAAAATTAAAATGGTTGTTTTGTTCTGGTTGCACTACACATTTTCGTGGTCCATAACCCACGGCATGTGGGGGATCTGCATGTTTTCTTTGACTCTCATACCTGCTAGACTCTAGTATGTTCAAACTTGGGATTTTTGCTGGTTTTGGTTATGGTTCTACTTGTCTAACCATGCCATCTAGACCCTCACTGCATCTATCTTCATATGTACAATTGTATAATTGCCTTTTTAATGTAATATAATACCGAACTTCACAAAAAGAGTTATAATAATATTCTATATGAATCATGAATTAATAGTTAGTTAAAGCATTTTGAATTTTAAATAAAAATTATACTCCCTACTTAAACAAGACTAAAAAACTCTATTTGCTACATTTATGTTGTAAGGCATCTCCTATTTGAACATCTATATTTATTATATTTACGTCTCATAAGGCATTTCCTATTGTGATGTTTATGTCTCAATGTGATGTCCCAAATGCTTAAGTCGTTAAGATGCGTTCAATGACCGTTGGTGCCCATGCTGTTGCATTTGTTCACAACATTGCCACCTAATAATTGGTCAATATCTGATTGTATATGCCACGTGTTCTCGCCTACAAAAGTGTCCTTCGTGAGATTTGCATGTATGTAAGTCTCTAGGAAAAAGTGTATTTCTTATGTTTGATCGGTTTGCGATTCTTCCTCTACACTAGTCGAAGAGACAACATCGATGGTGGGTGTCACAACAAACAACATCAGTGGTGGGTGCCAATTTTCTATCAAGCTATGTGTGCCACTAAGTCTAAAAGTCTTAATGTTGCAATAAGTCTCTATCTCTTATCATTTCCATTACTCTCAATGCCAGGATCTCACCATGTATAGTGATTGTGTTTAAAATTGTAGGTTAATGCTTGAATGGTTGTTGAGCTTCATTGATGGCTCATTCATTATGGTGCTAGAGCTTATTTTCTTGGTGGACTCCATCCATGAGTCAATTGAGTGCGAGGAGAGCCAATAAAAGTATAGCAATACTTTTCTTGATAATACAGGCGAGACGTGGGTGCTCGGGCATGGCCTGAATAAGAGGTCATTCAATGTCAACCTCATCATTTTTAGGCTGTAGTGAAGTGCATCATATGCTCGGGGCCACTATAACTACTGGTGGACATAGCCAAGAAGGTGAATAAGGGCCACCAACTGAGCAGTGGTAACAGCTAGGAGAGCTATAGGTGCAACCACTATTTAGTTTAGACTAGAAAACTTGCAATAGAGAACATGCCAACCGGGCCCCAACTTTATATACAATTCCCGCGATGTGCAGTTCAAGTCCATCAAACTCTTTCCCAAGTATAGGTTTATGTCAAGCCCCACTTTCTCCAATGGGATCCATTCAAATTTTCATAAAAGAGTGGTAGAAATCAGGTGGAAAAAGATAGACCAACAACAACTACTCTCACAACATGAAACTTCAAGCCTAACAAATAATTCCATGACATATTACAGCTAGCATACCATTTAATGAACTATTTTGTCTATTACCTTCATACACAATGTTGTAAGCATTGGAATGATGTATTGTTTTGCTATGGTTCGTTCCATGTTTGAGTTTGAGGATTAGTTGTGAATATCCTGTCCATGAGCAAAAAATTATACCATTATGTGCATCATGCCACATCTCTGGAAACATGGCATTCTTCTCACAAGCCTCATCTATAGTTTTCCAAGAACATTGGCCGCCATAATGCTAGAGCCACACACTCTTCGTCTTTTATTTGTTCTCAAAATTTTGATATACAAAATATATCATCTAGCCACTACAATGAAAACACCTTTTAGCATAGGCTTTTAGTGTTACAAAAATGGGCAAAAAAAAAACAAAAAAACCTCACTAAGACCTCTACCATTAGTAATGGAGGGTTTGGTGAATATCATAACAAATGTTCATTATAACTAAAAAAAATAGGTAGTCGAAGGTTATGATGGAGGTTTTTTTAATCGATGCATATATATCACATGGATGCACTAGTGCATCGTAAACATAATTGTACCAATGCATACAATTTAAATTGTATGCATCGATACTTTTCATTTATATAGTGCCTTGGTGCGTGTAATATGTTTTATAGCATTGGTGTTTATTATCCTTGTTAAACACATCGGTGCTCATTGTTCACAACTATGCACCGGTGTTTATATTTCCATCTACACCATAGTGTCCTATAAATTTAATCATGACGATAATAATCATTGGATTGTCATTTTTTATGGACCTCATTACAGTTCGGATAGATAATCTCATCAATGTTAATGTTATCTCTAAAGCACTAGTGTTGATTCTTACTTGAGCACCGTGATATGCATGTGATTTATCTAATAAAAATCATTGTTGTGACCGCACAATTAATGATTTACATATCCCCCACACCATTTGGTGCATTAAAAAATACAATGCACCAATATATCGATATTTTAATTAAATGTTAAAAAAAATCACTTCATCATTAAAAAATCAAATATTTTGTATAATAATATTGATATTTGAATTTGAATTATTGTGTTTGGATATAATGATTGTACTAATGTGTTATACCATTGGATTACACATACGTTAATTACAATATTTAATCATCCATATATTTAATTACAACATTGGACAATACAATAGAATAAGAAACCCAATTTATTATATATTTTAGGGATTGACCAAGGAGGATTGGTTTAGAATAGAACGAAACAAAGCCTGGGATCCTCTAAAGTATGGAGAGCACTAGTTGATGCATATCCTTCAAAATGAATTTGGACGGCTTGGAAAGTTGGGAATGGCAAAAAAGTGAGATTGGGAGAGGATCCTTGGATTTGAGCTAAGGGAAACTTCAAATTATCAAATGCACTATTGTAAGCCCTTTATGATCAGGGGATTTTCTTTTTAAATGTCGTTTATTCTCAAATGAATAGGAATGCTCGGATGCAAGGATGGGAGACTTCATACAGTTTAAATTTACAAGAGCCCTTGGCAAAAGAGTGAGGACATTATGTAAATGCTCTCTCCCATAGTGCTATGAAATTATCAAAAGAAGAGGAAAATCTCAATTGGTCTAGAGATATGGGAATCAATGTTTATACAATTGGACGGCTTGGAAAGTTGGGAATGGCAAAAATGTGAGATTGGGAGAGGATCCTTGGATTTAAGTGAAGGGAAACTTCAAATTATCAAAGGCACTGTTGTAATCCCTTTATGATCAGGGGATTTTCTTTTTAAATGACGTTGATTCTCAAATGAATAGGAATGCTTGGATGCAAGGATGGGAGACTTCATACAGTTTAAATTTACAAAATCCCTTGGCAAAAGAGTGAGGACATTATGTAAATTCTCTCTCCCATAGTGCTATCAAATTAACAAAAGAAGAAGAAAATCTCAACTGATCTAGAGATATGGGCATTGGTGTTTATACAACTAAGTTACGGTATGCAGCTTGAGTTGAGGAGGATATGAAAGAGGAGAGATTTTGGTGGTGTATACTTGTTTGGAAGATTTTCCATCCATTAAAAACCAAAAATCTTCTTTGGCTAGCACTTACAAACAAATTTTCAACTTGGGATAATGGACAAAAGAGGAATTGGGTGGGACTAGGGAAATGTATTCTTCGCAAGAACTATAGTTAAACCATCAACCATTTGTTTATGAATTGTTATTTCTCCCAGAAGTATGGAAATAGGTCACGAAAGGAAATACCAGCAATCCCAAATGGGATAAGAAATATTTGAGGGATTACTTGATGTATTAGCTTATAGACAGGGCAATAGATGCATATAAGGTTCTGCCTTGTCCTTTTTTTATGGGATTTGGTGGTCTTGAAACCAAATTTTGTTTCAAGTTCGAGTCTTATCTATTGCTCTGGAAGTCCATAATATTAGATTGGCACTTCATGACAATAGAAGAGCCCCTGAGGAGCACTCCACAATCATTGCTGATTCCTTGCATTGATTATGAGACTCCTTGGGGCTTCTTTGATGGAACAAGCCAAGGAGTGCCTAGAACTTGTAGAGAAATGGTAGTGCTTATAATTGACTCTTCACATTACTTTATATTGAAGCTCATTTCTAGTGAAGGTTCAAATAATCAAACTAAATTTTATGCCCTCTAGGTTCTTCTATTTTTTGCTAGTGAAAAAGGATTTAAAAAGCTCCAAATCTTTGGAGACTCAAAGCTTGTAATAGATTGAGAAAATAACAAGTGTAATATTGGTAATTTAGGTTTGGATCCCAGGGGTGGCAGGTACGCGAGGGGTCCTCATTGACCCTAGAGGAAAAGAAGTGACTCAATATTCATGGGGTCTAGGAAGTACAACAAGTAATTATGTGGAAACTTACGCTTTATATATTGAATCAGAAAACATCATGCCTTTGGAATTAATGTAGATCATGATTTTAGGGGATTCCCTTCACGTTGTACACTAGGTTCATAATCGTGTCAATAAAAACAGTAAGATTGAAAATCGCATCTTCAACAGAATTTCTAGCAATATTCAAAGTGTCAAGGAGTATACCTTCTGGCATGTTCGAAAACACAATAACAGTCTAACTGATAAGCTTGCCAATGATGTTTTTCAACTGGATAAATGCATATTGGTGAAATATGTTGAACCTCCATAGAGAAGGTGGAGTTTGTAGGTTCTTAATGTTCAAATATTCCAATGGAAAACACACCCCAAGCAGCATAAAAGGGTGGTGCTTAATTTCCTTAATTGAAATATTAATTAAAGGTAAAAGATGGGTTTTTTGCATGAGGGATCGATGGACACAAGCATATCTCACACCATTTAATTCACACAAGTAATCCATCATTCATTCGTGTGCCTTTCATCCTCCACAACTTGCTTGGCATGGATAGTAGGTTGGCTATTATGGCTTTCAGGGTGGATTCATGCAATGTAGGTGGGATATTAAAGGTTCTTTTATGGATGTTGGGTGAATAAGTCAAGGTGGATGAGGCTCCATCGCAGATAATAGGTTTCATCAAGCTAGTAATTCTTTACTCTAAGGAAACACGAGGAAGGATGGAGGGTCTAGGAAGTACAACAAGTAATTATGTGGAAACTTACGCTTTATATATTGAATCAGAAAACATCATGCCTTTGGAATTAATGTAGATCATGATTTTAGGGGATTCAAATTAGGGGAAAATTGGATGGCATTGAGAAAATGGTTGAGCATCTCAAGTGTCAGATTGATTTGGAGGAACAACACTGAGGTTGATTAGATAACAAGGTTGGGGGAACTGGCATAGCTGGCTTCGAACAACGAAATGAACCATTTGCTTCTTCAAAAACTCTCTCATGAGAGTCATTCCAATGCAGGGGAATTCTCTAAATCTGGGCAAATGGAAATGGAAACATTGCAACAAACTGCATTAGTTCAATTTGAAGATTCTAGTGTTGCATTGTTGGAAGATGTTGAAGATAATCTAATATTTAAGGTTTTTAGATTGGTATGTTTCTTGTTAGCTTACATACTGTCATTTTGTTATGTTATGGAGCCAATATGTAAGGAATTATAACTATATGACATTATGGAAATTTTAGAATTTTTTATGGTTGTATATGGCTAAGGAATTTTTGAAATCCTTGATTTCTCAGGATGACAGGGAATTTTGTTTTGGAATGTACTATTTAAAATTTTGGGCAGCTTAGGAATTTCCTCAACTGCTTTAATATAGTCAATATTAATCATTTCTATAAAAAAAAGTCTTGACTCATATTATGAATCAAGTTAAAGAGTTAAAAGAGTATTCCGAGCTTATCTCTTTTACACTTGTCTATCATGAATTCAATGTCTAGGCAGACAAACTGTGTAAGGAAGCTTTGTTTTAACAGTAGGATACCCTAACTAAACTAGAATTCATAGGATGCACTGTCCTTTCAAAGACATAAAGATCTTGTATTAATCATTGACTAGTTTTCAGATTGATGCTTTTGAAATTTTAATATAAATTAATATATGTAAGCTCTTCATGAGATACTTTAAATCTCATAAGAGGTGGGTTGCCTTCTCTCTGTGTGTGTGTGTGTGTGTGTGTGTGTATACACACACACACACACACAGAGAGAGAGAGAGAGAGAGAGAGAGAGAGAATTCAATGTCTAGACAGACAAACTACGTAAAGAAACTTTGCTTTTGCAGCAGTAGGAAACCCTAACTTAACTAGAATTTAGAGGATGCACTATCCTTTTTTTTTATAACAAAAACAAGTATTTTATTGAAAGTCTTCGGTTGGGTTGTGGCCTAATCAACCTACAATACAATGAATCAAGCGTCGAGTTAACTCATTACAAAAATTCTTATTTTAACAAAAAGCAATGCTACGGAATTGGGCTCCACTTAGGATCTTCATCATTAATGCTGAGATTTCCTTGGGCTAGGAGGCAGGCCAAATTGTCTTTTGCATCAGCTTCCTTATTCGAGCCACACAAAATATGGAAATAGAGGGAAGAGGAGAAGCCTTGCAGCAAATACTGCAGACTTTGAAGAGTCTTGTTGAGAGTCGGATTGCTAAAGAGGTCATCCGAATTTAGGATCTTTATCAGAATTTTAGAATTGCCAAACACTTGAATTTCTTTAATGTCGTTTCCCTTATCAATCTGACAAGATTTTAAAAGCCCGATAATTTCAGCTTGATTGTTTGTTCTCTATCCTAACCCCCAGCTGAAACTTACAACTTGGTTTCCATCTGACGAGTATAATACTCCACTTGCTCCAGCAATCCCGGGGTTGCCTCTAGAGGAACCATCAAAAAAGATAGTAGCTTTTCCCTGATATTTCCACTAGTCTTGAAAATCAGTGTCCTTATCTCTTAAACGCCATATTGGCTGGGTGAAAGGCCGAGCAATGTTCTTATTTCTATCTCAAAAAACATAAGTGCCCAGTCATTTCTTTTTTGCAGGGAGGAACTCGATCTGATTCTTGCAGGGATGGTTTGCCACAATTTCTAGAAGTAAAGCTTTGACTTTCACAGCCACCTTCATGGGATGTTGCAGATTACTATTGAAAATTCCATCATTCCTGGCGATCCAAATGTTCCAGCACACAAGTTTGGGGATTGCTTGTCAGATTCTATTCCAAATCGACTTGTTGTTGAGAGTGTGGGGATACTGTGAATTCCAAGAGGAGAATAGAGAGATTATGCTAATCTGCGATGGAGTATGGGCATTGAGACCATGCAGGGAGAAGGACCAAACATCCTGAGCATAGATGCAATCAACAAACAAACGATCTGCACTTTCGAGGGCGTTGCAGCATAAGGAGCATCTATGGGGACCTATCACACCTCTTTTTAGTAGATTCTCTCCAGTTAAAACAAGATTGTGCATCAGGGTCCAAAAGAAAAAATTGATATTGGGAAGAGTAAATGAATCCCAAATGTGCTTTCAGAAGGCTGCTGGATGTAAAGACAAATGTTTCGATTGTAGAGTGGAAAACCCCTGCGCAGCTGTATAGTAACCTATTTGTCCGCATCCCCATCTACCTACCGAATTCAGATGCAGCGGGGCCATGCCCGTTAGAGCTATTAAAAGAAGAATTTTTTGAGATTGAATATGATCTGGAAGGAGAGAAAGGTTCCATGCCTGCCAATTCCCAAACTCATCCTAGCTAGAAATATCGGCCAGTGAATGGAATCCGTGTAGTTTGAGCCAGGATTGGGCTTCAGGGGAATCATCCGAGCTATGCAGATTCGCCATTCCCATGATTTTATCAGTCCAAAGTAATATGTGTTTCCCATTACCAGGGATTCGAAACAGGTGCTGTTGAAAAATTTCCAAACTCCTACGGCAAAGATTCCAAACTAGAGTCCCTTTGGGGATGGTATCAACCTGTAAATTTCGAAGAGAAACTCCTTTGAGGTATTTTTTTCTCAAAACTTGGCTAACAGGATGTCTACTGTGAGAGAAGATATTCTAGAGTATTTTTCCACCCATGGCGATGTTGGCCAGTCTTGGATCTCTTATTTGCAGCCCTCCTTCTGAGAAAGGGCGTTTTACAGTATCCCAAGCGACTAAGTGAAATTTTCTAAGGTTTCCTTTCCCACCTTGCCAAAGGAAGTCTCTGATCAATCTGCAAATTTGATCCGTGATTGGCTTAGGAGCAAGTAGGAAGGAAGCTCGGTAAATAGGCAAAGAGGACAGAACAAACTTGATTAAAATTAGTTTCCCTACACTAGTGAGCCAATATCCTCCCCAAATATTGATTTTGGTTTTCAATTTGCTTATTACTTTGACCCATAAGGAAGATTTATTGGTACCCAGCATTAAGGGGAGCTCGAGATACTTGATTTTGTCCCAGGGAGAAGCTTGAGAAACCCAAATAGTGGGCTATTCTCTGCATAGTAAGCTAATCTATATTCCAACCATACACGACACTTTTTTTAATGTTGATGAGTGCACGTGAGATACCGCAGAAGTCATGGAGGATCTCATAAAAATTCTTGGCTATCTTTATAGAGGCTCCACCCAACAGAAGGGAGTCATCAGCAAATAAGGCATGATTAATGGGATCTAAGCCTTTCAAGATCATGATTCCTGGGACTGTCCCATCTTTTTGTGTTGCATTCAATTTCCTGCTTAACGAATCAGCCATGAGAATGTACAAGTAGGGGGAGAGAGGGCAGCCTTTCCTTATCCCCCTCGTTGCTTGGAAGTAATTAGCCGGTCTGCCATTCACTAACGGGGATATCCAGGGCTTGTCTATGCAGGCTTTCACCAAATTGACAAAGTCAGTACTAAAACCAAAGGATAGCAGAACTTTATAGAGGCAAGAGTGTTTTACCCAATCGAAGGTGTTTGTCATGTCAAGCTTGATGAGCATCCCTTGTTCATGCCTTTGAAAACTGGAATGGATGGCTTCTTGCACTTGAATTACATTGTCCAGGATGTGCCTTCCTTGAATAAAACCACCTGAGTGGGAGAGATGAGTTTCCCGAGCAGGGGTTTAATTATGTTAGCTAAAAACTTGGACATAATTTTATAGGAGGCATTGCGAAGAGAAATTGGCTTGAATCTATCAAATGTGCCAAAATTCACGTCTTTGGGGATTAAGGCGAGGAAAGTGGAATTAGCGCTTCCTCCCACTTTGGCTTTTTGTTGAAAGCCTCTTATCATTCTCAACAAATCGGTTTTAATAATATCCCAGCAAATTCTATAAAAATGAATTGTAAACCCATCTGGCCTAGGGGCTTTTTCAGGCTCCATGGACCAAATGACTCTGCATATTTCTTCTTTGGTGAAAGGATTTAAGAGGACTACATTTTCCTCTCTGCTTACTGAGTGAGGGATGTAAGAGAGAAAATCATAGATGACATCCTCATTTCCATCGATACCATCCTTATATAGCTGCTGAAAATGAGATTCTGCTGCTACTTTGATCAGTTCAAATCCTTTGAATACGGTCCCATCAAAGGTAGAAATTTCAGAAATATGATTTCTGGAAATTCTTGCTCGGTATTGTCTATGAAAGAAAGACATATTTCGATCTCCTACCTTCATCCATATAATTCTAGACTTAAGTCTCCAAAGCTATTCCTCTTGGCGAAAGGAGTGGAAAGTGTTTATTTGAGCCGCTTGTTCTTTTTGGATTTCAATAGTAGTGATCTCCTTTCCTTCCATAATCATTTGCAGATCTTCCAATTGTTGAACTGTCTCTTTCCTTTGACTAGTAGCGGTGATAGTGGTTTTTTTTATCCAATCTTTCAAGGCTAGCTTTGTAGCCTTCAACTTCTACTCCCAAACAAAGCTGGGTGACCCTATCACTGGAGTGTACCAAGCTGCGAGAATAGTTTCCCCAAAACCTTCTTTTTTGATCCAAAGTGGACTGAATCAGAAGGGGATAGGGCCTAGATTTTCTTCATCATCCAGTTGTAATAGAATTGGTTTATGATCTGAAGTAAGCTTTGGTAAGATTTTCGTGGAGATCAGCCTTTTCCCCATCAGAAGGGAACTCTGAACAAGGAAGCAGTCCAGGCGAGCAGTGATGTGATCAACTCCAATTCTGTTATTAGTCCAAGTATAAAACCCTTTCTTGGGCTTGAAATCAAGTAGATCCCAGTGATGAATTAACTCCTCTACAAGTGGCAACACATGATCCCTGTCACTGTTGCCTCCTCTCTTTTCTTTCGATACGAAGACAAGATTTAAGTCCCCTGCAATAATGATATTATGAGGAGAGTGAAGTTCTAAGAAATCTGATAGGGTGTGCCAACATTCTTTTTTTTCAGATAAGAGGACGAGGACATAGAGATTAAAAAGCGAGATGGTGAGCTTTCTTGCATTGTGTCTAAGAGTTGTGAAGATCCAGTGTTGTGTCTCGAAATAGCTTTCTAAATGAAACTGATCCTCTGCCCACAGAGTTGTTAGGCTGCCGGAAGGACCTCTTGCACTAATGGCCTTCCGAGCAGTTTTCTTCCATTTCATTTTATTGATCTCAAGAAGGGTATCCCCTTCAATCTTAGTCTCTTGGAGCATGAGGATCTCGGGAGATTCAATTTTTAGGAGGTCCTTGACTGCTGCATCGTTTAAGGGATTCCCCATACCTCTGCAATTCCAAGAGACTAAGCGCGTTATTTACTGGGATTTTAGAGGGATGTGCCCCCCTTAGAAGGCCTTGTCCGAGTATTTCTTCCGATGGACATTTCAATGGTGGCTTGACTGCCTTGCATTTTTTGCCTCTCCGCCTCTTCTGCATGTGTTTCTTTGTGAGATTTCCTACCAGCTCTTCTCAAGGGTTTCTCAAAGCACTCATCTTTTGAGGACCGAGAGACTTCTGGTGGCTTCTTCCTTGTGATTGCTACATAGGAGGGCGAGGAGGAAGTTCTTGAAGGGGAGCCAAGAGGGACTGTCTCTACAGTTCCAATCTCTGATTCAGATGGAAGGGGTTTCTTCTCGGTCTCTTCGATTACTGCTTCAAGAGTGTCAGTTGTTGTGATAAGAGGTTCAACAACAATTTTTGAACCCTCAACTAGTGGCTACTCTGTACTACCTTCTCCTTGAGCTTGTCTGATTTTGGTAGGATCGGAACCCGTGGATGCTTCTTTTCCTTTGTTTCTGTTATTTTCCTTGATCGAAAGCTGTTTTATGGACCTGTGTCCATTGTTCTCCTTTCATTCTCTCAACTTCTTCCTTAGTCTTTTTTTTGCAGTAATGTGCAAAATGGCCATAACCATGATAGTACTTGCATTTGAATGGTAGTTGTTCATAATCCAACTCTTGGATGTAGGACCAGTCTGCTACTGTTAATTTTATTGCTTCAGGTAATCATATTTCAAGATCAACCTCTACACATATTCTTGCACAGGAGTATTGGTCCTTTCTTTCTGCTTGATCAATAAATTTTCCAAGTGTGTTGCCTATGGATTCTAGTGATTTCTAGTTCCAACAATGCAGGGGTAGATGGGGGAGGCACACCCATACTGGGACTACCGACGGCACAGCTTGTGTAGGGTCAAAGTCAGGGGTCCATTTTTTAAGTACAAACCTTGGGGGCCCATAAAATAAGGTTCATTTATGAAGATTAAACTTTTGTCTCCTACAGTATAAAAAACGAACACATAGAATCCCTTAACTACAAAATAGCTTCTGATGCCTTATTTGACTAACGGATGCCAATTCCGCTGCACCCACGCCTCCACTGCTTTGGGAGAGGGCCAAAGACCTGTAAATTGTCCAATAAGACCGTGTTCTGCTAGGTTTAGAGATGATCGGCAGGTTTCTTCAGAAGGGAGGGCGACAGTGGGAATACTATCCATCTTCTTTACAATTTTTTTCTGAGACTCGGTCACAGGGCGTTTGCCACACTTTGCAATCATCGAAAAAAATTCCAACAGTTCTGGTGGAAGGGTATCAGGGACCTCAGGGCCCCCTCCTGGGGCCATGGCAAAGAAATGGAAATATCAAAATCGGAGAGGAGCGCACCAAGGTGAGCGAAGGTTCTTGGAGTGAAATTTTTCAAAATCATAGCGTGCAGAGTTTAATTTGATGCACTATCATTTCAAAGACATAAATATCTTGTATTAATCATTGACCGACTTTCGACTTCATGCTTTTTAAAGTTTAATAGTAATTAATATATGTAAGCTCTTCATGAGATACTTTAAATCTCACAAGAGGTAGGTTTCCTTATATATATATATATATATATATATATAGGTTGTATGCCTAGGCATTGAATTCTCTCTCTCTCTCTCCCTCTCTCTCTCTCTCTCTCTCTCTCTCTCTCTCTCTCTCTCTCTCTGTATATATACATAGAGAGAGAGAGAGAGAGAGAGAGAGAGAGAGAGAGAGAGAGAGAGAATTCAATGTCTAGGCAGACAAACTATGTAAAGAAGCTTTGACTTTGCAGTAGGATACCCTAACTGAACTAGAATTCAAAGGATGCACTATCCGCCTTTCAAAGACTTAAATATCTTGTATTAATCATTGACTAGTTTTCGACTTCATGCTTTTGAAAGTTTAATAGAAATTATATATGTAATCTCTTCATGAGATACTTTAAATATCACAAGAGATAGGTTTCCTCTTACACACACACACACACATAGAACTTTATTCAATATTGGAAAAGTTACAAGTTGGACAACTAGTGAGGCTCAAAAGTAATTGAGTGTATAAAAAGTTAGTTTCAAAAAGGGGATATTTTGTCTCAACCTAGAAATGTTGTTTTAAACTACAAAAAAGGGGAGCTAAGTTGGACATTCATGATAAGTGATATAGTATTGGGAGTGTTCTCAAGCATATAACTTTGCAATGGGAAAGAGTCTCAACCATAACTGATTGTTCTTTACCTATAGTGTGGATCCTTCATATATTTTACCTATAGTTGAAGTCCTGCATTGTATTATGTCCACTTTGATCCATTTCTAGCACCTTTATTTGGCCTTCACTGAGCTTGTGTGCTTCTTTGGCTAAAGTATCTTATCGGTTATTGTTTTCTCAGATGTATGTTCAAAAATACATGATTAGAAATGGTGTTTCAACTCTAATCCCCACCTGAACATATGATGAAGTCATGTGTTTATGCTGTTGGTTTTTGCATTCATCTACTTCGCCGCCAAGAGAGAGTCTAAGAAGATACGAATGTTTGTTATATCATTCTAGAGAGCCAACAAAAGAATTGTGATCACATTGATGAGTTCAACATAATTATTTGTGCTGTGATTTGTTCCTCATTTGAAAGACAATAGATTATCGTTGTATTTGGTGAAACCCCCTTCACCACTCTTACCTAGATTCCCATGAGAAGCACCATTTCAAAACCCATGTGGAAGAGACCAATAAAAAATGATTTGTCTAGGAACCCATGGGCATTTATGACTTTGTCTATTTTTAACCTTAGGTAATGAGTATTTGAATCGATAAACTATAGTTAGTGGGAGTGGGGTTACTCCATTGAAGATCACATCATTCCTTGTGATCCATATGCTCCAATAAATATGAGTGGGAGTGCTGGGAGATTAGCTTCTCATGACTTTATGAATCGTCAATCACATGCCTCTTGAAGAGATGAACCTTCCCATTGTGAAACAACTCCAATTGAGTGTGCAATGCTCAAAACCTCTTTTGTAAAATGGCAATAAATCATAATATGGTTGACTATTTCAACCTACTCTCTGCAAAAAGGGAAAATGTTAGGTCCCATTATGCCTCTCTTTTGTAGGTTATCCCATGTGAGGATTTTATTCTTAAGGGAAAGCCAACAGAAAAATTTCATCTTTGGTGGGGTATCGATTTTCTAGAAGGTGTTCCACAGTGAAGAAACTTATACATTCGGAATTGGATCCCGTTGCACCTTGTATCCAATGTGAACCTTATAGTTCCCATCTTTTTTATTCATAATCCATATTAATTTATCAAGCAGATCAATAAGGGAAATGCAAGCACAATTAAGTCTTATGATGTACTTGGTCCACAATGGAGAGTATTCATGTGATAACTGGAGTTGTTCCACCGGCTTCCAACCACCATTCCAAAATGCGTTGTTCTCTACCTCATAAATATAAGAAAGATATATGTGGCCTGAGGCATTGAGAGTAAATACCATATCCCAGGGAATTAGGTCTTCTTGAAAGATGTTCAGTATTGGATCAATTCCTACCAATATATGCTCATCGTTACCAAGCCCCCATGTAAGATATTGATTGATTAGAGGAATATTTTTTTGCATGGCTCTCTAGAATAGTGAGCCCCTTGTGTTGAGATCTAGATCTTCTCCATGTGGTTAATGTTCCTAGAGAAATGCTTTTGAACCATTGTATTTTTCCATAGTCCCTTTTGTGAGATCAACTACCAAAGGCTCTCAGTAGTTAGGGATTTTTATAATTTATGAATATTTTTGAAACCCCAACCTCCATTGGCTTTTGGCATGCATAGGGATTCCCATTTACATAATGGAAATTTTTTCTTCTCTTTTGATACCGACCATAGATAAGCAACACAAATCTTCATGGTTGTATTTGTAATAGCTTTTGAAATGTAAGCTAGTGCCCTCCAAAACACTCGAATTGCCTCCAAAACACTCTCAATCAATGTTACTCTCACATCCATTGATATCCATATGTGGTACCATGAGTTGATCCTTTTTTAATTTTTTCGACGAGCCATTTCCAATCTGAGCACCTATAGTCGCTTGCCTTAAGAAGGAACCCTGGGTATTTGAAGCATTATGTGGATGAGGCTTCAAGGTATGGAAGGAACTTGAGAATTATGTGCTTCTGGGATTCAAGGACATTGAAAAAAATGTATGGAATATTTTTGGACATTTATCTCCATATTAGTGGATGATGAGAAGAGTTTTAATATTCTTTCAAGGCACTTTGATTCTCCCACTATTGCATTCCCAATTAGTAGGACATTGTTGACAAAGAGGATGTGCAGTAGAGATAGGGAGGAGGTGATTTTTATCCCAAAAAGAGTATCAAGTGATATTTCACAATTTATATGACAGCTGAGGGATTCTACAGCTATGATGAAAAGCAATGGAGAAAGAGGGTAGCCATGAAAAAGTCCTCTAAGGGGTTGAAGAAGGAATAAGCAGACCCATTTATAAGAACAACATAAGAGACACTTGAGTAACATTATTCAACCCAATTGATAAATAGGGGAGGAAATCCAATGCGTGTGAGTATGAAGTGGAGAAAGAAATAGTTGACCCTACCAAAAGCTTTTGAGAGATCAAAATTTAGTATGAAATAAAATTGAGACTTTGTCTCAATCGAATGGAGGGATTCCTAAGAAAGAATAATTGCATCATGTATATTCTTATGATCCAAAAAAACAAATTGTTGATGGGAGATATGGAATGATAGGATGGGCTTGAGGTGACGAGCAATAACCTTGGAAATGAACTTATAAATACAATTGCAGAGTGATATGGGTCTATATTGCTCAAACCCTTGAGGAGAATCTGCATTTGGGATATTTGCTATAAAAGTAGAGTTAAATGGTAGATGAATTTTACATGTAACTCGAGGCTCCTCCACCACTGCAGTCAAATCATTTTCTAGGTTATCCCAAAATCCCACATAGAACTCTGTAGTCCATCCATCCAATCCAAGTGATTTACCATGTTGGAATGGGAGGAGAGCATTATGTACTTTGGATTTGGTTATAGGATTTAGGAGAGCTGATCCTTATTCTTCACTTAGCCATCGATGAAAAAAGGATGAAGTTGAAAAAATGTCTTGTATGTTCTCCCTCTAAGGATCAGTGAACAAAATTTTGTAGTGTGTAGTGGATTCCTTTGACATGGATTTGAAATCAATGCATTATTTTCCATCTTGGTCTCTAATATTCCATATGGAGTTAAGTGCCTTCCTTCCATTTACTTGTCGATGGAAAAATGTTGTGGTTTGGCCACCTTCTGATAACCAAAGAGCCATGCTTTTCATACACCACTTAGCTTCATTATAGGCTAGGATCCTATATTTTTCTTTTTCCAGAGAGTCCAACTCGTTCTTTAGGTCCTTATTTAGTTGTCCATTTTTAATATAGTCCATTATATCACTGATTTTCCCTTCGGTATTTAGAAGAGTCTTGTTCAAGTCTACAAAAGTATTTTCACCCATTTCTTGGTCTTGATTTTATTATGTACAAATTTCCCTGAAAAGACTATATGTCATGAAGATTATTATCCTTGCTAAAAGGCCTCTAATTCCCCTAAACGAAAAGTCTAAAATCCTGATAGAGCATCTAGTGGGGGTTGAATTTAAATGACGTTGGTGGTTCCTGAAAAGGAAAAGTTATTTCCAAGAGAATAGGCATATGGTCTAAGTGGCCCACTTTTAAAATGGAGGATCTGTAAGAAATTAGGTCGAGGAGGAGATGCTCATTTAGGAGAAAGTAGTTGAGGCGTTTAGAAATTAACCCTTCTTCATGATTGATTGTTAGACCAGATAGGCTCGGGATCATCAGGTTCAACATCAAAAGGTGATCTATATGGTGAGAGAAGTATTCAATAAGGGTATCTTTCCCGGTGCTCGGCCCCAAGATTCGCAACAGTATAAGGTAAAATTGAGGTCACCTCTTAAGATGAGGTGAGGGCGAGCAAGAATAGCATTACCAAAAATTCCATCCCATAAATATTTACGATCATGAGATGGGGCATATATATTGAGCAAGTCCACCGAGGTATTGAGGATTTTGGAGGAACAAGTAGAAGACATAAAGTGAGATTTATATCTTCAATACTGAAGAAAAAGGGATTCGAGCTAGCCAAGGGCCAATCCACTAGAGTTTCCCATAGCGTCAAGAGTGATGAAATTCCATTCCGGGAGCCACTTTTTCATAATCTCGTTTGTTGAATCTAAAGAGCACATAGTTTCTTTAATGTAAATGATCGAGGGATGGTGGTTTTGAACCACTATTTTAAGGGACCTTTGTTTTTAGGTCATACTGATACCTCGCATGTTGTGAGATAACACATTCATTTGTTAACACGGGGGAGGGTTGCTCTGCTAAGGGCCCTTTGAATTGTGGATTGTCTTCCTGCACATATTTATTTTTCAGCATCGGATTTAGCATGATACAAATAAGATTTGTGACCTCTAGTAGATGGAACCACCACCTGTTGGGGTGATGTTAACCCTCTTGATTGACTTCCCACCTCCTTTGTTTGTGAGTGAGTAGCATATATCCTTGAGGAAGAAGGAAAGGTATGAGAGATGTATGATGTATCTTTGGTGGAAAGGGAAGAATAAATTTCCTCGGGTACCGATAAATCAATCACTAAAATCTGGCAAACCAACATGCGATCCTATGAAGTATCTTTGGAAATTTTATTACCTTTCTCCGCAGGAGAATCTAATGGATCAACTTTCCTACCATGGGTACCCAAAATCAACGATTCCAGCTTGTTGATCCTTGCCTATAAAGTTTTTGTAACTCTAGAGAATTCTTTATTGACCTTAATGAATTCCTGGTGTAACACTTCCTGTGGATCATCTTTCCCCATTGATTTGAGCCTTTTTTGTGAAAAGGACTTCGTGACCATAATTAGAGAGACTCATTACCAAATGGGCCCCGCCTATTTATTCTAATGACTTTCATAACGGGCAATAAATCATTAAATGACCACAATATCAACAATGTGTGCATCGAAAAGGCACGTTCTTGTAATAAAAATATTTGCATATAGGAGCGTTCTCTAGCTCCAATCATAATGGCATTTGGGAGACTTTGTGCTATATACATTTCCATAATTATGGCAACAAAGGTTTGAGATTTTTGTTCTATCTCTCGAGCAACCTTCATGAAGGTTCCAAGAGTATCGCCTATGGACTCAAAGTTTCTGTCATCCCAGTATTCTATTGGAAGGCAAGGTAATTTTACCCAGATTGTGAGTGTACAGATACGTTCTCAAATGGGGTCAAAACCCACATGCAAACAAAAAAGGGTTAAAGCATCATTCCCCGAGAACCAGGATCCTTCTAGATCAATTTTTAGGTGGCTTTAAACTGAATTAAAGACAAAGGTGATGTATCCTCTACCTTCAGGATGAACTGAAGGGTCATACCCAAGTACAATGTACCCAAATTTTCAAGTCTTCCTCCTTGAATCTTCTTGCATGAAATCTACCGATTAGGGAAACTCTAAATAGTTTAGGAAGTTTTTTTTAAAGAACTTCATATTGATCAAAACCTTCGCCTCCAATGATAGCGTCTTTGTTTCAATAGTGAACCCTCTTCAGCTTCAGATGGAAAACCTTTAGACTATCATGTTTAATGCCGACTAGGGGAGAAGAGCTCTGTAGGGGAGGAGAAGAAGGTAAAGTTTCAAATGGGGCATCGAGGAGATGAACCTACGACAAGTGATTATGATTATGATTGGATTCAATGTAAACTGAAAGAGGAGGATTAATGAGTACAATGGGGATGGCCAAGGAGGTGAGAGTCAAATGAATATTTTGGAGTGCGTGTAAGGCATTTTGGACCTCAAAGAGCGATGGGAGAGTTTTTTTCCATCATTTCAAAGCTTGGGAAAGAGTTCGATGCCTGCATTGTAACTATTGTGGTCTAATCGATCAGTTGCATGTATAGGAGATGAGTTGACAGGTGAGATGACAATATTATATATACATATATGTATATATATATATATATATATATATAATCAGTTGAGTACTACATTGATTGTCCCAAAACGTTTCAAAACTATTCATACTATCACATCCTTCATAACTCCATATATAATATATATATTTGAAATATTAATTTCATAATTTTCAGTAGTAGTATATACATATTATAGAAAAAACATGTTTAGGATTCATACTTTTTAGATTATTAGTTTTGTTATTATATGTTTTTGCTATTGTGAGTTTGATAGTTCTCATTGACCATTGCCCTACAGATGGATTTTGTAGTTTATATATAATCTAATTATTTGTGTCATTGGATTGATTTTCATACTATAAGTGAAAACTACGTCTATACGTTCTTTCCATTGTATTTCTCAAAGTTTTATAAAATCTTTTCCCCATTTTATTAACTTCCAACACCACTCCAAATGAATTGGGGACCAATTCATCATCATTTACAACCTTCATAATTTTGATCTTCTTATCACAAAATTCCCTTCATTGTTGGTAGTTGCACAACATTCAACAAATAGGAAATAGGGTGTTTGAAACATGGTTGCAATTATTCTTAACAAGTACAGTATTATTGGAAATTCAAAAATAAACTTCATGTTGATTACCTTTTGATTCATCTAATTCATCTCTTTGCAATGTTTGATTCTCTTTTACACTCATATTGCAAACATTCTTATTTAGTTTTTTCAAGTTTTTGCTCTACAAGACTAACATTAACCAATACACATCATTTAAACAAAAATATAATTCAAATATATTATCTTTATACTAAAATTTCAAAGAACTTGCCTTCTTTTCCTTTTGGGATGTGCTATCGTTGTCCTCATTGCAACAAGTTCTTTTTTCCTTCAACGTCTATTAGACATATTCTATCAATAAATGCTTTGCATCATAAAATAGAGAAACAATAATATGTGTTTTACAAATAAAGTAAATGGTTTTATCTAAAAATGTTTTGGGGTTAATTTATGTGTATAATGCATAGGTATATATATATATATATATATATATATATATATATATATATACATGTGCGTCTTACATAAGCATATGCATCGGTACATGGATATTTTTTTTTAAATGAGCTACATCTAAAATGGTGCGCTTATTAAAAAACAAGAACAGTTTTATACTTTACAATATGCATTGATTACCGCGGAAGCTTTTTTCAAAAATTTGACAAGGACAAGTTCTAGTATCTAATGCAATAAGTGGTTCCATTGCAATAGATGCCTAATGCACCATATATAGATGCACCAATCCATTAAATATTTAATGCCTAGAAAAAAATCTCATTGTGAAATGGTAGAGAAGGTAAAATCCTAATGCTAAAGTTTGCATCCATATAAAAGACAAAGGCAACAATAATAAAGCTAGGGTTTTAGCGTTGAAGGTAACTATTAGCACTTTTTATTTTCTTCATAATTCATTATAAATATTAATCAGAATAAAAAAATTTAATAATTTTTTTTTAAACAATTAGGTGAAAAATCGAGATGAATAGTAAGAAGTTACATACTTGAAATTTCTCCTCTACAGAGTTGTATGTGACATACGATTCTTTACAAATTTGGTTCGTCATAAAAAATTGGCCACTCCAAAGTCTTCCATGGTAAATCTCTCTTACACCAGGCTCCCCTCAAACTTTTGGCAAAATAATGAAATATTGATTAGGGTTTCTTTTATAGACTCGCTTTTGAAAAATGAAATTCTCGTTCATTTTTTCGTTGGATATTTTAGTCCATTAATGAAAAACACGTGCCATTTTTAAATTTTTTTGGATATCAGTGCAACTAAAATAGGAAAACACACCAATGCACTCTATATGTAGAAAAGAACCGCTTTCATATAAAATAACGCAACACAAATGCAAATATATGCTATTAAAACTTGACAGATATTTTCTTTTGCGGAATTTGTTATGGATGTTTGTTTTTGGTGCTTACCATAGTTTAGAACGCCAATATGATTTATGTTTGTGTATGCAGCTGTGTAGTAAATGGACTGATTACAATAAAATATCTTTCAAACGTTTGTTTGAATTTAAAATTCTACATACATCCCAAACTTTATTTTGAGAATAAAAAGACATAAATTACAATACTCCATAGGATACAAACGTTGCTTAAACTTGTGCCATACAATTAAAAAATGGTTTCAAATGTCTATTTGAAGTTAGATTGCTATATGCTTCTCAAACTTTCCTTTAAGAATGTGGACATGTATTGATTATTTATTTGACTTGAATGCAAGGAGAAAATTTTTAAACTATTAATTGATCAATTCTTCGTATTCCAACTCATTCCATATTGTTCAAATTTCATCAAATTCTCCCCCGATATTTATTGTGAGTCCATATTTTATTTATATTTTGATTATCTAATTGAATTCATGTTATTTATGCACATGCATGTGAATAATCATGCATTTAATTTTGCAAGATCCTAATTTATGATCGAGTTTGGATGCACAAGTTATTCGACCAGTCGAAAAACTTTGCAATCTCTTATCATAAGCAAGATGCTGCAAGAAGATGGTAGGCGAAAATGGAGAGTTGTTTTACCCTGCCAATTGCAACATGTCATATTTCAGCCACAATCCTATGTTGATGGTACTTACTGTCAATTGAATCTCTTTTATGACACTCTAGTAGTATGTGGTTGTTCAGAATGTAAAGGGTTGAAGGAGAACCCTGGATGTGTCACATTGTTGCATTATATTACTGATCGACTACCCAATGTTGTTGGTTTAATACCTCTCACTACGGTTAAAAAATCCAATAAGTGATATAGAAGATACACGTAGGAACACTTCCATATGCTCATTTTTTGAAATTTTGGAATTCATAACAACTATGTTTCGTCCTAAATTGACCAACCCATGTCCTTTAGTTGAGTCAACTAAGAGTTCTAGAGAGGCAAAGTATGATATCAATACCACCCAAAACATATCTACCAAGAGATCCAAAAATTTGTACGAGCTAAGAGCAAAAATGTCCAAGTACACATCAAGGTTGGTTCAGTTGTTGGATGGTAGCGATGACTTCTCCTTTCCTATCCATTTGATAAGTAAATACCAAACATGTTGCAACTGGGCTTTGTATGGTGCTTGATCATCTTCTCTTCTTGTGCTCGATATTGGGACCAAATTCTCATGTTGTGGCAATAATTATATGATTGCTAAGACTTAAATAGATGTTGCAAATCTTGGGTTATTTATACTTTCACATGTATTCATTCCTCCCAAAGAGACAGTAGCACTTATGCCATTTTGTGGTCCTCTATCGTTAGTCTGATTACATGAATATTGTTAAATACAAACATAGCATTTCCATATATAATATGTGCAAAAATGGTTATTCTTATGGAAACTTTAACAAGAAGAACCTGTTATATATTGATGGTCATCCACGTACTCATGGGAACATTGCAGGGTTCATAAATAGTCCTAATGATGCTCATTATTTAGTACAAATTGTTCATTTGAAGAACACTCCAATGATAATGAGTTATTATGGAAAGGAAAGCATTTAGATTTGTTGTTGTGCATGTAATGTGTACTTTGTCTACTAGTGATGAATTGCTAATGAACTATAAATTTTGTATACCAACCACTGCTCGTCAAAGATTCCTTGCATTGGGACTAGATTCCTTGCATTGGGACTACCTTTATACATCCCCTTGGGCATAAGAAAAATATCATTGAGTAATTGTATTTTTTTTCAATTGAATTAATGTAAACATATTGCTTAATTTGACATTTGTTTTATAAACTGGTTGGTTGCACATGTACTATTGGAGAAAATCTCCATGCTTATAATAGTTTTTTGGTATAATGTTTGAGCATACTAAATACATTGTGTTTACTAATATCATCAATGTGATATTGAATATATTTGCAATCATAATTCTAGCAGTCGGCGACATGCCCACCATCTTTTTTGTTGCACCTCACTACAATTTCAATTGACATAAGGCTATGAAACAAGCAAAACTAGAAAAGGAAGCATACCAAGCATGGTTGAATCAATCACCTATACAATTCCCACTATGGAATAAGTCACCAATTCAGAATGTCCACACTAACACCAGTTCTCCACATGTTGGAAATGAAGGAAATGAAATAGAGGTTTGTATGGATGATTTCTTATAGGATACGAGCTCCATGGAGATAACATTGTTACATGCATTCAAAGAATATGAAGTAGAGATGATACTCATATCATTGATACCTTCTTCGAAATAATGAAATATGCTTCTACTACCCCTCTCTTTGGACATGGGTTAATGTCCTCCCAACTAGGGACAACAAGCTACTATACAACTAGAAAGAAATGTGTGGTATGTCAGATGCATGTTTCTCATTGATTTTGAGGTAACTAACCATTAATTTCCCTACATTTTGAGGAATCTTGTCACACAATCAACATAGTAAATGGTTGATTTTATGCATGCTTAATGATAGTGTACATTTCTATTGCCCACTAATTTCAATTTACTCAAAGATAAGGCACTTTTGAGTGATATTATTTTTCCTGGTGACTATGAAGAAGCAAAGCAAATGTTGAAAATGTTAGGTGTTGAGTACATATCATATCATACATGTTCAAATTATTGTATTCTATAAAGAGGCAAATATGAGGGCAAAGAGATATGTCAAGAATGTGGGCATGAACTGAGCCATGAGTTATGCGAATCCTAGAAGATTCAATAGCTATGAAGCATATAGAGGATGCATGGCTCGATAAATTCAAAGATGGAGTACATAGCCTTCAATTGAGCATATTCAAGGATGGATTTAGCCCATATTCCCTCCAAAACACCAGCTATTATGTTTGGACAGTAGTTTTGATCAATAAAAATATCCCCTTCGGGTTGTTTGTGGAGAATCAACACCTTATGTTTACTCTTGTATTCACTAGTAGAAGACAAGTTAAGAACATGAATGTCTACCTACAACCATTGATCAATGAATTTAAGAAATTATGTGAAATTGTATGTGCATATGATGTGTTAAGACCCATCCCAACATAGAGGTCTTTTACGTTGTGTGGAATATGTGCGTACACCACATATGATTATTCGAGATTAAGATTTTTCTTTGGTAAGCATGTTGATTGATTTGTTTACATTCATACCATTATTTTGCATTGCTAATTTGGTGCAATTGACTTTTGTAATGCTAACATGTTATGTATACATAACACTGTAGGCCATGTAACAAGAGGGTATCATGGATGTAAATGTTGTGTACCTTCTATAAAAGATGGTTGGTCTAACCACCTATGAAATCCAGTGTATGACTATTCAAGTGTATTGCTCCCATTAGACCACCCTTGTAGAAGAACAACAACTACTTTCAATGGTAATCCAGAGAGAACCAAATGACCTAAAATAATGATATTGCCTTACTATATTAGGGCATCTGACACATGGAAGGAGAAGGAATTTGTAAAATTGTTTGATTCAAATAGGAAGCCTATGTTCGATGATCCTGATTTTTTCAACACTTATGTTGAGAAAATGCCCATGATGATGAAAAGGAATTTTGTATTATATGAGCTTCCATACCATAAGCATTTGATTACCCACTTATTAGATCCCATGCATATATTTAAAAATATTTCATCTTCTTTACGGAGGCACACATCATTGGAAAAAAGTGACATATTAGGTGTTAGGAGAAATCTTGCTTCTTCAAATGCTAAAAATAAACATTGGTCAAGAAAAGAAAGTAGAGGAGAGGCTAGTCCCAATTGGTCTTTTAAATAAGGTGATGTCTCATGGACTTTGAAAGTTGATATTTCTCTAGCAAAGGAAGTTATATTAGTTGTGAAGGTGCATTTTTAATACATGTTGACTCTACGATGTTTCTTCACTTTCAAATACATGCCTCTTGGACCCATGAAGTAAGGTCCATTTTTAAAAATCTAGTATCTCTCTAATTTGCTTTCAAAAATAAATGCATAATAGCCCCTTCCACATAAATGATGTTGCATCCTATCTAACAATAGAGGTCTCTAGTTTTTAATAACCAAACATCCATAGCCCTTAGGGAAGGTCATAGCCTCATAAAGATTCCCACCAATCCTCTCTCTGACAGCCCCAAAGCCTTTTTTTCGTTGATACAGAGGTAATCTTGATTTTAGGAGCAGAAACATGCTTGAAGAATTGGAAAAAAGAGAGTTGCAATGTGGCTGTAGTCTTTTGCAGTTCTGCCAGCTGGTGGAATGCATCGTCTAACTATTGTCCTAGATCTAGATCTAGAGGATCCATGGCCGCTAAACGCGATCGGGAGCTTTGCTAAGATTGTTATAACCTAATTCACATAAATTGTAGAGTGCATTCCTTCGAACCCCGTGATTGTTACTACAATAACAATATAAAAAACCCTTTTACATTGTCCCATTCATTACCTACATGGATCCTTCCTTGATTAGCGTGTTTCATACTTGTTTTATAACAAAT
The DNA here is from genome assembly GCA_027924585.1 of Larix kaempferi. Classification (NCBI taxonomy): domain Eukaryota; kingdom Viridiplantae; phylum Streptophyta; class Pinopsida; order Pinales; family Pinaceae; genus Larix; species Larix kaempferi. The sequence continues at coordinate 6,984,431 of BSBM01000662.1, forward strand.
AGGGAATCACCAAAGATCATTTCTTTCTTTACCTTTTGTTGAAGGAGGAGGACCATTCCTTGTTGGAGGGTGTGTGCTTATGTCATAGTGTACTTGGTCGTGACTCTAGTTCCCCTGGAGTAAGTGTATTCTATAATTCCTTCTTGATTGATCGAGACCCCCACCCCACGCACCTGTTGCCCCTAAAATTAAATATATTTTTAATAATAATATTGATTTGAATATTTTAATCAAGGTGGGATATAATCCTTACATTAATGTATTGTATTTTTAAATATATATGACAATTGATTACACATTTGTTCATTGTAATAATGTAAATCACACACACACACACACACATAACTAACAAAATAATATTTTACAACACCCAATACTACAATAGAATAAAAAACCATTTTATTACATACAAATAAGGGACCCTTCGTCATACAAATGTGACAACATAAAAGTCCATGATAATCAAAATGCCAATAAATAATTGTTAGAACTATTGTTAACTTATCGTCATACCAATTAGGACAATATGACCATCCACATTAAACAAATTGTCTAATTTTTATAGACAAATATTCTAAAATATAAAACTTGCAATGTTCAATTATATTGATCAACATTCATAGATCTCTTCTAAGGGATACTGTACTTGAGTTATTTGCAATGTTTTCTTAATTAGCTTGATTTTGTTTTATTTCTCCATGTTCCATCTACAGACATGGAAATAAAATGTAATAAGTATATCTACATTTATAGTATAATATACATGATTAAGAAAATTGAAAATCATACCATAGCAATGAGTGATTCATAAACAAAACACGGTCTTTGGAAGCCATTCTCCAAGCCATCTCTCAACATATCTTATCTTGTCTCCACTCCATAATTTGTTTCCCACGATTTTTATATGCCACTACAATGCATATGTTATGTAATGTCAATCAAATGTTTGGATGGATCTTCTTTGTACATTAGCACCTAGTATAAAATATCCATCGATGTTTTAAATTAATTAAAATATAAACATCACAACAAATATGAAATCTCAAGGAAAATCCAAGTACTCACAAAATTTACGGTCAACCCTTTACTTTATTGTCATGCTATCCTATATGCTAAATGGATTACATTTATTTCATTTTTTAATAATAAAACAAGTGAAACATTAGATAATTAAACTATGTAATTACACATTAAAAACTCAATCATTACATATATTTGATGCATGTTGTTGTTGGGATACCTCCTTCTTTTATTCAATTTTCTTTCTTCTTTGACCAAATCCTTGTACACTTTTTTGGACATCCCAATTGACATGTTTCAGATATCATATTGTTCATCGGCTTTCATGTTATTAATATTCTTTAAAAATGAACAACATATTAAAAAAAGACTAATAGTTTTATGGAAGCATATATAGTATAAAAATTAATTTTGAAAATTTTTGGACTAGTATATATGTATTATATAAAAACGTGTTTAGGAATAGTTATTTCTAAATTATTGATATGACCCAAGGGGGTCATATATGATGTTAAATGTACATGATATGGCCCCAAGGGGGGCATATATGGGGATAAATGTATATATATTGATGTAAATGTATATGTAATAGTGGTCGGCCCTATGAAAGGACTTGATGAAGGGACCACATGTGCAATGAGTGAATAGGTATATATGGAGGTAATGTAGTCATTGTAGAGAACATGTGAATATCTTGGGGTAATTGGAGAAGGATCTCCTCTTACTTAAAGAGTTATTCAGTAACTTATCTGTCTTATCTATATTGGAGTTGTGATCCAGGCTCACATTGATGTACATGGTGTGTACTTCTTGTCTCTTATGCTATTTTAAGGATTTTGGACCATAACAATGATTTGTTTTTGTTATTGTATGATTTTCTACTGTGAGTATCATAGGTGTCATTAACCATTTCTCTGTAAATGTTTGTTGTAGTTTAAATATAACTTGATTCTTGGATTCATTAGATTGATGTTTGCAATGTAAGTAAAAAGAATGTCTACACATTTTTTCCACTATCTCACTTAGTTTTATAAAATAAAATAAAATAAATCCCTTATCATTGACTTCTAACACCAATACTTCATCATTTACATCCTTGATAATCATTTTCTTCTTACGAGGGCCCTTTATTCCCTCAATGTTGGCCTCTACAGAACATTCAACATATGAAAAATCAGATGTTTGAAGCCTGTTAGCTTTTATTGTTAGGTATATTATTAGCAAAACATCAAATCTAAATTTTGTGTCCATCTCCTTTTGATCCACCTAATTCCACTGTTTGCAACATTTCAACAAAACTTATATGCTCTTTTCCACACACATTGCAAACAATATTATTAATATTTTTCTCTACATGCTACATGTTAACTAGTATACACCATTTAATGTATAGATAATTGAAATATATTACCTTTATATTAAAACTTCAAAAAACTTGGCATGTTCTTTTGCTGGAATGTGCTTCCCTTTTGCTCGTTGCTATAAAATTTTTTTATTAATCTTCTATAAGCCATCTTTTATCGGTAAAAGACCTGCATAATGAAATAATGTTTTGCAAAATAAGTAGATAATTTCAACCTAAAATTATTTTTGGGATAATCAAGACACGTTATACAAAAATACGCACTAGTGTGCCTTATATAGCAATACATGTTGATATGTTTATTTATGTATGGGGTACGTCATAGCTCGATACCCTACACAAAGCTCTTGCACATTGATATATCTGTAGGTTTTCACACCTAGTGGTGTGCTCTATAGTAATACATGCATCAACGTTATATGCTCTACAATGCACACCATGAAGCCAATATTTGTTTTTAAACTAGTAAGGCAAAGTTGCGCACTCTATAATAATAATCACACCAATGGTTATTTATTAAAATATTATTTACATCAAAATAATTATTGATGCTAAGAAATACCCAAACTCCAAAAAAAATACATTGGATTGTGAGTAGCAAAAAGAAACTAAGCTTCTATAACTAGGGGTTGCAACAACAAAATATAAAAGGGAAGCAACAACAAAGATAAGGTTTGTAGCATTGATTGTGATATGAAACCTGTTTATTTTGTTAAAATGAATTATAAATATGAATAAGAATAAATAATATTTTTGGGCACATTTTTTAATCAAATAAGGGAAATTTTGTTGAAATGTAGAGAATAAAATTACATATCTAAAATTTCTCCTCCACAAATTTATATGCAATCCATAGAGATCCCTTGCGAATTCCACTCTTTAGAAAAAAATGTCCATCCAAATCTCTTATCTAGTAAATCCCTACAGGACAAGTCTCCCCTCTTATTGTTGGCACAACAATGGATTAGGGTTTAGGTTTTTGTTTGAGTCACTTACAAAATGAAATTCTCGCTCTTTTATCATTTTTTTGGTGCATTGATAAAATCAGATGTTCTGTTTTTCTATAAATATTTTTTTGGGGTGCATCGTGCAATTCTCATATTTAAGCACACCATTGTGTTATATTTCCTTAATTGCGCTATGGTAATATTTTTAGTGAAAGTAGACCGGAACACAACTTTTTTCAACAGGAAAGCAAGGTCAAGGCAAAGCAGGAATGATGTCAAAGAAATTAATAACTCGCAAGGAAGTAGATTTTGGATTATAAAGATATCAAGGTAGAAGCTTTTCAACATTTCAAAAATATTTTAGCAAGGCAAGAAGAGATATATGAGGAGATTACAAAGGATACGTTAGTCAACATTCCTACTTTGGTAACAAATGGAGAAGACAAAGTTAGGAAAATAAATAGAGGAAAAGGAGGTTATCTCAGCAACCTGGGTCTAGAGCTAGATAAAGCTCTGGACCAGATGGTTTCACTATTTCAGTTTATAGAAAAATTTAGGGGCTAATAAAATTTGATCTTTGCAAGATGATTAAATGGTATTTAAAGAAAGGTAAGATGAGAGGCATCACAAATTCTTCATTTTTGGCTATAATCCCAAAAGAAAAGAATCCTAAAACTTTCTCAAGGTCCATGCCAATTTCTTTGTGTAACTCCTCTTACAAAATTATAGCCATGAATCTAGCAAACCGATTCAAGCCACTTTTGTCTCATTTAATATCAAACAATAAAGGAGGATTTGTTCCTAAAATAAAAATTCTTGATAACATTATCCTTGTGCAAGAAGCAATTCACTCTAGTAAGGCCTAGAAAGAGAGAGGTATGGTGATAATAATGGATATGGCCAGCGCATTTGATCGAGTGATACACTCTTTCCTTTACTCGATTCTCAATAAATTTGTCTTTTCATATTTGTTTATAAATTGGATTAATGCATGTATCTCAAACCCCTTGATAGCTCCCCTTGTTAATGGCAAACCCATTGATTTATTTAAGGGGGAAAGAGGGTTGAGACAAGATTGTATCCTCCCCCCTTTGTTATATATTCTTATGGTTGATTCCCTTAGCAGAAAGCTCAATCAAGAAAGGAGCTTAAGCAATCTTCTTGGAATAAGAATAGTCAAAGATGTCAAGGAACTTAACCATTCCCAATTTGTTGATGATACCCTATTGTTAGGTGGAGCTTCAGGAGTGAAAGAAAAGATATTTAAAAACATTATGGACATATACTTAGGGGCTACAGGTGGTGAAGCTAATAATCAAAAATGTTATGTTTACGGCTGGAATGTGCCATCCTTGAATCTAAACAATATAGCCAATAAGTTAGGATTTTTATCATAGAATGATTGGAATTCATTCATTTACTTAGGCGCACCCATCTTCATCGGGAGACCTCAATCTCTGGATTGGAAAGTGGTTATCGAAAAAATAAAGAAGAGAATGGACCAATGAGGCACTCAATGCTTAAATCTAGCATGCAGAGTTGTAAATTGATCAAATTATTAATTTTATCCTCCTTAGATATATATCATAACTCTATCCTTCTAGTGTCGGTAGGTATAAAAAGAAGATTGATAGATTGCATAGAGAGTTTATGTGGAAGGGGGGTAAAGCGAATAATAAAAAAATTCATTTAGTCAATTAGAATCAGGTCATGGCTCCCTTGAACAAAGGTGGACTAGCAATTAGGGATACTTGGACTCTAAATAAAGCTCTTGGGGCTAAAATTCTAATATTGCCACTAGAGACGAAGCTTGGTGGAAAAATGCATTAGCCAAAAAGTATTCTACCTCGGACCATAGAAAAATTATAGATCAACAGTTTAAGAACAGTAAGTGCACAACAATTTGAAGCTTGTGTAAGGATTCACCAAATACCATCAAATCTCAGGTTTCATGGTTGCTTGGCAATGGTAGCAGAATAAAAAATTGGGAGGATTGAATTCCAGGTAAGAAGGAATTTGGAAATAATATTGAGTTACAACCACTTTAGAATTGAATGATGATTAACCAGATCCATTGTCCAATAGATATTTATGAGTGGGATACTAAAGGAAGATGGAAATAATGGAAAAGCTTTAACTTTCTGAAGGACCTACGACAACAATAGGAAACAATGCAAAAAAAATCTAAGTGGACTTGCTCCAACTAAAAAGACTGACAATGATGGGAGGGTTTGGGGTCCAAAATTTCGTAATTATATAGTCAAGGAAGGGTATCTACAACAAAATATTGATAGATGTGATTCTCCAAGGAATTCTCTCTGGAATATTATATGGAATAGTGATTCCCTAGCAAAAATAAAACCTTTTAATTGGGTCCCATGCCATGGGAAAATATTAACATATGACAATATTCGACGTAGAGGCTTTCAAGGTCCTTCTCAATGCTCCCTATGCAAGCAAGCAGAAGAAAGTGTGATCCATCTTTTCCTAAATTGTGAGTTTGTTGTTGAAGTCTAGAGGCATATTTTTGAGAGATTAAACATAGACATGTATATTCCAAGTACTTTGCGAGAGTATTTTCTAACTTGGCATAAAAAAAAAACTTCAATGAGACCCTTATAAAGTAGGTATGGAAAGCTCTCCCTTACTACGTTATTTGGAAGATTTGGCTTAATAGGAATGTCTATATATTTAAAAACCAAGAGAAGAAAACCGAGACAAGTTGTTGGGTTTGCATGGGCCATGATGCAATAAGCAATTAAAATCAAAGGGAAAGTTAAACAAAGAAACATACATTTAGACACTAAAGAAAGGCAGTGACTTTAGAATCTTTTAGCACACTCAGAGCAAATTCGTCACGAGGTGAAGCCAAGGGAAAAGAAAAAGGAGACTTGGTTTTTGAGAGTAAAGTTTTCAAAGCTAGATAATTGGATTGCTAATCAGAGATACCATACACTTTTCTTCGTGGGGCTTCAAAGAATAAGCCAAGGGTGGTAGGGGCGGGGATGGGGAGTGATTTTTGACCCCAAAGGAAAACTGAAGAAGAGCTACTTGTGGGGATTCAGTGAAATTTCAAATAAGCAAGTTGAAGCCCTTGCTCTTTGGCAATGCCTTAGGAAAGCATTGCATAGCCACATAAGCCAATTGATCATAGTGGGAGACTCTATTATATTCATTTGGTATCCAATCGCCAAACAAGCTTCGATAGATGGCCATTTGTCTCAAATAATAAAGAGAATATTGCACTTGATGATAGAGTTTGAAGATGTAAATAGCTTTCATGCTTTATGAATTCTAAACCTCCTAGTTGATAGAAATGCTAGTTTAGCTTGTAATATTTCCTATTGAAATATAATCAATACCTTGTATTAATAAATCACAGTGTTAACAGACTTGATAGAAAGCTCGAGCGTGAGATAATGTATGGAAAATATCCCTCTCGCGTGTTCCGTACAGGTAATTTGATTTCCTTGGTACGAGGTAATCAATTACAGATTGATGAGGAAGTCATGGAAGGCCCTAGAAGCCCTATTAAACTTGTTTTTTTTTAAATTTTAATTTGTGCAATTTCATTTTATGGTTTACCCAAGCCTGGAATGGTCATTTTCTCTATCATTTGCAAGAGAAATGGCATGGTAGTAAGTCGAGGAGAGGATTTTGTGAGAAGCCTTGTAGTCATTCAAATTCTTGGTCAAGCAATAGATCTTCCCAATTGAGGATTGGAGCATATGAGGTAGGGGTTTTGTTTAAAGTCTCTGCAACCGAGTTCTTCAAATGTTTGTTAACCTTCGAAAAGAACATAGTTGTTTTAAAGACAAGTAAGACATTGAATTCCTTTGAGATTCGTCCTTCTTCCTAGATAGTAGAGAATGTTTGGAGAGATGGGGATTGTGTTGGTATCAATGATCACTCTTTAGGGATCGTTATTTCTGAAATTTGGTTTGACTTTTTTCATTATTCTCTTGAGTCTTGCTTGGAGTTTTATTTTTGGGTAATATTTCTCTGCAATAGTATCAAATTCAAGACTGTAGAATTTGTGTGGAAAGTAGAGGAAAAAATTGGTCATACTATTTGCACCATTAAGATTGGAATTTTTTTAAGTGTGTGTATTGAGATTCTGCTACACAAAGCTTTGTGGGGTCCTCCTGGTTTGTGTTTGATGCCTTTCATATTTTTATCATTGGAATTTGCTATCAGTCCCTTTATTTTAGCACTTCACAACTTTATCATCTTGTAGCTATTGTTGCAATGGATCCAAAAATTGGAAACAAGGATAAGTTTGGACAATTTTCCAATAAACGTCAGGAAAGTTAGAAACGAAATAGAGATATTGATATGCAGGCTTTAGTGAAAAGGAAGAAGGTTTGGGAGGAATGGAGTCTTAGAGACCGGTTGTTTGATCATATTCAACATGATTATCTGGAAGCTCGGGTCACTCAATTGAGAAAGAGACTGTTGAATGCAGAAAATAAGATTGAATTTCGGAAAGGTAAATTCATGACTTTTGAACAAGAACTCAAAGATTTGAAGAATATTGGGCGAGGTCTTGCTACAGAATTGACTCCTTGGAAGTTAAAGAATGAAAAGGGGTTGGTTTGTACTGTGAGTTTAGATTCAGATGTGAGGATTTAAGACAAGAAGAATGATGTGTAGGATGTCCTCTCTCCTTAATTCCCAAATCTATTAGAAATCCAAGACTCTTACGTTTGTTATGTTGAACACTGAAGTGTAAATGCGTTTTGTTATCTAGTTCTTTTATTAGAATATATACCAGTCAAGGTTTTAGTAATAGGTGGAATCTGAAAGAAAATAACTCTTTTGTAATAGATTTTGATTATAGCTCCATAAATACATATGAACTACTCTTCTCATTTTGTATGGAGCAATTTTGTAGCAATGAGTCTTTTGGTCTAGCCAAGACCTCTCTTTTTTATAAATAAAAAAAAAGTATATGTTTGTGTTAAAAAAATTTCTTAGTGAAAATAGAAATAAAAACCTCTACAATTATTACTTGGTGGAGGTTTTAGTGTAGGTATGTGTTCGATGTGCATCAAAAGTGAGTGGATTGATGTTTCTAGTATAAACAAATGCATTGGTGCACCAAATTAAACCTATCGCACCAGCTTCATAAAAAAGACCTTTAAAAGTATGTTTGAAGTTAGAATATCACATGCTCCTCAGAGTTTATTTTAAGAATATAGGCACATATTGATTGTTCTTTTGGCTCAAATGAAAGAGAAAAAACCTTACAAATATCAAATGGTTGATTCTTAATACTCTTCATTACATGTCATTCCAAGTTATCCCTTGTTGTGTGTAGTAGGTCTAGTTTTCATTTATATTTGATTATGTTGCATAATTTACGCCACCTTCACTTGTGCATGAATGTTGTAGGATCTTGATTTAGTATCGTGTTCAAATGAGCAAGACATTCCACCAGTACAAAAATGTCACAAGTCTTCTTTGTAGAAATATACCATAGGAAGATAGTAGATGAATGTGGAGAGACACTTTATTCTACCAACTATAACATGCCATCTTTTAGTAGCCATCTTGGGCCAATGGTACTTCACCATGAATTGGATCTCTTTTATGACACCTTAATAGTATGTGGATATGTGAAATGTAAAGGGTTTACGGTGAACCATCGACGTGTCACAATGCCCTATTATGTTCATGACCAATTATCAAAAGTTGATGGTTTGATACCTTCCACTATGTCCAAGGATCCAATAAGCGATATAGAAAAGACAAATGGGAACATTCCATATACTCATTTTTTGAAAGTTGGAAACCAAAACCATTGTGTTTCATCCAAATTTGACCAACCCCTCTCCTTTTGTCAAGTTAATCGGGATTTTTAGTGAGAAAGTACGCTATAAATACCACCCAAAATATATCTACTAGGACATCCAAAAGGTTTTATGAGTTGAAGGCAATAATGTCTAAGTACAAACCAAGGTTGGTTCAATTATTAAATGGAAACAATGAATATTATCTTCCATTAATCCATCTGTAAAGTAAATACAAAACCTATTATAACTACATTTTGTATCGCGATTGGTTATGTTCCATGTTAAAGAATTATTAGATGAAGTACATGGAGCGGTTTTCTTCACCAAGTTGTATCTCTGTTCTTGATATCGTCAAATCACAATGAGGCAATAAGACATTATGAAAACAACATTTATAACACGTGAAGGTCATTGTGAATTTTCGGTGATGTCAGTCGTCCCTAGCAATGCACCTTCCACATTTCAAATCTTGATGAATTCTACTTTTAAACCCTTCCCCATAAAATTTGTGTTAGTATTTTTTGATGATATTCTAATGTATAGAAAATGTTGGGAAAATCATGTACAACATGTTGACATGGTCTTAAAACTATTGAAGGAGGAACAACTATATGCCAAGCCTTCCAAGTGTGCCTTTGGGGTTCGTAGAGTATCATATTTGGGTCGTATTGTATCTCATGAAGGCATCAAAGTGGACCCTAAAAAATAAAGTTATGTTGTAATGGTCAATTCCCAAAACCTTAAATAATCTTCGGGGGTTATTAGGATTGACAAGCTATTACTGTAAGTTCGTCAAGATTAATGGTTAAAGAGAAACACCTCTAATAGTTTTATTGAAAAAGGAAGCATTTTCCTAGACTCAAGAAGCAACCAAATTTTTTGAAAAACTTAAAGACACTATGTATACAACTCCTATATTATCCACTTCTAACTACACAAAAACCTTTATTGTGGAATGTGATGCCTCGAGCATGGCATTGGTGTAGTTTTAATGCAAGAAGGAAGGCCCCTTGCCTTTGAAAGTTGCCAACTTAAAAGAAAAAAGAAAAAAACCTTAAACCAATTTTTGAAAAGGAAATGTTAGCCATATTGCATACAATTAAGAAATCACACCCTTATGTAATAGGAAGACACTTCAAGGTAAGAACAAATCATGACAGTCTTAAGTACTTTTTGGAACAATGATTGTGAGCAGCAAAATTGGGTTACAAAGATGTTTTCTTGTTACGACTTTGAAATTATATACAAAAAAAACAAATTTTGGTGCCAGATGCACTTTAAAGGAAAGAATAGGACATACAGGGCTTGCTTTGTGTTATTTCCATTGCATAATCCGATTGGGTGGAAGAAGCAAGGATAGAATGGAATTAAGATGAAAAGGCATGTAAAATAATTCAACAACTACAAGAGGACCCTAGTGCATTGGATAATTTTGTGTGGAATAATGATTCTCTATGGTATCATGATTGCTTATATTTATGTAAGTACTCCCAACTCAAAGATAAGGTCCTTTTTGAATTGCACACTTCTCCCATAAGAGGGCATTAAGGGTTCTCGAAAACTTATCAAGGGACGAAGAAAATTTCTTTTTGGGAAGGTCTTAAAACTTATGTCCAAAATTTTTTGGTTGAATATTTGGTTTGCTAATAGAATAAAGGAGAAACAATCAAGGCACCATGTCTTCTACAACCATTAGCCATACTAAACCACTAGCCACACCAAGTTAGCTTTGGGAAAAGGTCTCAATGGATTTTATCACGCTTCAACCAAAGTTTGAAGGAAATAATGACATCATGGTAGTGGTGGATCGATTCACAAAGTATGCCCAACTATGCTCTCATTTCATCCTTTTAAAATAAGTAATCGTTTTAAAGCAAGTATGATAGCTATTACATTCATGGAAATAGTTAAAAAAAACTACATGGAATCCCTAAGATTATTGTAAGTGATAGAGATTTAATTTTCATAGGTATTTTTTGGAAAGAAATATTTTATATTTTGGATACTCGTTTGGATCATAACTCCTCTTACCATCCATAACAAGGAAGGTCGTATAAAGTTTTTCCCAGTTATTTGACTAGATTTTTACCTTTTTATCCTCTCTTCTTACCCATACCAACTATGAATCCATAGCAATATACTTGTTGAGTATCATATTTTTCCATAGGATTTACTTTGTGATCGTATTCCATATATTTTTAGCCACCAGTGGTGTATCAAATTGACGAATGTTCTTGATGCCCCATCCTCCTTCTACTTTAGGTTTTGCTAAAGACCTCCAATTTTTCTAGTTAGTACCTTTCTTCCCTGCCTGCCTAGCATTGTTGAGCACTAATAGAGAGAAAGGGAGGAGAGAACTGATTTAATGAGTACATTTATGTTTACTGGATTGAGCCAATGGGATCCCCACTTATGGAATTCGGTTTTGACCTTGTTTTAAATATTTATCCAATTGACCACATTAAGAGAGAAAGTAACATGAATTAGCAAAATTTTGACATGTAACCAACAAATCTAGTCATAAGCCCTGACTAGGTCCAATTTCATGGTCATTGTTGGGAGTTTTCTTTACTTTTATGGTCTGTAGACCCTCATATGTAGCCTCAACCACCACATGAATATGTCCAGCTTCTAGAAAGAAATTGACATGGAAGATTACAAATGAATTAAGCACCACTTTTAGTCTTAAATCCAAGACTTTGGCTATAATCTCATAGACACATTCATAGAGTGCAGTAGGCCTAAAACTATCAAAACTTTTTGGCTTATCATTCTTAGGGATCAAATCTATACAAGTGGAATTAAAGTTTGTGGCACCCTTACAGATATCCCCACCTCTTCTTCCACTTTGAGGAGATCCTCTCCCATCATATAAAAAAACCCAAGGAAGAGTTATATTTTCCAACAATATGGACCAAGGCTCTTATCGCTTTGAATGATGATAAAATTCTCAAAAGTTCATCTTTAAACTAGACTTCTTTAAATAAGTGCAAATTAGGCTCTTATGTAATGAATATGGGGAAACAAGAGACTTTAACAAACTTAATAATGTTTGTGGTCTCTAGATCCTTATAGATATTAGAAAAGTGTTTGGACCCACAACTCTACTAGATTCTTGAAACCTATAATAGATTGCCCCTATCCATTTTTTAATTCATAGATCGTGTTATGGTCCTTCCTTTGAATCATGTTATGGATAAAATCTTCTTATGGCTTAGGATAGAACCACAACAGATGGAGTGACACCAGAAATCAACTCAATTCCCAAATATGTTATATAAACATGAAATGCCAACAGTAAAAAGATAAGACCCTTACCTCAAGCGAATGTCTGAAGAAGACCAACGTCGAGCTCTCAATCCAATGTTCTTCACCTACAACTTGTCCTCAACAACCAAGGCATACAATCATATAAAATGTATATAAATCATTAGCACATAATCTAGCATAGTCCATGAACATATTAAGCAGATATACCCAATGAAAATAATATAAACATTTGCAACATGAATTGGACGAGGAAAGAGTATTTCTATTAATATAATAAATAGAAGTACATAGTGACAACCTTCTGTCGGCAACTTGTCGAAACCGAGAAACTAAGTTCCTCCACCTAGGCCTCCACCACTTCAATCCCCCATACAATGGAAAGCTCACAAGTTCAAGGAGTAATTGAGTTCCTCCTTCACAAGAGAGGGAAGAGCTTGGGAGATGAACATAAGAGACTTTCAATCTTACAAGGACAAAGGGATGCAGACTCAAGGCATGGCAATGGGGAAAAATTTCGCTAGATATTACTTGCTCTCAAACTTCTCTCCCTCAAATGCTTCACAATGGCTCAATATATAGCCCTCAAAGGAGATGGAGAATCGAATTCGAGTGTTGTCCAGTATATGGAAGGCCAAGAATCATAACAGTCGTGACTTGGCAAGGAAAAATCAAAATATTTATAATTTTGAGCATGAAATCCGATTTACGCTGGCTATAGTTGTGTAAGATGCATATATGCGTGTTGTAGTACTGTTGACCTGCGTACATTAACAAAAATATGGTTTTGGGAGTTTTAACTTAGCAAGAGGGGTAGGATGAGTCTACAGAGGGACAAGGTAGGACATCAAGGCATGTTGCATAGGATGTGGAAAATCATGCTATAACAGATGCCCCCTATTTTATGAGGTTAGAGGGGTGATCACGATGTCCGAAATGCATTATAAATGTCAGAAGTGGAGTAGTGGAGACCCAGTTGGAAGAACTAGCCACTCATCAGAACATTACAATATTTACTTTGTATACATGACTGCATATCTGAAGTACATAGTAGTCTCATGTGCATATACATACAATAGGTGTTCATGGCCATGAATAGGCAATACATAATAGACACATGTTAGAAGTGGTCACAGCCACGAACAACACACAGTGGACTCTAGACTCCAAATCAACTGAAGACATATGGTATATACTGGAGTACCAACTGCTCTGCCATGAGAATTGAGGTCCTATAGGTACTGCCACGATCAAGGATAGTAGCATATAGGATGATGCCACTATAGTCTGAGGTATTCTACACGAATCGTCGACGGTACATATCCCATCACGTGAATACAAGTATTGCATTTGAACAGGATGAAACGTCATCTGATTACTGGTCATTAAGGTATATTGTTAACATATGCGAGACGACCCACCAATGATGAAAATGGGTGTCAAGGCACCAAGTACATCCAACAAGTGTGAATAGAGGTGTTGAGGTTAAACACTTGTAGCATCCATCGATTAGGAGACATTGATGTATTCCCAACTGTTGATGACAAGAGAACCTGCCACTAATGACTCCATGTCTCAAGGTAATCATTTGACTCTAGATCCTAATTCAAGAATAGATGATTTGAAGTTGATGTAATGAGATATACTGGAAGGAGGGCATTAGGCATCCCCCATCAACCAGTCTGAGGTATGCAGCTAGGCTGAATGATTTGGAAGAACTCGGATGAATAGGATATACATGACCCAATAACCATGTGTGTCTCTCATGTGTACCAAATGAAAGTAGTACACAAAATAGACCCTCCGAATAAAAGCCAATGATGAAAACTATTGATAGAAGCGAGGAAACCGCCAATGAATTCTAATGGAATCCAAGACACGACACAAATCCCAATGTGTGAATATATTTATTACCTTCGAACACAAGGGAAACCACTCAGTCAACGACCAATGATGAGGTGTCATCTACTGAGTTCAAGGTCACCTACCACTGATTAAAGTGGGCCCAGGGTGCTAGGTAGGACAACAACTTCATGTGATTCTGGAATGCACTTATAAAGGGATGGCCGACATGCAAAGTCAATAAATATGAGGAATGGTTGACTTAGGTTTATACAGTTCCTTTGAACAAGAGCACGAGGAAGATGGATAAACTCAGGAAGCATAGACTCAAGATTGAACATTGACACAACTTTGTGACATAGGAGGCATTGACAGAGTCTTCGTAAGGACTAGATGCTTAACTAGCTGAAGTAGTAAACTTTGAGTGACGAGTTCAGCTTCCTAAGGCCATACTAAACCCAAACCTTTGATGGATAGACTCAAAAATTTGTGCTCTGTTCAAAGGTGACATGACTGCTGCCAATATAAGACAATACCATTTTCCCATCTGACTTTTTATGTTTTTCAAATTTTGTTGTCTTTTTCATATTATAGAAGCCTAAAAAAGAGTAAAAGAGTACTTGTGGTAAAAATTAGAGTAAACGAATGTCGCAAGCAAGCAAACTAGTTCCATGCAGTGGAACATACCTATGCTCAATGCAAGGGAACACGTGCAGAATAAGGACACTGGGGGGTGTTTCCTTTTAGGTAAGGGAAAATCAAGCTGCAAAGGGTAAATGTTAGGCTCTGCTTGGCTAGGAATGAGAAATGCTTAGGAAATTTGGCTTATAATGATAAAGGGGAGCCAACATTAGGCTAAAAAATGCAAGAAGGTTAATGATATGCAATTACAACTTGATATAAAGGGAGTCCCTATGGGTGATGGCCATAATAAAAGATGAGAAGAAACATGAGGTTTCCATGCAAAGACATGGCAGGACTATAAGGGACTCCTAGACCTAGGGAGGAGCTGTAGCATGGGCACCAAATGAAAAGATGGGTTCTAACTAGGGTACCCATGGTCAGGAAAGCACTACCGCTTAAATAACGACACTTCTATAACTAGCTGGAAATTTTTGTGTCGGGTTCCTACCTAGTGATTATGAATCGTGGCCATAGGATAACGCAAAAATGCACGCGGAGTGAAATCCTATCCTATATGCCAAGGACGATATATACCTCTCGGAGGCCCGAACATGCTAAGAAATGTTGAAATCCATTATGATCGGGAAAAAATGCTTCAAAAAGTACCTCACACTATAATATTAGTCCATAAGGTTCATAAAATATAAAAAGTATGGTGAAAAACTATATAAAAGTGGGTAAAATTTTCTTTAAATAGTAAAAATATGAAATTTTACCATGTCATTTTCATTTTTTACCATAATAGTGCTTTGGAGCTCATTTCACCCTCCAACTTCAATCAACGATTCCGAGAGCTACAAAGGTTGAAATCACAAGCTATCTGGACCAAGTAAGTCTACTTATCCTTCTCTTCATTTTCCATGGATTAATTTTTGAATTTGATGGTCAAATTTTTAGTTTTCTAGCACGGAAATCGAGATAAATGGTGTATGCAGGCTACAGTTCATCAGGTTGGGTACAAGGGCATATGTACACGGGCAAAGTAAAGCTTTCCCACGTACACACACAACTTTGAAAACTATGACCCGCGTATATTCTCGTAATGTGTGTTTTTAATGGTTTTGACTCAAAAATTCACTTTCTCTCTTGCAGGATGGTGATTGAATGGAGAGAAAGGGAGCATGATGCAGTAGATAGCCAAGTGCAAGGATATTTGCCTGTGCAACAAGTTCTCCAAATATGTGGGCTATACAAGTTTTGGAACCTTTATAGCATGAGAGAACAACCTAGGTTGCTCCAAATGCTAATTGACTATTGGGATCCTGATACGGAGGCCTTCAACCTTGATGGGAAGCCTCTAAAAATTGAGGTGGATGACATTTATTTCATTACTGGATTGTATCGCTGAGGTGAGATGGTCAACCTTAGAGCTCGGGGAGTCAGTGGTGGGATGGCTATTGAGGAGTACATCACAACATATTGTATTCCCGACACACAAAAGGTGGGAAGCCAAGTCCCAATCAAGGCTATCTAGAGACTAAGATTCAAAATCGTCATATTAGTCCTTGCCAGAATATCAAGTTCAACTGAACTTCATCAGGCTTTGAGACCTCTTATGTTTTATGTAGTAGAGTGTTTGAGACACACTATATATCATTAGAGTACATCCTTGTTGGCACACATGAAAATCCAACTTACCAAATGCAAACTTGGGAGAGAAAAGAACTTCAGTTTTGCCAGCATTTTATGCAGTTTCTTCTTTGTGAGGGTTCCAGCCCTTAGTCCGAGGGCAGCAGTCCCTCCTCACATTCTACGAGATCCATGCCAGACACGCTGGACTAAGGTTATGACACGGATGGGAGGTGGCAGAGTGCCTTCTCCATATGAGGATAATTTTTTCCATTGGTGGCGATGACAGGTGATTGCCATTGATGACTATCGCTATGAGGGGATTGAATTTCATGGGGATAAAGACATAACATTACCACCAAGGTCCGCAATCGGAGATATCGGTAAGGATCATTTTGGTTTTTTAAATATTTCATGTTTCTTTTTGTATTTTTTGATTGAATAAAAGAAAAAAATATTTTTTGGGTGGCATCATATATTAACATTAAAATATTTTTCGCAGACATTGGTCTACGATGACCAGAGGGATACCCACGACACCGGCGTAGAGGCCGAGGAGATGATCTAGCTAGCGGAGATGCTGATTGGACTTTGTATAATGTACAGGGCAACCTAGCCCGATTGACCCATAGGATTCCGATGGTACGGATTGAGGATCTACCGGAGGCCATGCATAGGCATGTAGTAGGGGTACCCTGTGCGTGGGTGAGGCTCTTTCGGTGTCTAGCCAACTCCATAGTATATATGTTATCATGAGGCACATCCAGAACCTCAGACTTAGTTTCCATGGTTATATTATGTAACAACCATGTGTGTTTTAAGGGCTACAAGCCCAATTTTGTACTATGATACCACATTTTGAACTCTCATGGAAATAGAAAAACTTATGGGTACCGGTTTTTATTATTATTTATGTATGAATGGATGTATGATGAATGCTTCTTTTACTTAGCTATGAGACAAATTCCAATCTAAAACATAATCTGCTTATGCATCATATACTTGATTAGAACTTCTAGGTATGTGAATGCATGCGATAAAATCAAAATGATGTTCCAAAAGTCTTACGTGTAAGAATCATCTCAGTAACATAGGATTTCTAAAACGATACCAACCATTCAATTGGGAAACGATCAACTGTGAATCCATGCAAAATTCTAAGGATTGAATACTATTATAAATGGCATCACATAATAGCTCAATGACGTCACTATACTCAACTACAATATTCGATGATGGCTCTAGACATATGCCTCCTAAAGAAACAAGCTGACCCTCGGGTGAATAGATGACCCAAGCAGTGGAAGCTAAGTTTTGCGTATGACGACTGGCACCATATGCAAATCCTAAGTACATTGATGACTCTGTTGACATCTTCCAACCAAGTGGAATCATATCAGCAAACTGGTGACACCAAAGGGAAAAACAAAATATATACAGAAATATACAATAATGTACAAGGTACCAGCCTAAGCTGGAGGCTCAAGCATAGTACTTTTTAATATAGAGCCCATTTTGAGGCTCCTTCAACGCATTACCTTCATAATCCTCTAACTCATAAGCTCATTTTTCTAAGACATGCCTCACAATGTAAGGACCATGCCACATCGGGTTAAACTTGCCTGCCCCAAGCAGTTCTTTAGCTTGGTCATATAAGAGAACCAAGTCACCCTCAGGGTATTGCCGGGGACGGACATACTTATTGTACTGAACCTTGACACAATGTTTATTAGCCTCTATAGCCACATCGACATCTCGATGTTTCTCATCAAGTTACTCAAGGTGGACTAAACGTTGTTCTAACTCCGAAGTGTCAGGCAGGAGCTCGATGGATAACTTCAAATAAGGGATTTCACATTCAATAGGAAGGACAGACTCCACTCCATGAACTAACTGGAAACATGAAAAACTAGTGGAAGTCTTTACTGCAGTTTGATATGCCCACAAAGTAGGATATAGTATAATGTGCCAGTAAGATTTGCTTTGTCTGACAGTCTTTGTAAGATGGCCTTGAGAGATTTATTAACATCCTCCACTTGGCCATTCACCCAGGGATAATAAGACAATGAATGATCTTGTTTGAACCCTATTTTTAGTGTTAATCCTGTCATCATTTTATTCTAAAAGTGACTGCCATGATTTGTGACAATCTATTTTAAAATCCCAAACCGAGCCATAATTTGATTGAATACGAAATGGGATGCAGTTTCACCATTGTCTTTAATAGTCGGCATGGCCTCCACCCACTTAGTGAAATAGTCCATGGCCACAATGATATGGTAGCTCCCCCAGCTGAAGTTGGGTTGTAATTCATGAAATCAACCCCCCACTTAATGAAGGGACCGACGATGATGACTAGATACAATAGAGCAGGTTGTGAGCACATATTGCGAGAGAAAAACTGACAAGGGTGACATCTCTTTACCACATTAACACAATCTTTAAAGATGGATACCAATAGTAACTAGCTTGGAAAATTTTCTAAGTTGTCATAAGCTCAGATAAGTGACCACCACAGGCCCCACTGTGGCAGTCATTCACCACAGCCTCTGCTTCCTCGTGGTTTAAACAACGACGCAGAATAGAATCCATCCCCCCCCCAATACAAAGTGTCACCAATGATGAGGTAGTCTTTGGCTTGATAATGTATACATCATCATTCCTCCCTCGAAAGATGTGGAGGGAACTTCAAAGTCCGTAGATAAACAATAATGTCTCCATACCAAAGGTCCGGAGACGAGATAAGGAAGATATGCTCCTCAACAAATGAATCCTTGTAAACCGTATCCTCATCTTTCCTAGAAAAAACAGACATTAACTCCGCGAAGACTAAAGAATTTTTGGATTTCGCAAATACAAAATCGAGGTCAAACTCTTGCAAAATCACAATCCATTTATTATACTTCCACCCAATAATGTGTCTTGCTAAGGAAAATTGAAATGTATTGATGTGTGCCATGACAGTAGTCTTGCGAAGTAAAATATAATGACACAACCTCTAGACTGCATGAACGGTCGCGAGGATCAATTTTTCCACATGAGAATATTTAAGTTCAGAACCTATGAGATTTCTACTAAGATAATAGATAACGTTCTCATGGAGCTTGTCATCCTCCTGAACCAGGACCATACCAACCATCTCTTGAGGCGCGACGATATAAAGAAAAAAATCTCTACTATAGTTGGGAGGACAAAGTAAAGGCGTCGATACCAAGGATTTCTTAAGGGAAGCAAAGGACTCATGGGCTTGCTCATCCCATACAGACAAAGCATCCTTCTTCAAAAGACGCATAAAACCCTTAGTAACATTGGCAAAGTTTTCTATAAAACAACGTAGAAAATCGGCTTTTCCCTGAAGACTCTAAAGTTGACTAATTTAGCGCGGGGGAGGTAACTGAAGTATTGCCTCAACCTTTAAAGGGTCAACCATGGTTCCCTCCTTTGAAATGATAAATCCCAATAGGTGGATTTTTCTAACACAAAAGATGCATTTATGAGGATTCAAGCGAATCTTATAACGCCTGCATATTTCAAACACAAGTCAAAGGTGAGCTGGATGATCCACTCCATTGCGAAAGTGAGAAGCAAGGTCATCCAGATAATCCTAAACTATACACTTGAGATCATGTAATGCAAAGGTCAAAGCCCGCTGAAAAGTTGCTACGGAGTTTTTACGGCTGAAGGGCGTTTTCTAGTATTCAAAGGTTCCCTAAGGATAGATGAACACCATCTTATGTTGATCCTCAGTTTTAATTTGCATCTAATTATAACAAAAAAAACCGTCCATAAATGAGAAAATTTTGCTTCCTGCACATTCGTCAATAATCTGATCAATAAAGGGTGTGGCGAAGTTATCCTTCAGACAAGCTTTAATCAGATCTCAAAAATATGTGCACTCAGATGGTTCCTTTCTTTTTATCCACAGGAACGGAGTTGGTTACCAACTCAGTCAAAGGAATAGGCTATATGAAGCCAACCTTAAGAAGCTTCTCTACCCCTGCTTTAATGGCGGGAGCCTTTCGAGGATTCACTTGTCTTAGGTGTTGTCGAACAGGCTTCGCATTCGGGTAAGTCTTAATTTCATGCTCGACAATGCTCAGGTCTATTCCTGACATCTCCTCATAGGACCAAGCAAAAACATCTCAGAACACAGATTAATGTAAATTTGAATTTCTTCAGGGGAACAATCTGCATCGATATAAACATTCTCCACTTTGCCAAGAGTTCAAGAAATGTTGATCGGGATGGCAAGAGAAATATTTGACATGTTCCCTTCAGCATATGTGCCATGCTTATCCAATTGGACCACGGGGTGACCAACTTTATCACCTAAGGTCAACTAGAACTCATCATGCTCGATCCTTTCAAGCTCTGGAAGGAAATAAGATTTATGATGTAGGTCCTCCCAAGGCCTTTCAGGACCGTTCATAACCTCAACAATAGCTTCATCTGAAGGCAAAGTACTATCAAGACAATCATGTGAGCATGATGAGTTAATCGCCTAAGCAGGCGAGAGCATGAGATCTTCCTCCTCCGTCCGCGAAGAGGAAAGATCAAGGTCTGTAGTGACTTCTTATAAAGCTTGATAAGCGACCTCTGCTAGAGACATCGACATGGCCATTCCGATGTGTGGGTTCCTTTCACATGGTTCAGTCAGGGAAGGGAGAGTGCGGGGATTATTAAAATATGAGGTACAAAATGAAACCGGACTCAATGGTGATGAAGCACCATCGAGAATGGAATCGATATACGAGATTGGTGCTAGAAAACTAAAAGTTCCCATGAGAGAAGAATACATACCAACACCAACATTCTTAGTTTCCTTCTAAGAATTTTCAATTATAGGGACCATAGATCTTGACAATGCAAAGGAACTAAGGTTAATAAAATATAACTAATCGATTGTCACTATTTTTCCTTCGTGAGGAAATCATATCACGTGAAACACGGACGAGATGACCGCTTTCATAGCATAAGTCCAATTCCTTCCTAGTAAAATATTATAGTCGAGGGGTGCATCAACCACCTCAACCTCAACTAGCATAGATTTCCCACCCAACTAGACCTAAAGAGAGGGTATAATTCCATGTGGTCGAAATGAACGTCCATCGAATGCAGTCAACATGGTCATGGACTAAGATAACTGACGAGAGCCAAGGGCCTTCCAAAAATATAGGGACATCACTGATGTTGAAGAACCTTCATCAACAACAATACCTTTGATGGTAATTTTAATACATTCCACATGTTTGGAAAGCCACATGGTAAGGTAAGTGAGGTTGAACATCAACGGTCTCAAACTTAATAACACTAGTGCAACTTAAGTCAAGAGCCCCCAGGGAAGATATCAAGGCATTCCTCTGTGTGAGACATGTCTAAAGTACCTCCAAAGTTGACATGGCACATGGTGTTTGGACTAGATCCTCAACAATGGAATAATTATGGGTGGCTTTAGCATTAGGGTTATGGGTCGAGCGCTTAAGAACTCCTTTTGGAACATCAGGCATAGGGTCAAGCTTATCGATCTGCAAAGGGATCTCCATAGGCGGAGGCTCTTACCCCATACAGAGCTATGGAGGATTGTAGTCATGAGAGCGGGTGCCAACATTAACCCCCGAATTGACCATATTGACGCATCCATGGCTACCATCATGGGTCGGAGGGTTTTGACTCCCACCGGACCCATTTTAGGTGTTGGAAGCACTCAAAGCCATATTCTGATTACGAGGAGGCAGATTTATTAACACAGTTGGGCTATGTCCTATAAGCTTCGAGGCCTCGTCCATTCTAGGGAACAAGTGAGTAAGGTGATCCTGTGTGCAAAGCTTACAAGGAAACTTCACCTTCTGTTTTTGTTTCCTGTCCCCACCAACATTATTATCGTTCTCGTCATTATTCAGATTTCCTTTCTTATTATTATTCCCACCCTTCCAATTATTCTTCCACTTCTTCTTATTCCCTCCAAGTTGTTGGTTACCTTTCGGGTTCATTGATTGCATGGAATGTACCTCCGACGACTGGGTGGGAGAGGATGAAGTCGTAGCCTGTCCTTCTGCCGACTAGCTAATGGAAAAATTATGCATCTGATTCATCACCTGATCTGTAGCCTTGGCACTTGCGACGCCTACAATGCCATTGGCATGAGGCCCTGGCTTTTGCTTGTGGTCATGGTTGGATTGTGGTGTGTCGGGAATAATTTCGTAAAGAAGCCCAGATTGAGTGTAGATCAAATCTAACTACTGAGCTTTAAATATGGCATGTTCCTCAATAGTTACTCTGAATGTTGAGACATCCTTTGCAATATATGGAAAAAGGGACTTAAGGAGCCATTCCAACAGGAACTTTGGTGGAATGTTAGCTTTAATCAACTACTTTTGTCTACGCCACTCCTGCATATGATTTGAAATGTGAGTGGATTTATCATGATGGAATGTCAATAAAATTTCTATGTCTGCGTTGTAATAGACCGACAACTAGAAGTGGTTAAGAAAAAACTAATGCTAGGTCATTAAAGGTCCGGTACATGCCCCTAGGTAACTCGACATACCATTTCGTAGCAGGCCCTATGAGGTTTCATTGAAACTACCTCAAATGAATAGAATCGTGGTTCAAGGAATTGGACAAGCACCAAAGGTAAAGGTTGTAACATGATCACCTGTATCCTCACTCTTATTTCCCTAAAACCTAGGAATGTTAGAGGGAAACTTGGTGGGGACTGGGGGCGATGCTGGATCATGACACACAGGATCGTTCGTTAATCTGGATAGTTCTGGCAAATTCAAGGTAACAAGAAACGGGATCCTTGGTTGTGACGTTTGGGACCATGCCCCCAAGAAAGATTGGTTCTGTGGATAACTTCCCGTAGGCATCAAATTAGAGACCATAGGCCACTGTGGGTTATGATAGAGACCATGACCCTCACCAGTAGGATAATAACCCCCTCCAAATTGATCCATGTAAGGGTACACACGCATTTGCATGGTAGGAAACCCTTGGGAGGAGAAAGCAATATGACCAAAATTGCCCATATGATGGTATAGATTGCCCCCTGACAAGGGAGGAGGCATATACCCCCCCTGATGAAGGAAATCCAGACGAGGAGGGACCCATACTAAAAGATACATTCCCTCCTAAAGGAACAGTCTAACTTGGAGGAGGATTCACCATAAGAAAAGCATTTGTGGGAACTAGTGTAGTAGATGATGGGAAGAGGGATGGGACATAAGAGGTGGAACCATCGTCTACATGCACACCCCAACACATAAAAGGATTAACACTGGCATTAGGAGTTGATGAAGGGGGAGACCATCCCCCAACACAAGGAGAAGAATGAGGGATATGACCACTCCCGAATTGATATGCAGAAAAGGGGGTTGGTATGCCTCCAGGCCCAACACTAGGGTTACCGTTGCAAACTTGTATGGAGGATGGGATACTCGATAATGGATTAGGTATGCCAAAATAAAAGGGATTAGAGGCTAATGGGATTGACTAAGCATCAATGCCCGATAATCCTAAAGAAAAGTTGGACAAATGATCAGATGACCAAGTATGATCAAAATGATTTGTTCTAATAGGTTGAGATGAACTAACAACTTGAGAATCTGTGAACACAGAGTCCCTGGGACCCATGAGGTCGTAGAGGAGGGAGTCACATGGAATCCCCCAACCACTGTTGACGTAGGGGTCGAAGGGATCTTTGACATATCAAAAGTAGAGCTCATGGTAAGAAGTCTTTGAAGCTCTCAATGAGATATATAAGGACCACCTTC
The DNA here is from genome assembly GCA_027924585.1 of Larix kaempferi. Taxonomy (NCBI): domain Eukaryota; kingdom Viridiplantae; phylum Streptophyta; class Pinopsida; order Pinales; family Pinaceae; genus Larix; species Larix kaempferi. Next base: position 7,008,690 of record BSBM01000662.1, read on the forward strand.
TATGCCTCTTATGGAGAGGTTGTAAAGGATCATTGGGTGGTAAAATTGTTAAACGACGAGAATGATGGATAGTCAAAACTCAATCCACGATGACTCCAAAAGAGTCGCAGAATAATATCAATCCCTGAGGCCAACTAACCAACAACAAGCACACTCTTATAGAAGCTAAGCCAAATGCACACAAACAAAGGAGATGCTAAGTGGACTCCCGAACTATAGAAGGTATGCCTCACCCAAAAGGGGCCTGAGATTCCGCTACTACAAACAAAGGTAATATAATCGGTTATAAGGGCCATTAGACTTCACAGTTCAAGTCTGTGTGCTGTTCGACCCCTATTTGACTCCAGACACTCACATAATAACCCATGCAAGTACCTTGTGTGGATACCTAGGATAAGCAACTAAGGTCACCACATATAACCAATGCTCGGGCGAACAATTGTAGGCCAGGTCCACCGTATGGGAAAGGTAGCTAAGCCCAAAGCTCAAGAAGAACTTAGGTGCTTCAAGAACCCCCCTATTCGAATAGACCCCGGATATAGTTCCGATGCTAGGAAGGTATTGGAGGGCTATCTCCGCAACCAACTTTCACACTACCTCATGCTTGACTCTAGTTTAAGAAAAGATTCCCGAGAAGACCAATTATACCATGGATTTCACCACTCCCTAAACAGACACCTAATGTTAAGTTTTGTAGTCTTGGAGAAGTTTACTTACAAAATCCTATTCCAAGACTCTAAAACCTACACTTGTTTGTGCACCCTAAAAAATAAAATATTTCTAATCAATTTTAAAATTAAGCGTTAATTTTAATTGGTTGTTGCTTACTCAAAAGAATATGGCTGTGCAACTAGTGGTGTTTGTGACTTGGCAAAAAGAAAGAAGCATACATAAAAACATTGCTAAGTAATAGCCTTGTTTTTCAAATGAAATTGGTATGCTATTAACTGAAAATGCACAAGTATGATCTCTTTCACTTTCAATGCAAATGCAATCTTTCCAAATGATGCCTAGACTAATGCAACTCCAAGCAAAAGTGTGAATGTTCAAGTAAACACTCAAAATGAAAATATTTTCGTATTTTCAATATGATGGAATGGAAATGCAAGATTGAACCATAAACCTCTCAGATTTTGCAGCAAGTATAAGAATACCAACCAAGCAAGACACTAAGAAGTCATGACTCAAGCACAAAAAAATGACTACTAATGGAAAAAATGACAAGAAACCAGTTTTCCTAAAAACTAAGAAATAAGAGAGCTTCCAGTCACCATAAATGCAACCAACAGACAATGTAGAGACACAAGAAGACTCGGCAACACTTAGAACTCACCCAGTAAGCATCCCATTTAAGGAATAAGCTAAAAATTGAGATGTACGCGACTATTAGCCAAATATAAGCATATGTACGTGGATCAAACACAGTCAACCCTCGTCTGTACGCAAGCACGACACACCCAACCCGTGTATGGGGAGAAAAATGGCCAAAAAATGAGAATGAAGCCAAACCACTCAGGAAAACAGCATAATACTAATTGTCAAGCTACCAATGAAACAAAAACTCAGGCAAATAGAGAGCAATAAAATAGAAAAATCACCCAAAAACCCCAAAAAGGAGAACCTCCCCAGTGGAGTTTCTAATTATGTTATAGAGAAAATATTCCTATGGCTTGGGGTAGAACCACAACAGACAGAGTGACACCATAAATTAACTCAATTCCTAAATATGTTATATAAACATGAAATGATAACAATAAAAGGATAAGATCCTTACCTCAACTGGATGTCTGCAGAAGACCACCGTTGAGCTCTCAATCCAATGCTCTTCACCTGCAACTTGTCCTCAACAACCAAGGAATACAAGCATATAAAATGTATATAAATTGTTAGAACATAATCTAGCATATTCCATGAACACATTAAGCAAATATACCCAATGAAAGTAATATAAACATTTGCAACATGAATTGGACAAGAAAAGAGTATTTCTATTAATATAATAAACATAAGTACATGGTGACAACCTTCTACCGACAACTCCTAGGCCTCCACCTAGGCCTCCACCACTTCAATCCTCCATAAAATGGAAAGCTTAGAAGTTCAAGGAGTGATTGGGTTCCTCCTTCACAAGATATGAAAGAGCTTGGGAGATGAACATAAGAGAGGTTCAATCTTACAAGGACAAGTGGATGCAGACTCAAGGCATGGCAATGGGGCAAAATTTCTCCAGAGTTTACTTGCTCTCAAACTTCTCTCCCTCAAATGCTTCACAATGGCTCAATATATAGCCCTCAAAGGAGATGGAGGGCCAAATTAGAGCATTGTATAGTATATGGAAGGTCAAGAATCATAACAGTCACAAATTGGAAAGGAAAACTCAAAATATTTCTAATTTTGAGCATGAAACCCAATGTACCCAGGTTGTAGTGGTGTAAGATGCATATACACGTGCTGTAGTACTACTGACCCAAGTACATAAACAAAAATATGGTTTTTGGGGTTCTAACTGAGCAAGAGGGGTAGGATGAGTCTGTAGAAGAACAATGTAGGCCATCAAGGCATGTTGGATAGGATATGGCAAATCATGCCATAACAAATCACATACTAGTGGAAAAGCTTTGTATTCTCGTGACCTAGATCAAACCAAAATGAATAGCTTTTCATTCTCCACTCCACTTCCTAGTTATAGATAAGCTTGACCCTCTTTGTCTCTAACTCTGCAAGCCTTTGTACTTCTATATCAAAGAAAAACCCACTATAATTGTTTGTGAATAATTTTGAAATGACCAACTTGACGTCCTTTTGTATACAATCTCTTTGTTTATATCTTGATGTTGATCTATCAACAACATTTTGTTTTAATAATTTTAATGTCGAAGTGAATTGGTGACTAGCGGAAACACCAATGTTTGCGTTGTAGGGAATCCAATCCCTTGTAATAATTTCACAAAACTAAGGCTCCTCTTTCGAGGATGGATTAAAATTTAATGGGCTAGCTAGCTTCTCATTAGCCATCTCGACTTACAGAAATATTGGGATGTGATCCAAAGCACCACCAATTTCTATACATGACCTAACCTTGTCAACTTTTAATAACAACTGCTTCATCATGAGAAATCTATCCAAATGTTTTGAAATACCAACAATTTTTGTTTGCTATTATGCAAGGTGGGTTTCAAATAGGTTGGTTTAACATCAACTAGTTCGGTTGCATAAAAAATATGAAGAAAATTAATATGCAAGTGGGTCAACCTTTGCTAAGGAACCCCAAACTTTTGCCCAACTAAGTGTAAAATTCAAATCCACACCAATGAATAAGGTTTTTGTCTTTAAACAACGACAGAGAGAAAAAATGGTCTTAGAATCTTTGCTTGTGTTTGTAAGGTCCATACATGTTCACCACAAAGACTTGCATTCCCAAGCTCCAATCCATGAAATCCATGCATAGACCTAAGGGAACAGAAAAATAATTTGTTAGCATGAGACTGGACCACCAACTACAAACTAAGCCTTTGGAAAGTCCCACAATACCCACACATAAAAACTTATACTTCTTAAAAAAAGATTTTAAATTTCCTAAGATGAGTTCCTCTTTGCACATAGTCTCTTGTACAATAAGTATCTCAAGTAGTTTCTTCTCCACTATTCCAAAGAGGGAAAGTAACTTGTTTGGGATGCCTAGACCCATCGCATCAAGGGAAATAATTTTCATTTTGAAATTGAGGAGGGTTATAGTTCTCTAAGAGCCCCAATCCAAGCCTTTTGTCTTCCTTGCATAATCTCCACATAAGATTTATCATAAGCATGCTATAGGTGAGACTTAGAATTTCTACCAACAAACCTCACAAAACATGATTTTTTACATTGAAACCTAAACCCCCTTATTTAGAAACATTGATCTTAGTTCTAGCCTTTTTAGAACATAGATTGTAGGTGTCACCCCTTGAATCCCTAGTATATGAAGTAGAAAAAGGTCTCAATTATAACCCCTTCCTCAATAATGGAAGGCTAAGTAGAAGTAGATATGTGTTATAGAAGGTGAAGAAGAAACACCCCCCTCTTTTTTGCCCCTCTTAGAGGCTAAATTTCTCCCCTTTCAAGAATTCATTGGGACATACTTGTTTAAACCTACAAGTGGGCTAGGACAATTTTCCTTATAATTTCCTCCTGAATGATAGTGTAGAGTTTTTTATTGTGAATAGTATTCATACTTGAAGTTGTGACTAATGACATAGCTAGAGGAAGAGGGATTGAGGTTCCAATATCATCCATTAGAATGGTTTGTGCATTCAACTAGGATCTCACTTTGATTATTCAAAGGTCCTATCATTTTGGCACCCTTTGGAACCCTTAATCCCATGTCTCCAAGAGAATTGGAGTTGAGAGTTCGTTTAAAGCTTCTTGACGCATAGATCATGGACCCACTTATGCATTTGCAACCTTTACAAATCCATCCTCAACACACCTAGTCTCTTCCAAGACATAGACATTTATAGGAGGCACATAAACTACTATAGGATAGAAAGAGCTACCACCTACTTCAAAAAATCTTTCTTTATCCGAGAGAACCAATTCCTCTACTTTCCCCAAGTTAGTAACCTTACCCGTTTCCAAACGAGATCGAGAAACTAGAGTCAGATTAACACACGAAGGAGTTTTCTCTTTCTTTTTGTGGGGAGACAAAAGTATTTTTCTACCATTTTTTTATATTGTAAAATACTTGTCATAGTTTGGCAAAACATGGGCATATATATGGTATGTTGCACACCAAAAGGGAACATCACAATAATCCAAAACTTGAGTGAAAAATATATCACCAGACTCAACATTTATGCTTTCAATTAAACCTTGTTCAGGTCAATGTTCACTATAATTTTGGCCATAGACTGGTGAACATAGTGTTGGTATGATGGATCAATATATAAGGTCTTCCCCAAATAATTACCTAGATCCCACATAATATTATCATGCCATAATTCAATGTGTAACTCTGAGGCTTTTACCCATATCCACAAAGCCTTAGATGTTTCTCACCTCGGGTCAAAGCATGGATGCCAAAAGTTAAAGTTTAAATGGGCCGAACCCCATAACCACTTACTACTAAGGATGTGAACCATGTCTTCTTTTGTGGGAAAGGTGAAATTGAGCCACCCTTGATCCATGGTATGGAAATTATACCTATAACATTTGGCTCCCAAAATCTATTGATCCAATTGCATAGGAAGCCCTTTAAAATTTGGACTCCAAAAAAATTCCCAATAAGAGATTTTCCTTTGTGGGATAAAGCATGCTATGGCCTCAAATCCTCTCCTGCCATCATATTGACCCTAGTGGCCTTTTTCTTTACCACATTACTCCTCCTCTTATTCTAAATGAAACCCTATCCCCTTAAGAACAAGCTGACAGAGAAATGTTAGAACTAACATGATAGGCATGATCTAGGAATTGATTGATAAAAACCTCACCTCCTTTCGACAAAGAATCATAAAACAAAGGCTTCTAAAGACAAGTGTCAAAGGAAGAGTTGGGCCATGTAGAGGTATCAACTTCTTTGTCTTGGAAAAAACAATAATCATCCAATGTGAAGTTTGATCCAGGGAGCCATTTAATACCATTTCATTGAAAACTACCTTTTCCCGATAGAATCACGTGATCCCCCTCTTGTATGTGTCCTTCCCCACATATAAAATTAAAGTCATTGACATGAATAGTAAATGTAGCCCTAGGATTGAATCCTTGATGTGCTGCATCCCCTTCCACTATTAGAAAAGGGCTGAATACTCGAAAATATCCGAATTTGTCACACTGGTCATTGGATCCAATCCATAGTCAAGTAGTTCTCCTGATTCAACTTGACTTAGAGTATTTTACACTTCCATTTGCAACCTCCATCTATTGCAAACATATTTTATAGAATGACGGAAGATGATATTCTTTTCTATCTTCTCTAACTTCTAATTGTTAATATCTCAAGCCTCATGTTTGTAGTTTTATGATTATAGTGAGAGTGAAGTGTTGGAGTGAAAAGGGAGAAGATAATACATAAGCTTGAAACCTTTACCTAAATAGATAGATTCAATAAGATTCAGAATAAACGATATATAGATAAAATAAAATAACTAAAAGTTTAGAAAAAATAAATAGCAAAGAAAAATAAATAAAATAACTATTTATTTTGAAAAATAAACATAAATATAACCTATCTTCTATCTCCCTTACACCATGAGACATAAACCATAAAAACACTTTAAAAAAAAAAACAAGAATAAACCCTAAACCCTATCTCCCTTCCTTACACCATGAGACATAAACCATAAAAACACTTGGAAAAAATAAACAAGAATAAACCCTAAACCCTTTCTCCTTTTATACCATAAAGAGAGAGTGTTGAAAAAAAAAGGGAAAAATAAACCCTAAACCCTTTCTCCCTTTATACCATAAGGAGAGAGTGTTGAAAAAAGAAGTGAGACACATCACCATACACATCTCATCCTTCCTAAACACTTTCTCCCTTATACAATAAGGAGAGAGTGTTGGAAAAAGAAGTGAGACACATAACCCTACACATCTCATCCTTTATTGAGATTTCCATGCAAATCAATATTAATATATTTAAAACCACAACGACATTTAATTTTGGTTATTTCAATGGCCTAGCGATAGCGAGGGGATCACGACAGAAGTTTATTTCATTTTCGCTCATCTTTCATTTAATCCCTCAACCATGAGTAAAACCAAATAGTGTAAGAATGGAAAACCCTTCCATATTTCTCTTTCAGGCATAAAAAAAATGGAAAGCATATCCCTTTCAGGCATAAATAAGAACAACAAAAGAAATACAATTTGGTTGGTAGAGCCCACGCCTGCAAAACGAAACAGAACTTGGGTGTTAGAGCCTGCCGCCGTTGGAAGGAAACTGATGAAGATCCTCTTTCCCAGTCATGATTTTAAATCGGATGGAAGAGATTCCTTGTGCTTGCTTGTAATGACCCTTTTTCAAAATTTTATTAAAATGCCAATTTTTCCACTTTTTCCCCAATTTCGACCTTTGACTAGTTTTACTGTTTTGACCTCCAAATCAACCCAAACACTCCCAAATATTCTGTAGGAGTGTATGAATGGTATTTAGACTTGAATATTAGGTTTAAGGATGTTTTATGGCCCTCCAAATAATTCTGCAAACTTGATTTGTAACTGATCAATATAGGTAATTTTGACTAGTAATTTGTGCATCAAATCCCCCCGGGGTAACACTGCAAATGGCCTTCCAAATGCCTCCAAAATACCACGAATTTATGAAAAGAGGTATGTAATGTGTTAATTATTTGTTTAAGGTATCATATGCACCATTAATTGATTTTTACTACTGTTCTAACTCTCTCACATTCAACAGCAAAAACCCCCAATTCGACCCTTGGGGAAATGGCACTATTTCACCTCTCAATACAAACAAACTGAGTAAAAATGATTCAAATGCTCGAGTACAGTACATGAAACTTGTAGAATATATCCATTGCAGTATATTAATCACAAATATATTATAGAATCATCCATCCATTCGAAATAATCAACCTTATAGTGTCATACATCAAAGCATTGGGGAAACGAACATTGTTTGCTCATTAATCAATAATTGTGCATACATTCAATGGGTATTTCGACCTGAGAGTTTCTGAATATGAAGAAAAGAGGATATGAAGCTATTACAATCAGAAAAAATATCATATGAAGCTCTCCCAATGAGTGCAAGATCTCACCCAAAGCACAATCCCTCAAGGAGCCCGAATATGCCTTCAAAATTGGAAATGGTGGAGAGAAAGTGCTGCACTAAACCAAACCATGAAAATTTTTGTAGCTGCTACCTTCAAATAAAAATCCATTAAAGAACCATGAAAGACCTGAGTGGCCTCTCCAAACACCAACTTGGATGGGAATCTTTCACCCTCAAAATTGGCTAAGGCAAGAAACTAGTCATCCACTAGTTCTCTCTTCACAAATGCAATTTTTCTCAAATCATCAAAAGCCATTCTCATACTTGATTTCTACATTTTATAACCAACATTAGCCTTCAAGGGGTCGAAATCCTCTCAATAGATTCAATAATTTTCCATTTAGAAAATATTCCTCATTTGCCACTTGTCTCCTAGTTCCAACCTTCCATCTTCTCCCAAATTCGAATTTGAGTCTCTTTAGATTCCTCCAACTCCATGAGCGCCTTCCTTGAGCCTATTTTTGGGGCTGACATGTCATAATGGTCAGGTGTAAGAATTCAGGTCTGAATTTTTTCATAAATGTCATAGATGCTTCATTATTGTTGTCATAAAACTAGGGAATCTAGCCCAAGTGTCCACTAGTCTCCAATTTGATTCTTCCTCTCCCATGGAGGTTACTATTCCATCCCATTTCGACCTAAGATGCTCAGTGCCATGTGTTATGACTTACCAACTCACCCAAGAGTGTTCACCTTCCCATGAATTCGAATCGGCAAGAGAGAGCTGCCATGTGTCATTGAAAAATCAAGCTAGTGTGGGTCCCACCACCTCCATATGTCTCCAAAACCACTTGCCACCTAGAATTTCTCTTGAATTTATTTATTCATCATATTTATTAAATGCTTGAACCCTTCTAATGTCTAAATATCATTTATTAGCTTCCTTATTACCATCCCACATGTGCCCATCCAACCTAGGAAACTAGTAGGATTGATGGGATTGTCTTACTATGCACTTATTTGAATGGGGACATTACAGTCCTCCCCACCCAAGATTGCTTGTCCTCAAGCAATTTCAAATTTGGATGCTGCAAAATCTTCTCCTCTTTCCATGTGGCATCTTCATTTGGTAAGTCCTTCCATTGCACTAAATATTCTTTGATGATTCTACTCCTCAACCTTCTTTCCCGTGTCTTCAAAATCTTTTCCGGAACAAGTGTGAGTTGACCTTCATCATCCAAAGGAGGAAGTATTTCTGAAGTGATGATTTTCTGACCAAGAGCTTTCTTAAGACAAGAAACATGAAATACATTGTGGATTTTACTCCCTTCCGGAAGTTCTAGTTCATATGCTAACTCTTCAACCTTCCGCACTACCTTGTATGGCCCATAGTACCTTGGTTTTAATTTTTCTGCTCCATTCTTTTTGAGAGATGTTTGTTTATAGGGCTGCAACCTTAAATATACTAAATCATTGACTTGAAAGGTTCTCTCTTCTCTATGTCTATCAGCATATTGTTTTTGCTGATTTTGAGCAACCTGCAAATTGTCTTTCAAGAGCTTTAAAATTTCTTGGCTCTCTTCCACCCAATCTTTAGCCTTTGGGGCTCTACTATCACCAAATATAATGTCAGCAAATGTAAGTGCATCATAACCATATAAATCTTTGAAAGGAGACATTCCTATTGACATATGATAAGTGGTGTTGTAGCAAAACTCACCCAAGTGTAGCCATTTTGCCCATGCTTTTTGCTGCCCTCCCACATAGTTTCTTAGGTATCCTTCCAACCATTGGTTTACCCTCTCTGTTTGTCTATCAGTTTTTGGATGATATCTGGTACTTGGAGTCAATTGAGTGCCTACCAATCTAAAAATTTCTTTCCAAAAAATACCCATGAATCTACTATCTCTATCACTGACAATGCTCTTGGGAAGCCCATGCAATCTGAAGATTTCTTTGAAAAAATATCAGCCACTTGTGCAGCACTAAAAGATGATGTAACAGCAAAAAAATGAGCAAATTTTGTCAACCTATCAACTACCACATAGATACAATCCTTACCCAAGGATTTAGGCAATCCGGTGATGAAATCCATGGAAATACTGTCCCATTTTTTCTCCGGAATGGGCAATGGTTGTAATAGGCCGGCTGGACATGTAAGTTCTGATTTGTTTTGTTGACATGCTTTACATTCATTCACATACTTCTGAACATCTTCTTTCAGCCCCTTCCAAAAAAATCTTTGCCTCAACTGTCTATAAGTTTTGAAGATCCCCGGATGGCCCGCTAGTGGGGAATCATGTGCTTCTTGCAAAATTCGGTACTTGAGCTTGGAGTTATGAACTAAATAAATTCTTCCCTTATAATATATCAGCCCATTCAAAATCCTATAATTATCATCCCCTTTGATTCCATCCAACACATCACAAGCAAATTTGTCTTTGGCATATTCAACTAGTAGCATGTTTTTCCAATCCTTGGCAATATCCATGAGAGAAAAAGAAGGCCTTTGTTGGCTGCTTTTTGGACAGACCCGGGTTTTAATGAAGCGCAGCAACAAAACCCCTTGGCGCACTGGCCCTCTCGGCAACGAGCTGCACAGCAGCTCGAGGTCTCACCCGAAGTGGCTATGAGGGGGCTAAGGAATCAGATTTCCTTAACCTAGGCGATGCGGAGACTGCTCTTTCCTCCTCGACGATTCCTCTAAGGTGAATGTCTGACCCCTCTTCAGACTCATGAGCGCAACAGCTCTCAAGCTCCTGCTTAGCAGCTTAGCTGCGCGTTACTTCCACTCTTGTGCTAGGACCAATTATCCTTTGCGCCGATATTCTATGCGTCGTTTCGCTAGCGCGCCCGTCGCAGCAACACGTTCTCCTATCGCTGCGGTGACGTTGTCTTACCGATTCCTTCGACCCTTAACGATTATAGTCCCCAAGGAAGCTCCAAGAACTTACTCAACACACTCATAAAGATAATGCAATATTCCTACGTACGTTATTCGTAAACTAAAACAGGAAATCACTTCAATCACAACATCACAATAGCGAGAAATATGAAGTCCACCTCCACGGGGAAAACCATGTCCACGGGAGTATCTTATGTTAACCAGAAAATGATAGATTTATACACTATGCTGCGCACACAGCTGCAGCCTTAGATCTTTCCAAGAAACTCCATGCACACAGCTGGGAGCCCTTCTCTCGATCTAGTCTCTTCCTCTTCAGAGATTACAATAGTTCAGACGTCGACTCCGACTGTCTGCAACTCAAGTATTAGCTTCACTGCTAACCAGCTCTAACTCCTGTTTTCTAGCAATTCGGTAGAAAAAAATCAACAAGATCGTAACAGAGGATGATCAACTCGATCAATCCTTCTTACATCTAGTATCTACTATCTTAGCTAGCTCACTCACAGGCTTAGCTAACTGACTCACTAATTAACCAGCTCACTAACTAGCTAACTAACATCTACCCTTTACAATTATACATATATATAGGTGGCCATGGCGGTCGCACCTTTACAAAACTGTGGGCCTTTCCCAGCAGTAATCCCCAAAAACCCTAACCAGACATGGCTAGGTGTACTGTAGGCGCCGCTTGCAGTCATGTCGCCGCTTCCTGCAGGCTCCATGATTTCCGGTGCAGCTTACGGGTATGGGCGCCTTGTCCTTCGCCTTCAATGCTTTGGTTCGTTGCTCCTCCTTGGTCCGAGCAACCATAACTTTTGTATTCAGCCTTAATGAGGGTAGCTGAGCCCTCTACTCCATTGCTTCATTCATTGTGGTAGCTGGGCTTTCCCCTCAGCTACCTTCATTCTCTTCTGACGTGCGTGCGAGCTCCGCGATTTTCGGTCCGTAATCTACGCTGAGATTATCCATCTGGCACCGTACTGCGCACTGTTTGCTTCTGTCCCAAAATTGGCGCTTATTCAAAATTTAGCACTTTCTCTTCCATACTTGTGCTTTTTCCTCAAAATTTGCAGCTTTTACCATAGTTGCGGCCTTGGCTCCAACATGCCCCTAACACTTACTTGTGGCTCGGCCTCGAGCCACTCGTACTAGCGTGTGGTCGCTTTACTTGCGCATCTACTTTTGCTTGGGTCTCCGCGAATGTTTTCTTCCACTGCGCAATAGCGGAGTCCAATTCATCGACACACTCCACAGCTGTCTGCACCGTTTCTGCAGTGGCTTCTTCTTTAGTTATGGCATCAATCACCTGTTGAGATTCAGCAATTTCTTTGATTTCTGCCTCGACTTGGCCAACGATGTCAGCATACTCATCCATAAATGGCTAAATGCTATTGGTGAGCTTCTCATCTTCAGTTCTGAGCTTGTGCAGTTGTTGTTGCACCCTGCTAAGGCCTTATCTTCTTCAGTCAGAACAGTTAGGGACTGTTCTGTGGCTTGCACCTGTTCCAAAAGACCAACTTTAAAAGGGAGCTTCTCAAGCTCCGTCCAAGCTTCCATAGCTTGGCTCATCAGGTTCTCGGCTTCCTGTATTTTGTCTTTCATTTGTGTGGAAGCTCTGCTCAGCGCTTCAAATTGTTCCTATGCATCATCTGTAAACTGCGCAGCAACACGAGCTTCCAGCTCGGCGATATGGGTTCTATGGCCCTCAGCCATAGCAACTATTTCGTGCTCCAGGGTTTTCACCCTTCCTCCAATAATTTGAACTTTCTCAACCAGAGGGAGGTCTGGTTGAATCTCGCAAGCCGGCAACTCCTGGGCAATCTCATCCACTGCGTTTCTTATGCCAATGTCTTGCGCCTCATAAAGTGCGAGCTTCTCGGAGATATTCTTATGGCTTGCCTTCAGCTCTATCTCCTACGATTGCAGTCATTGATTTTCTTGGAATGTAGAGAGCTCTCTAGCTCTCAACTCAACAGAAACTTTCTCATGTACTAGCTGTAGAGTCTCTATAGGAATTAGGGACAAATTTATTTCAACGGGCCCAACTGCGCTTACCTGTAGTGCAGCTAGAGGATCCGGAAGTGTCATGCTTGTAGGTGGAATGTGCACGACAGTATGCCTTTCTGCGAGTTCTTCAACTCGCTCAGTATTTGTGGTTACTTGTGGCGCCTGCGAAGTAGATGCTGGCGCATGGGTCTGCGCAATCCTTCCTGTGAGACCCTTTAATTCCACAAACTGCAGGTCTAGAGCACTTCTGATGTGAGCGTGCGTGGTCCGCAGCTCGTGAAATTTCTCTTTCAAATACTGGTCGATCCCCGAGGGAATGGCCTCAGAGGGATGCGACACCTTTTGTTTCTTGGTTGCTGGTTCTGTCGAGCCTTCATCACTTCTTTGCTCGGGGGCTTCCTTGCCCTTATCCTTCTCTTGCGCAGCGGCGGGTGGCATCGCGGATGCGATGTCGGCGGCTTCCCTCCATTCATCCGACCAAGACTTGATAGTTTCTTCGACATCTTCGGTGGTCATCCTGTAAAGGCCTACGGCCCATTCCTCTTGAATGCCGCAGGGATGGAGGTAAAGTTGATGTAAGTCGGCAGTAAAGGCCAACTTTTCGTCATATATTTTCGCTGTCTCCTCACTCAGCCTTGGCATTTCCTGAATGGTATCTCTGAGGAGATAGTAGTATTCACAAAATACAGCACGGTTCATCTTGCGCTTTGCGGGATTAGCAGACTCCCAAAGGTTAACATAGCGGATTCCGGCAGGTTCTCCTGCGCGGCGCGGGAGGAACTGAGTGTTCGGGGGCTCCTTCCACCCGACGAGAGCACATAAAATTAAAAGCCAAGAAAAATGGAACAACTGACCGGGGTTATCTTGGACGTTCCGGCAGTCTTCCAAAAAATAATTGAGGAGGAAGAGGGACCAGTTGTACTGTTCTCCCTCCGCAGCTGCGATGGCGAGTTCCACGACAGCTCCAGTAACTTCCTTCGGTCTGCACTTTGTGAGAAGTCTGCCTGCGAGCAGACTTCCTGTAAATCTAAGTGCTTCGTCTTCTACTATAGTGAGGTCATAATCCCGACCTCCTCTTGTGAGGTTGTATTTCTGCACCAGCTGTGCAGCCAATTTTCTATCCTTATCTTTTCCCACAAAATGAATATTGGGATCTTTACCAACCTTAGATAGGCCGGTAATACGGTGAATCAAATCGACATTTAAATCAATTGGCCTCCCCAGCCAAAGGTAACCTCCATGAACGCAGGATAGCAGTGTCTTAACAACTGCGTTCACTTCATTGCTATGCCCGAAATGCGGTAGCTTTAACAGGTTCAGGAGTCCAGGTCGCTCAAGATTTGCTGCAAATCCCTTCGGGATGAATTCGTCAACCTTTCTGGTGGGATTATGCACTACCGTCAGATATCGATCTAGTGCGAACTGAGGATATGTTTTATAGTCTCCCAGGTTGAAATCAGAGAACTTGACCAGTGGAAGGTGTCCGAGCAAGGACCCTTCTAGTCGCACGCCAGCTGGTAGTGGAGGTAACGGAAGCGGATGCTTTGCATTCTTCGGAATATGCACCTCTGGTGCATCGTCTGGACGCGGCGGAATATAATTCACCATAGTGGCCAACAGCTCTGGAACGGGCTCTTCTAACTGTGGCTGAGACGCTCTTGTGGCCGGAGATTGTCTGGGATCATGATAACCAGGGTGTACATAAGTCGAGGCCGTCACGGGGGTAGTCATGCCGAAATCTAGGCCTCGGTGCAGGAATTGACGAACAACTTCTTCAGTCGACAGGTTCTCCATCGTGAACGGGTATAGGTAACAAGAACTTGGACAGAAACAGTGGAACAGCGTGGGATATGAACGCTGACAACAAAGGAAGCACTCTGCACAACTCGGCTCTGAAAACAATGGCTTAGATTCTCAAACAAGACTATGCAGCTCAAGGAAAGTAACCCGAAAATTTACAAGTGTGGGGTATTTATAGCCAAAGGTGATCGTAAATGCGGCCAAGTGGGGCTACTAGCTGTAGGTGGCTTTGCATGAATTGACAATCGTTCTATCCCCCTCGCCTCTGCGGTGCATTTATTGTGATGGACGGGCTCTGACAGCCTTCCGGGAGAAGCTAAAGCTTCCGGCACATGAGTTAAATGCAAATCTTACGGAGATCAAGCCGAATCTGTCAGAGCGGCTATACTTAAATGGCGGGCTTATCCTTCATTTATTCTCAGACGCGGCTACATAACTGCTGTAATTCAAATTTTTCGGCGGGTCATTTCAACTTAGGTAACTGTGCCTATAGGGGTCCACAACAAGAACTTCTTCAAGCGGAAAATTATCACAGGGAACTCCGCAAGAGCGACAGTTCAACATCCCGGGGAAAAACTTCGTCAGAGCGCAAAATAAGGTCGCTTCTTACAAACTTTTACTGATATGCGCGGATGGTTCAAGGAACTGCGTGGGAAGCCAGAGACTGAGGCTCTCGCGACTTCCGTGTAGACTGATAATGCGATGCCTCTTTCAACTACACTGGACATCTGCATTTCTTTGAGCAGCTATTTAAGTCGACAGGGCGGAGTGGCCGTCGCGGTAAAGCTTGAGCCGACTCCCGTTGATCTTTGTAGGCAGTACTTCTCCATTCAGCTTCGCAAGCTGAACTGCTCCTCCTTCTGTTATTTTTATCACCTGAAAAGGGCCTAACTAGTGTACACGAAACTTGTCTGGAAACTTGATGAATTTACTATCATAGAGGAGTACCAAGTCTCGTTCCTGAAAGACTTTATTCTTAATATGCCTGTCATGCCAAGCTTTCTGTCTTGCCTTCTGTACCTGTTGATGGAATCCGGCTAAGAGTCTGTCTTCCTCTAAGGCAAGCAATTGTGAAAGTCTTTCACTCATGGTATCCGTATCTGTCATTTCTGTAATTTGCGCAATTCTGAGACTGGGAATAATGTATTCCATAGGCATAACTGCTTCTTGTCCATACACCAAACTGAAAGGTGTGTGGCTTGTTAATTTCTTGCATGTGGTTCTGTAAGCCCATAATACAGCTGTAACTCTAAGGTCCCAATCATCTCTTTGTTGATTACAGATCTTCGTCAGGGCATTCTCAAGAATTTTATTGAATGCCTCCACCATGCCATTAGCTTGAGGGTGGGAGGGTGTACTATTATGGTGACTAATTTGGAATTCCTCAGTAAGGGATTCTATAGTCTCATTGAGGAAATGTGTACCCTGATCACTCATTAGAATCAGTGGACATCCAAATCTAGTGATAATATTCTCAAAAATGAACTGCGTGGCCGTGGCAGCGTCGCAGTTCTTCATTGGCTTAGCCTCAGCCCATCGGGTGAGGTATTCAGTAGCTGTAATGATGTATCTTGCGCCGGTTCTCTTTCCTGGTGGGTTGATAGGACCTACAAAATCAATGGCCCATTTATTAAAAGCACGCAGTGTTATCTGAGGTCTTAGTGGCATCTCATCTCTTCTTGAAGGTTTTCCTATTCGCTGGCACACATCGCAACATTTGCAGAATTCCTTAGTATCCTTATGCAATGTCGGCCACCAAAGACCTGCGGCTAAGATCTTCTGAGCAGTCGGCTTTCCTGCGAAATGGCCTCCTGCGGTGCCTGAGTGCGCTTCTGCGATGATAGAGTTCTTTTCATGCGGTAAAATACATCTGTGCAAGACTTCATCGGGGCCCAACTTATAGAGCTGGCCTGCTATCAAAGTGAAGTCTGTGGCTTTGACGACAAGTTGTTTCTTCTGCTGGATTGTAAACTCAACTGGCGCTTGTCCGGTGGTGAGAAACTCAAGGATATCAGAATAATATTCATCTGTTGCTTGAACAAAAAATAGCTGTGCATCAGGCAGATTGTCCTCCAGATTTGTAGGTTCTTCTCCTGACTCGATCCTAGATAAGTGGTCAGGTCATGCATTCAATCTACCTAGCTTTACAATAACCTCAAAATCATATTCTTGAAAGAGCAGTAGCCATCTGCAAATTCTTCCCCCTAACACTGGCTTATTGACCAAGTATTTCAAAGCAGAATGGTCAGTATACATTTTAAAATGTGCGCCCAGTAAGTAGTGTCTGAACTTCTGTAGGGCGTACACCATATCTAGTCCTTCTCTCTCTGTAGTAGTGTAGTTCTTCTCGGCTGTGGACAGCTTCCGGCTAGAGTAAGCAATGGGGTGATCGATACCTCCTTCTCCCGGTTGTGTAAGTACGACCCCCAATGCTATGGAAGAAGCATCGACATGAACATGAAAGGGTTTATTCCAGTCTGGGAAAACTAGAATTGGCGCACTAATCATCTTGTCTTTAAGTGTGTCCAAGCTCTGTTGGCATTCTTCTGTCCATTGGAATTTCGAATCCTTTTTCAGCAATCTTTCCATAGGTGCTGTGATCTTTGCATAACCTTTGATAAATTTTCTGTAGTATCCTGTATGTCCCAATGTAGTGCGCAATTGCTTGACTGAGTTGGGCGCAGGTAAATTAGCAATGATGGCAACCTTCGCAGGATCCAACAGGAGTCCTTGTCTGCATACAATGTGACCCAACAAAATACAAAAAGGAGCACAGAAGATACATTTTTTCAAGTTAAGGGAAATCTGGTGCTGTCTACATTTTTCTAACATCATTTGCAGGTTCCCCATATGGTTCTTTAGTAAGCCAAACACAGTCCAATCATCAAAATAGACTTCTAAAAACTTATGGATGAATTCTTTAAAAACAGCAACAACGACTCTAGAGAAGATAGCAGGAGCGTTTTTAAGACCAAAGGGCATTACCGTATACTGGAATGATCCCCATTCAGTCACAAAAGTAGTCTTATGGCGGTCTTCTGGATGGATTCTGATCTTATGGTATCCCGAAAATCCATCAGTGAAGGAGTAAGTCTCTTGCCCTCCAACATTATCAAGCACTTCATCTGTAAAGGGAGTAGGAAATGGATCATGCGCTGATGCGTCATTGAGTTTGCGCAAGTCCACGCAAATTCTTATTTCACCTTTTGTCTTCTTCTCTTGTACAACCATAGGGCTAATCCAATCGCTTTCTTCTACTGGCTCAATAATACCTGCTGCGAGCATCTTGTCAATTTCTTCTTTGACTTTTTCTTTATAGCGCGGGTTCAACCTGTATGGGCGCTGCTTTACTGGCTTGGCATCTGCTTTCAGAGGTATGCGCATCACTCCTAAGTCTCCTAGGATGCCTTTCATTTCTGTGAACTTGGTAGGAAAGATATCCTGGTAGTCACGTAATAAATCTGAAATATGCCCAACAGTTTCATCATCCCAATAGTCTCCTATAGAAGCAAACTTGGGTTCGGCTTCTGTACCAATGTTAACCTTTTTGAGCTTGATGTGTTCTATAATGGCAGGGATATCAAGCTGAGGACCTTCAACATTGCGCGTCCCTTCTGATTCTGGGATATTGATGTTGCGAGGATCATCCTCCTCTTCTCCAGTGGTGAAATTATAGCATTCCAAGGCATGTTCTATCTGAACAACCCAATCCGGTTGGGAATATTCTAGTAATAGACATGGTTCAAATACCTTCTTTTTAATACACTTCAGAGCCTGATCAATACTTGGATGCTCTGACTCAAAACTGAAGGTAAGTTGAAAACTTTCTATCATAAGAGGCCAAGTAAGAGTGCCTCTGCGCAATTCTGTTTCAGTGTACCAGTTCCTTGGAACTGTGTCCAATGTGTGGATGAATAGGTAAACCCACTCATCGTCCCGAATATCCGACCATTGCTGAATGCATGCTTCAATGTGTGACCCGGGGTCACTCTGTCCCTCATATTTGCGTGACACTTCTGCTGTAGTGTCCTGGGATCTGCGCAGTATCAATCTGCGACAGTCTTGCCATGTGTGAATATTCTCTTTATGCGCACCCCACCATCTTGCGGGTGTAGCACGCAGTGATACATCTAATGCCTGTATGCGCTGCTGTTCTGGAAGCTGTTGTTCATATGCCTATATGAATTCGCTTACTTCAGTTAAACCATAAAAAAATTGGAGTGTCAGTCAATTCTGTGCCAATCCATCGAATGGATTTAGTCATCATGGCGCAACGTCTTGTAGAAACCTCATGTAAGCGATTCTGCCAGTTTTCCAATCCTGCATCTGAGTCTGATGTGCACGAGCTATCGCATCGCCAGCTGATATGGCCATCTGCTGTGGGATTGACATAGTCACTCTGACTAGCAGTCATCTGATACAAACTTTCCATGTGGCGCGCTTCTTCTTCTGCTCGAATGGGTTCTATATACCTTGGTCCTTGAATAGGATCAAGCGGTGCAATGACCCTAATCTGGTCATCCTCGAAGGTCATCTGTCTTTTCTTCAAATTAATGACAGCCAAATTATCAAATGCCTAGTCTATACCTAAAAGTGCTGGGTAAGGTCTACTATCATCCAAAATTTTGATTACTTCAAAGTCTGCAGAACTTCTTACTCCCTCGATATCAATAGGTACATTGGGTAATCTGCCCAATGGAGAGACTCGTTGCTGGTTCGCGAGTCTTAGCTGGATGGGGGATCTTGTAAGTTGAGGGCTTCCCATCTATTCCCATGTCTGCATGGTGAGAACATTAACTTCTGAGCCCAAATATAAAATGACTTCGTCCATCTCAAATGATCCAATCTGCGCTGTGAGCCTCATCTCTTTTCCAGTTCTAGTGTGACTCCCAATCTGGTGAATAGCACGCTGCGGCGTGTTCGTCGAAGCAGATTGTTGACATTTATCCAATAGGTGTTGAAGTTCCATAGTTGCTTTTTCATTGCGCAACAACTTTAAGCAGTTCCTTAGAAAAGTATGGACAGTGCCTAGTGCATCTTCTTCATCAGGCCTTCCGGATGTAGTGGCCTGTTCTTGTACCAGGTTGTCTTGTCTTAGCACTTGCGATCTAATATCATTATGCGGAGTTGCGACAGAACTTGAAGCTCTGGGATCTGAGAAATACTCTTGGGCTTGCTTGAATGCTTCTTTTTGCTTCTGTAGATTAAGTGGGGCTGGTTTAATATTAGCGCGGCGCACCCATTGCGTCGCTTGCTTTCCAGTTCCCGACTCTGGCGCACCAGTGGTTGTTCCACTGCGCGTCACGATATTAACTGTACGGTCTGGTTCCATTTTTTCTGCTCCAATCAATTGAATATTCTGGTTGACCTGTGGCGTCTTTGCTTGCATCTTAGCCATCAAATGAGGGCATTCTTCAATGATATGATCATAAGATTTGCAATATCTGCAAAGGGTTGTAGGGTTTTGGAAATCTCTTGCAAAATGACCTTGCGCTCCACAATTATAACAAGTGATCTGGCCTCTTCCGCGGCCAAAATTTGTTGCGCGTCCGCGGCCTCTATAATTTCCTGTTCGGCCGTCGCGAGTTTGGTCATACTGTGGACCTGCTACGGGTCCTTGTGCTTCTGATTGTACTCTATAAACATCGTTTTTCCTTTCCATCATAAGGTCATATGCTCTGCAATTGTTTTCATCATGGCCTACCGATTTACAGAAATTACAATATAGATTCTTTGGAGTTTGTACATATTTCTGAAGTAAGTGACATTCTTGTGGTCTATGACCTCTAGTTCTACAGATTTCACACTAAGGCCCCTGTGCCTGTGGTAAAGGGTTAGGTGCTCTAGTTGCAATATACTCTATGAAAACGGGACAATGGTCCTTTGAATGACCTTGTGCTTTACATTTTGTACACCATATCTCCTCCTTAGCATCCTTGCCTTTCTTAATATCATGCACTTGCAAGGTTAAGTTTGCTAATTGGTTCTGCAACTGCGCAACATCGTTGCTTGTTCCAGCAATTGGTGAAGCTTCTAGTTTCATAGCCATCTCTAGAGCTTGTTCCTAAGTAGTGAGATTCTGTTGCATAAGAGGAAGTCTAATGTGTGGAAGCAGCGCAGCAATGAACCATTCCTTATGCTGTTGTGGTGCAAACTCAAAGCTTACTTGATCTATCAAGGCTTTGAACTTTTGGTCAAAGTCCCATACTGACTCTGTAGGTAACTGTTTTATGTCTTTGAGCTCTATTATACATTGTGATTCTGATTTAGGTTTCTTGAATTCTCTAATCATTGCATTTCTTACATCAGCAAGCGTTCTATTCTGTGCTGCTGAGTATTTCATGAACCAAGTTAAGGCTCTTTCTCTTAGTGTGGTTGCTAACTGGACCAGTTTAACAGCATCATCATTAATTTGCTTAATTGTCCAAATGGCTTCGCATAGGAACCAGTGTTGCTCAGGGTCTTCTATCCCTGTTCCTCTAAAAGTTGGCAGTTTCATGCATCACCCATCTTTCTTGCGCTAGGTTGAGGTGGAGGTGCTGTAGCAGTTCTTCTGGGCTGGTTGAACAAAGGTGGCACAGAGGTACTAGAAGTACCGTGTGGGCTACTAGAAGGTGTTACTGCGGGATTATACTGAGCTTCGTCTGGCTTTTGTGGTGTAAAAGGGTGGTAAGGGATATGAGCGCTCCCTTGTCTTTGTATGTGGCTTGCTCTAGGAACTTGACTGTCTTCTGGGCTCGACTCAAAAGAATGTTGGTCAAGGCCTACTTTATACCGTTTTCCACTACGAGTGCAACCAATAACTTCAGGGTCACTATCAGAGTCTACGGACATTACTTGTCTATGCTATTCATCTGAAGCTATACATAGTTTTGCTTTTTCATACAGAAGCATTTTAATCCATAAGTTCAAAGAATTTAGGAACTTACCTCTATGTGCTTGAAAGAAACTCCTCTCAGCTTCACTGAAACTCTTTCTTGTATCCACTGCAAACTCAGTGATGAATCCTTCCAGCAGACTGTTCAACCAAAAGTCTACTGCACGGGACACAGAATTATCTACCCGCTTCAAAATACTGACTAGCTCAGGGGTCCAAGCGACTGGTCGATCAATATGCACAGTGGGTCTAGTATCTGCTAACTTGGCTATCCAAGCATGTAACTCAAGTGCAAATGTGACAAAGAAAATTTCGTGAAGGTCAGTATAGATATACTTCTGCAACCATTCTTCTGGCTGGAGCCTAGAGCTTCTATTTTCTTGTTCAGCGAACTCTTTAGCCTTTAAATCGAACCACTCCTGAATTTCTGTAGCTGTAGGATTCCAGTAACACATTTGTTAGCTGAGCAAGTCTCAAGGCAACAGAACGATTTGTTGGCTTCAGCAACAATCTCCTACGTCGCAAAAATAGCAAGTCCCACAGTAACAAGTCACAAGGCAATAGAACCATTTGTTGGCTCAACAACAGGGTTCAAAGCAACGGAACCATTTGTTGGCTCAACAACAGGGTTCAAAGCAACGGAAGTGACGTGATCAAGAAGTCATAAGGCAACGGAACCATTTGTTGGCTGCTTTTTGGACAGACCCGGGTTTTAATGAAGCACAGCAACAAAACCCCTTGGCGCACTGGCCCTCTCGGCAACGAGCTGCGCAGCAGCTCGAGGTCTCACCCGAAGTGGCTATGGGGGGGCTAAGGAATCAGATTTCCTTAACCTAGGCGATGCGGAGACTGCTCTTTCCTCCTCGACAATTCCTCTAAGGTGAATGTCTGACCCCTCTTCAGACTCATGAGTGCAACAGCTCTCAAGCTCCTCCTCAGCAGCTTAGCTGCGCGGTACTTCCACTCCTGCGCTAGGACCAATTATCCTCTGCGCCGATATTCTATGCGTCGTTTCGCTAGCATGCCCGTTGCAGCAACATGTTCGCCTATCGCTGCGGTGATGTTGTCTTACCGATTCCTTCGACCCTTAACGATTATAGTCCCCAAAGAAGCTCCAAGAACTTACTCAACACACTCATAAAGATAATGCAATATTCCTGCGTACGCTGTTAGTAAACTAAAACAGGCAATCACTTCAATCACAACATCACAATAGCGAGAAATATGAAGTCCACCTCCACGGGGAAAACCATGTCCACGGGAGTATCTTATGTTAACCAGAAAATGATAGATTTATACACTATGCTGCGCACATAGCTGCAGCCTTAGATCTTTCCAGGAAACTCCACGCACACAGCTGGGAGCTCTTCTCTCGATCTAGTCTCTTCCTCTTCAGAGATTACAATAGTTCAGACGTCGACTCCGACTGTCTGCAACTCAAGGATTAGCTTCACTGCTAACTAGCTCTAACTCCTGTTTTCTAGCAATTCGGTAGAAAACAATCAACAAGATCGTAACAGAGGATGATCAACTCGATCAATCCTTCTTACATCTAGTATCTACTATCTTAGCTAGCTCACTCACAGGCTTAGCTAACTGACTCACTAATTAACCAGCTCACTAACTAGCTAACTAACATCTACCCTTTACAATTATACATATATATAGGTGGCCATGGCGGTCGCACCTTTACAAAACTGTGGGCCTTTCCCAGCAGTAATCCCCAAAAACCCTAACCAGACATGGCTAGGTGTACTGTAGGCGCCGCTTGCAGTCATGTCGCCGCTTCCTGCAGGCTCCATGATTTCCGGCGCAGCTTACGAGTATGGGCGCCTTGTCCTTTGCCTTCAATGCTTTGGTTCGTTGCTCCTCCTTGGTCCGAGCAACCATAACTTCTGTATTCAGCCTTAATGAGGGTATCTGAGCCCTCTACTCCATTGCTTCATTCATTGTGGTAGCTGGGCTTTCCCCTCAGCTACCTTCATTCTCTTCTGACGTGCGCGCGAGCTCCACGATTTCCGGTCCGTAATCTACGCTGAGATTATCCATCTGGCACCGTACTGTGCACCGTCTGCTTCTGTCCCAAAATTGGCGCTTATTCAAAATTTAGCACTTTCTCTTCCATACTTGTGCTTTTTCCTCAAAATTCGCAGCTTTTACCATAGCTGCGGCCTTGGCTCCAACAGCCTTCTTGACAAAGCATCTGCTACTATATTATTCTTTCCTTTGACATATTCAATATCAAAATCATAATCTTGAATCTTGCTTACCCACTTTTGTTGCCTTTCATTTAGATCTTTTTGGGTGAGAAAGTGTCTTAGACTATTGTGGTCAGTTTTCACCACAAACTTGCTGCCCACCAAGTATTGTCTGAATTTGGCCAATGCATGCATAATGGCCAGCATTTCTTTATCATATATGGAGTAAATTTTTTCATGAGGATGCAACTTTCTTCTCTCAAAGGCTATTGAGTGTTGGCCTTGCTTTAGGACAGCCCCTATTCCTCCACCTGAAGCATGACATTCCACAACAAAAGGTTTAGTAAAATCAGGAAGTGCAAGTATGGGACAACTACTCATTACCTCTTTCATTTTTTGGAAGGCCTTTTCAGCCTCTTCATCCCACTTGAAAGCATCCTTCTTAGTCAAATCAGTGAGTGGAGAAGTCAACTTGGAGAACCCTTTCACAAATTTTTTGTAGTAGGTGCATATGCCAATAAAGCCTCTCAATTCGGTAATATTTTTTGGTGATGGCCATTCCAAGATAGCCATGATTTTTTTCATGTGTACCTTCACTCCTTCTTGCCCAATAATGTGCCCAAGATACAGTAGTTCTTTCATTCCAAATTCACATTTTGAAAATTTAGCAAATAAGGACTCTTCTTGCAAGATTTTCAACACAATCTCTAACTGCTGCAAATGCTCTTCCCATGTTTTACTGTAAATGAGAATATCATCAAAGAAAACCAAAACAAACCTTCTTAGTTGCTTGCAAAATATCCTATTCATACATGCTTGAAAGGTGGCTGGAGCATTGGTTAACCCAAAAGGCATGACAAGAAATTCAAAGTGGCCAAAATGACATCGAAAAGCGGTCTTTTGCACATCTTCATCTTTCATTCAAATTTGGTGATACCCTGATCTAAGGTCAATTTTTGAGAAGTATTTGGCCCCATGCAGCTCATCCATGAGCTCATAAATCCTAGGAATAGGATACCTATTCTTTATAGTCTTTTTGTTGAAGGCCTTAAAATCTATGCACATTCTCAATGTTCCATCTTTTTTCTTCACTAGCACTACTGAAGAAGCATAAGGGCTAGAGCTTGGTCTAATGAGTCCCAACTCTAGGATTTCTTGGATCGCTTTTTCAATCTCATCTCTAAACCTTTTAGGATGTCTATAAGGTGGTATCTAAATGGGTGAGGTACCCTCCTCCAAGACAATACTGTGCTCAACCCCCCTATCCGGTGGCCTACCATGTGGAAGGTCTCTAAAAACCTTTTCATATTTTTGCAAAAGTCTCTCTATCTCCTTTGGGTATTTGACAATATTTATAGTTGGCTTGGGAGATGTAATATGACATTCAGCAACCCATTCTATATCCCCATGCCTCAATATAGATCTCATGCTATTGCAAGTCACTACTTGATTTGGATAAGTGTGTTGCCCTCTCACAACTCTTTGTACTCCTTTTGAATCTTGGAATTTCATTTCGGGAATTTGATAATTTACTGTATGCTCTCCTATTGAATACAACCATTGCACTCCCAAAACCACATTAGTATCAGCAACATCAACCACATAAAAACTATCAACAAAAGTATAGCTACCTATGGTGACTTGCAGCTTTGGAACCCATGTTTTGCATTGCATTGTGTTGTGACCAGGAATGACAACTGTGAAGCCATCAAATGGTTCAATAGGTATCTTTCTTTTCTCTACCATATCTGCATCAATGAAGTTATGAGTGGCTCCTCCATCTACCAAAACTGAAGTTCTTTGTCCTTGTACCACACCTGTGCATCGGATAGTATGATAGTGAGGTACTGCTGAAAGCACTGCCATTCTTGCTTTGTCCGGTGAAGGCTAATTTTCTTCTTGTCTTTCCTCTTCTACTGCTGTCTCATATGCCTCTTCTTGATATGAAATATGTCCATCTTCATCCATGCCCCCATCATACCCCTCATTATCAGAAAATACTTCTATGTATTGAGCCTTTCCTTTGGTACATTTGTGCCCCTATGTCCATGGTTGGAAGCATGTGAAGCATAGTTTCTTTTTTCTAAGTTCATCCCTGTTTAGTCCCTCTTTTTTATTCCTCTCAAATGACTCTCTTTGCCAAGGTTTCTTTTCAAATTTATAGCTAGGCTTAGGAGGAAATCTCGTTCTAGGAAGCACATTTTGGAGATCCCTAGTCAAGCTCATTGCATCTTTTAATGTAGTTGGCTTGTGGGATTTTACCAAACCTCTTAAGGGTTCAGCCAAGCCTTCAGTGAACAACAATACTAATCTTCCCATAGATACATCAACCATCTTGACTGATAATTTTTGAAAGTCCATCATATATTCAGTAGGGGACCCAATTTGCTTCAATTGAGCTAGTTCTTTGAAAGGCAATTCTGGATCTTTTTGTTCAAATCTTTCTATTACCCTGTCAACAAATTCTCCATATGTTTTAACCTGATTATGACCCAAGGTTTTCATCCCATGAAACCACCATTCATTGGCATCTCCTTCCAAATGCAAAATGGCCATTTTTAATGCATCCTCTTCCAACATAGGATTCAGCTGAAAATATACATCCAATTTTTGCACCCAAGTGTTAGCAGAATTTTGAGAAGAACCATCAAAAGTAGGAAGTGACATTTTTCCAATAGCACTATTTAATTCTTTGTTTTGGAATGGACTCCTATTGTCTCCCTTCCTATTAATCTTTTTCATAGCATCAATGTAGTCACTGAGTGGTACACCTCTTTTACACTCTTCATTCAAATCATTCCAATCATTTACTAGTTTCTTATAATCCAATTCAAGATTGGGCTCTTCTTTGGGTGTGAGAAATTTAGGTGCAGTAGGCCTTTGTGTGCTTTGCATTTCATCAGGTCTATTATGAGGTCCTGTACTTGATAAAATATGCTCATTCCCTTTCATTTTTTCCCCTAAGTGTGAACCACTATTATCTCCTATTATCCCTTTGCTTTGAAGCTGGCTAATCAACAATTCGAATCCTTACAACAATATATCACCTATCCTATCCATGTTTGCTGAAAGTTTAGAGAAACATGGATCTAAGGTTGCAATAAGTTCCTCCTTATGTTTTAATTTGTCATCCTCCTCTCTACCCATGGTTTCAGCGAAAGACTCCTCTTCTTCTACTACCTCTTCTTCAACAAAAACCTCTTCAACTACTGGTTCAAAGGGTGGTGGATTATTCTTTTGACTTCTTGTTAAGACCATCAGGTGCCAAGAACATGCTTTGACACCACTTGTAATGATCCTTTTTCAAAATTTTATTAAAATGCCAATTTTTCCACTTTTTCCCCAATTTCGACCTTTGACTAGTTTTACTGTTTTGACCTCCAAATCAACCCAAACACTCCCAAATATTCTGTAGGAGTGTATGAATGGTATTTAGACTTGAATATTAGGTTCAGAGATGTTTTATGGCCCTCCAAATACTGCTGCAAACTTGATTTGTATTCTGATCAATATAGGTAATTTTGACTAGTAATTTGTGCATCAAATCCCCCCGGGGTAACACTGCAAATGGCCTTCCAAATGCCTCCAAACTCCCACGAATTTATGAACAGAGTTATGTAATGTGTTAATTATGTGGTTAAGGTCTCATATGCACCATTAATTGATTTTTACTACTGTTCTAACTCTCTCACATTCAATAGCAAAAACCCCCAATTCGACCCTTGGGGAAATGGCACTATTTCACCTCTCAATACAAACAAACTGAGTAAAGATGATTCAAATGCTCAAGTACAGTACATGGAAATTGTAGAATATATCCATGGCAGTATATTAATTACAAATATATCAGAGAATCATCCATCCATTCGAAATAATCAACCTTATAGTGTCATACATCAAAGCATTGGGGAAACGGACATTGTTTGCTCATTAATCAATAATTTTGCATACATTCAATGGGTATTTCGACCTAATATTTTATGAATATGAAGAACATAGGATATGAATATATTACAATCAGAAAAAAATATCATATGAAGCTCTCCCAATGAGTGCAAGATCTCACCCAAAGCGCAATCCCTCAAGGAGCCCGAATATGCCTTCAAAATTAGAAATGGTGGAGAGAAAGTGCTGCACTAAACCAAACCATGAAACTTCCTGTAGCTGCTACCTAAAAATAAGACTCCATTAAAGCACCATGAAATACCTAAGTGGTCTCTCCAAACACCAACTTGGATGGGAATCTTTCACCCTCGAAATTGGCTAAGGCAAGAAACTAGTCATCCACTAGTTCTCTCTTCACAAATGCAATTTTTCTCAAATCATCAAAAGCCATTATCATACTTGATTTCTACATTTTATAACCAACATTAGCCTTCAAGGGGTCGAAATCCTCTCAATAGATTCAATAATTTTCCATTTAGAAAATATTCCTCATTTGCCACTTGTCTCCTAGTTCCAACCTTCCATCTTCTCCCAAATTCGAATTTGAGTCTCTTTAGATTCCTCCAACTCCATGAGCGCCTTCCTTGAGCCTATTTTTGGGGCTGACATGTCATAATGGTGAGGTGTAAGAATTCAGGTCTAAATTTTGTCATAAATGTCATAGATGCTTCATTATTGTTGTCATAAAACTAGGGAATCTAGCCCAAGTGTCCACTAGTCTCCAATTTGACTCTTCCTCTCCCATGGAGGTTACTATTCCATCCCATTTCGACCTAAGATGCTCAATGCCATGTGTTATGACTTACCAACTCACCCAAGAGTGTTCACCTTCCCATGAATTCGAATTGGCAAGAGAGAGCTGCCATGTGTCATTGAAAAATCAAGCTAGTGTGGGTCCCACCACCTCCATATGTCTCCAAAACCACTTTCCACCTAGAATTTCTCTTGAATTTATTTATTCATCATATTTATTAAATGCTTGAACCCTTCTAATGTCTAAATATAATTTATTAGCTTCCTTATTACCATCCCACATGTTCCCATCCAACCTAGGAAACTAGTAGGATTGATGGGATTGTCTTACTATGCACTTATTTGAATGGGGACATTACATTGCTCTTGCCTGGAGCTCGACTGCCAGAGGGTTTCGAGGCTCGGCCCATGGTATGATTGCGGTGTTGGTAAAAAAAATGCACAAGGGGTCGTGAAAGGGTGCTGCGAGGGAACTGGACAGAGTTCTCTAATGGCTCCAGGTCGTCAATTCTTCACTCAGGCGAGGGTATGGTGAGCAACTAAATCAACTTTATCCATTTTATCCATTCGTTCAGAGCAACTGTATTTCAAACTTCAACTTAGCAATTGTATTTTGGTTATTTCAACGGCCTAGCAATTGATATTTGAAACCACAATGATATTTAATTTTGGTTATTTCAACTGCCTAGCGATACCGATAGCGAGGGGCTCAGGGCAGAAGTTTATTTCATTCTGGTTTACAATCCTCGTACCTCGGCTTTGATAACTCTCAACCTTCTCGCTCGGGCAGAAGTTTATTTCATTTTTTCTCATCTTCATTTAATCCCTCAACCACTAGTACAAACAAATAGGGTAAGAAGGAAAACCCTGCCCCATTGCTCTTTTAGCTAGAAAAAATGTGAAGCAGAGCCTAAAATAAGAACAACAAAAGAAATAGAATTTGGGTGGTAGAGACCGCCGCGCCTGCAAAATGAAACAGAACTCGGGTGGTAGAGACCGCCGCCGTTGGAAGTCAGTTAATGAAGATCCTCTTTCTTATTCATGTTTTTAAATCGGCCGGAAGAGATTCCTTTTGCTTGCTCTTGCCTGGAGCTCGACTGCTAGAGGTTCCGAGGCTCGGCCCATGGTATGACTGCGGCGCTGGTAAACAAAATGCACAAGGGGTCGTGAAAGGGGCTGTGTGGGCACTGGACATAGTTTTCTAAGGGCTCCAGGTCGTCATTTCTTCACTCAGGCGAGGGTAAGGTGAGAAAGTGGATCGGGGTTATCCATTTTATCCATTCGTTTAAAGCAATGGTATTTTAAACCCTCAAAAGTAAAAGAAAAAATCTGCCAGGAGTGAAAAAATATACCAGGAGTGAATTGAGAGAAAGACAAACGGAGATAGAGAGGAGATGCAAGGCAAGTGAGTGATATGAAAATGGAAATGGAGTAGTGGACTCGAGAGATTACAGTCAAGGGGAGGGGCAGCTGGATTTGAGAGTGCTTTTTTCTTTATCTTCTAACAAGTGACAACTAACAGAGCAGAGAAACTAGAAAACTACTCAGAGAGTAGAGCTGAGGTAGGTCTATTTGATTCTTTTTAATCTCCTCTTTATTTACTTGTTTGCTCTACCGAGGTACAAGAATGGTTGTAGGTTTGATTATTATGTGCAAGTGGGTAGTTGTAATTGGGTGTGGTATTTTACTGTTCTTGGGTTTGAGAAAAATATGACAATTCTGCCATAATTTTTAACCATCATAGTAAACTATTTGTTGCTTTGTTGTTGTTGCTACTGTGGGGTATAGGTATGAGACTTTTCCATTTGTATCATATTGAGCGCCTTTATAATGGTCTCCACATCCATTATCACTGAGAGTTTTTGTGCTCTCGCTCACAACACAAAGACTAAAATAAATGTTTTCCAAGCTGCTTTGGAATCCATATTTAGTTTGTAATTTTGATTAAGGGCAATTGTTTCTCCTCCTTTTCTATTATGTTTTATTTTCATTGTTGCTAAAGTTGGGTCATGGGATTTATTTTTGTTTGGAATTGGTAAATTTGTCCTTCTCCAAAGCCCTAAAGGATAGGAATGGTAATGCCCTATTTTTCTGTTTTTCTCACACACATTGGTGGTTTACTATGCAAAACAATTGTTAAATTCTCACATACATGGCTTTTGTGATGTTGTGATTTCTTGGTAAGTTCCCTCTCTCTCTCTCTCTCACTCAGTCTTGTACAAAATGTTTGTGTGTGCTTGTGAATATCTCATATGGATAACAACTGTGAGACAAGGGTGATTGGTTAGGCATTAACCTCACCAAAAGCATTGCCAATTCAGAAGTGGTCTTTGGGATGCAACTTGCAGGTCCCTAGGTTGATGTGATAACATCCTCCCTCACTCTAGTGCTAACATTGTAAGCAGTATCAATGTCGCTCACAACACAAAGACTAAAATAAATGTTTTCCAAGTTGCTCTAGAATCCATATTTAGTTTGTAATTTTGATTAAGGGCAATTGTTTCTCCTCCTTTTCTGTTATGTTTTTCCTTCATTGTTGCTAAAGTTGGGTCATGGGATTTATTTTTGTTTGGAACTGGTAAATTTTTCCTTCTCCAAAGCCTTGAAGGATAGCAATGGTAATGCGCTATTTTTCTGTTTTTCTCACACGCATTGGTGGTTTACTATGCAAAACAATTGTTAAATTCTCACATACATGGTTTTTGTGACGTTGTGATTTCTTGGTAAGTTCCCTCTCTCTCTCTCTCTCTCTCTCTCTCTCTTTGTCTTGTAAAAAATGTTTGTGTGTGCTTGTGAATAATCTCACATGGATAACAACTGCGAGACAAGGGTGATTGGTGAGGCATTAACCTCACCAAAAGCATTGCTAATTCAAAAGTGGTCTTTGGGCTACAACTTGTAGGTCCCTAGGTTGATGTGATAACATCCTCCCTCACTCCAGTGCTAACATCGTAAACAATATCAATGTCATGCACTGTGTGTCCTATCTATCTTTTCATTATTATCTATGTGATGTATTACGAGTTGAATTTTAACGACATATTGCTATGAAGGGTTTTGCTTCCACATTATTACTCTTAATTAATATTTCAATGTATTTATATCTAGGCCATTTTCACAAAAAAGGGCACGTGTGGCCACTATAAGCTAGAGTAAAGTTGGTTTAAAAGTAAAGAAAGCTATCCAAATTACCCTAGACCACCTATGAAAACTATATTGCCATGTACTTTTAAATTAAATGTCTCAAAAAAGCCACTTGGCCATCCAACATAAAAACTCAATATCCTTAAAAAACATCCCCATTAAGTCACAGAAAGGAATGAAAACTCGCCATTGAGATAAAACTCGCATTGGGAAAATGATCATCCATATCATTCTCGAAGGGCCCCAACACATCATTCGCTGAATCCAGGTTGGGTAAAACAACGTCCTAGCCATCATTATGAGGTTGTTTCTCATTCTCATAAACTAATAGCACAAGAGTAGATTATCATTGCACCGAGAGTAGTGAGGTGCTCTACAACCCAGTATGGGGGAGATGTTGTCATGTTTGTCACATTACGTTATATAATGTAACGTTCCTAAAAGAAAAAAGTAGTTAAAAAATTCATGTAGCCTCATAACTTATAAAAAATAGAAAGTAATTAATAAATTCATGTCGGCTCATAAAATAAAAAAAATAAAAACTAGCATAGATTCATTTTAAACCCGGATCTATTAAGCACCGAGAAGGATGTATTTTCTTGATGTGTAATTTTTTTATCTAAATTTTTACACATCAATAAAAAATTTACACCTCGAGAAATCGGATCCCTCTCTTAGTGCTTAATAGATCTGGGTTTGAGATGGATCCCTCTTGATGCTTAAGAGTAGATTATCATTTAATGTTCATGTAGGAGGGTTGTCTGGCTTGATGTGGCAACAATAGATGCTCTCCCTCACAACCTGGAAAGATTTATGCCTAGGCCTCCTCTCACTTTATTGAGATTATCTGGATCATGTAGAAGGGGTCAGAGACTTGGCAAGGGGCTCTCTATTCATGGTGCTTGGTGCCCTTACATACTAGTTTAAGAGTTGGCTCACGTGCACCACATATAGTTCTTCCTTTTGGATCTTCACTTAAATATGCAGATAAATATTAGCACAAATCAACGAATATCAACCAAGAGGAAAATTTGATCTTTAACCAAGATTAAAATCAACACGTCAATTCTTCTACATTCTTTAACCAAGATTAAAATCAACTCATTAATTCTAATGAGTTGCTAAACAGTATGAACCTCAATGTCCTATGGTAATTTATCCCCTAGTAGGGCACATTTCCATAAACAGGAAGCAGGGAGGGAGAAGTTGGCTAGAAAATTATGAGATCCACTTCCAGGATGACTTGTCAAAACAACATAACCAAAAGAGATGCATAAGTCTTTTTGGAAACCTACAAAAGGGCACAGGGGTTGAGGGGTTCCAAGAGGAAGCATTCTATATTTTATGGTAGCCCACCAAATGTATGGGGCCACAAAAAAGGCCTCTTCTTGACTCCACCAATGCTTTGTACACACTATGATGTTAAGAGAGTGAGGAGATCTACCTAGAATTAATCCTTCAAAGGTTATTAAGTTGGGCATCTAGCACATGTTTGCAACACAACCATCTATATCCATTCATTAGCTTATATTTTTTGAAGCCCATTCCAATTCTAATGCTTCTAATGATTAATAGAATATTGAAGACCCAACTTCAATAGGGGAAGTCCAAAATAATATTTTTCCAATGATTTAAAACCATATGTTGCATAAGTTTTAATTCCACTTTTGAAGAATCTCAAGGTCGAAAAGCATGGTAATTGGACTAGGAGCCTTTTCCTTTGTGTTGGGGGATAGGTGGTCACCAAATTGTTTGTTCATAAATACATGATGAGTATTTTCCTTTGTATTAGGGTATAGGCGACGACCAAATTGAATGGTCATAAATACATTCTTAATTTGAACCCTCCACCTTTCTAATTTAGGAATGGTTGATAGCCTCCTTGGCCTTCCGGGATGCTTTGCATAATAAAAGCCACTTTAACTTTAACCATGATTGGGGTGACAATTAGATTTTGTAGATTCAAGCCTAGCCATGAATTCTTGCCAAAAGGAATTCCCCAACTAATATAGTGTCACGACAACATATTTTGGTTATTCATTACTTCTAAAGGCTCTGTTGAAATTCTTCAACGCATGGTAACAATCCTAGTTTGATTGCTAACCTATCTACTCAAGAAAACAAAATACCTAAATCTCTATCAAAATTGCAATTTGATTGTTTCTAGGAATTGAAACATATCGAGTTGAAGAAAGTAGCAACAAGTACAAGATGTGAAACTTAAATCACATTACTGTTAATTACTCTTGAACTTAGGGATTACACTGAAAGCTTCAAACCCTACCCTTATCCTTTATAGACTAGGAAGAAGGTATGATGAATTTGGACACATGCATAACAATGCCTTAATTGAAATAAACCTAAATCCTAGATCTATTCTTGACCTTGGTATTGGTGCCCTTGATCTGCCTGAAAGATCTGTTCCTAAGAAAGTGCCCCCACTAGAAGAGAGTTCAAATATGCATGCATGCATTCATCTATCCCTTCTAGGCATCTACATCCAATTTATTCCTAGAACATTCCCACATTCAAAGTTCACTAACTAACTTTGCATGCAACTACTAACTAAAGCAAAATTTAGAAATAGAATTCAACAACTAATATGAAGAACATATAAATTGGAATTAAATTGATGATGGTACATTCTTTAGCATGCATGTGCCCTCTATCTCTCCCCTTAACTTCGCATGCAACTACTAACTAAATCAAAACTTAGAAATAGAACTAAACGACTAAATATGATAGAACATCTAAACTGGAATTAAATTGATGATGGTGCATGCTTTGGCAAGCACACGTTCTCTCACTCTCCTCCATAAATGCTCTTGTGCCTTCGTTCAGTGTTGTATGGATTTGTTGAAGAAGGAAGTATTGTTGTTGTTGTTATCAAGGCCACTGTATGGAATTTTTGTTGGAGCATCTTCTCTGCATGCACCCAGATCTTCTCCACTGGCTGATACCTGTTAGTTTTGTACCTAGGGAAGTGTTCCCCAAGTGACATTTGCCTAATGTCACTTAGAAGGGGGAAAAAGGTGACCCTCACATTAAAAGTCACTTAATGACACTTTATAACATTAAAGTAACTTTTTGATTTAACTTAAGTGGGTGAGTGAGTTTATTTAAGTGATTTAAATAAATGTGATTTTTACTCTCATTGAATCTTGTCCATTGGATTTGGATCTTTTTCCACCGTTGGATTAGAACCCACTTAGGGTTAGACAAAAAGCATGAGGGAGGCACATGAGAGTTCACTTTTGCTATTTTGGAAAGAAGAGAGCAAGAGCTAGAGAGAGAGCAGAGACTACGGCACGAATTCCAAGGAGCCTTTAATGCAGGATTCAACTGGCACGATTTCCAAGGAAATTTGCTGAGCATTTATTGCACCGTACGGATTCATAACAGCTGTGTATTTTTTTAGTGGGCACACATCCCGAGGTAGTGAGATATTGCACAGAAATCAAGGCATTGTACTTCAGCATTTAATGCTATCCGTACAGCACAGAAATCGAGGCATTTATCTCAACAGTCTATCGGCACAGTTTTCAAGGTGAAACAGCAGCACAAATTTTGAGGCATTTTTTGGGCACGGTTTCCTAGACAGCTGCACGCATCCCAAGAATTTTTTGGGCACAAATCCCAAGGACTGTTGCACAATTTTCGAGGTGACAGTTTGGGTACAGAAACCGAGGTTTGCTGCATGGTTTTCGAGGTAGTTTGAAGCACAGAAATCAAGATTTTTTGCATAGATTTCGAGGAGAACTGTTGGTACAGACCCTATACTTTCTGCACAAAAATCGACGCACTTGTATGCACAAAAAGTGAGGTTGCAATTGGCACATATTTTGAGATAATTTGTTGGGTTAAATTTTCATGGTGGAGATAAGTAAAACTCTGCTGTAAAATTTATGTACTTTGATTTACTAAAGAATATAATCTCTCTCTCTCTCTCTTACTGGTTTTCCCCGTGGGGGTTTTTCTAGGGCACAGTTGCCAAAAATTTCCTGAGTCTACCTTTCATGGCGTGCATGTGATTAAATAATTGTTTTCAGCTGTTAGTGGTAGTTTACTGTGTGTTTAATTGTTACAGTTTTTTCAATAAGTAGTTTGCAGCCTATGCAAAACCGGCTGCAGATGAACAACACTTGAAAATATGACATAAACTAGCAAGCAGTAAAACCCAGAAAAATCTACATGGCATCAGAGCGCAGGGGCAGAAAATAGTAATATTTTTGCAGCACACAGAAATTTCCAGAACTCAGAAATTTTGTGATTTTCTTCTGTTAGTGATCAACATTCTGTTGGGTTGAAGTTGAGATGGCTACAGGTCTGAGGTTGGAGGATAGGCTGAATGGCATGGAGAATTTTGTGCCATGGAAGGCCAGAATTTTATTGATTTTGGAGGAGAATGAACTATGGGTGGAGGTGGTTAAAAGTACTACAGCCAACTCGGTTGTCATTCCAGATGGTACAGATGCAGCAGCCCTATCAGCCTTCAACAAGGACTGTAAGGCTAGGAGGATTATCCTTGATGCAGTTAAAGACCACATAATCCCTCACATTTCTGGGAAGACTAGGGCACATGAGATGTGGAGTGCCTTGACTAGCTTGTATGAGAGTTCCAATGAGAATAGAAAGATGGTTCTCAAAGAGAAACTCAAGAGTATAAAGATGAATGGAGGAGAGGGAGTCATAGCATACCTCACTAGGATTTTTGCAGTTCGGGATGAACTGGCAGCGGTTGGTGAAGTGGTATCTGCTACTGAGCTTGTACGTACAGCAGTGAATGGGGCTTCAAAGTCTTGGAGTGCATTTGTGCAGGACATAGTGGGTAGAGAGAACGTACCTTCTTGGGAGAGACTATGGGATGACTTTGTGTAGGAGGAGACCAAGAGAGGTCTCGTATAGGGCATTTCATCATAGGGTGGGGTAGATGAGGAGAATGTGGCACTGATAGCCAAGGGTAAGAAGAAGGGTCCCAAGAAGGGTGGGGCCAAGAGGCAGCGGCAGCAGCAACCACAGGGTGGACAGAAGAAGGACTTGAGTAAAATCAAGTGCTATTGTTGTCAGGCATTTGGGCACTATGCTTCACAGTGTCTAAGAAAGAAGAATAAGAGGGGACAAGGACAACAGACAACAACCTCAGCAGAGGTTGATGATTTTGGTGACAGGTTTCAGAGGGAGTTTTCCCTATATGCTGGACAGATTGAGAGAGAGAGAGTCTCTTTAGCCACCAACACAGATATGGATATGGAGAGTGAGAATTCATTATTGATAGGGAATCAGACAGGTCCATCCACCACTAGTACGTGGTACATTGACAGTGGAGCCTCGAGACACATGACAGGTACTTGAGAGTTGTTCTCCGAGCTATCATGGACAGTTAGAGATGTGGAGGTGGTACATGGTGACAATACCATTGTTAGAGCAGTTGGTCAGGGGACCATTACATTTCAAAGGGTGTCTATGAGTCCCATGACTTTGAGGGATGTGTTGTATGTCCTTGGGCTGAAAAAGAACCTTGTTTTAGTTTCCACTATTGAGGACAGGGGTCTTGGGGTGTGTTTCTCAGATGGGAGAGTGCAGGTGTTCCCCAGGACTATAGGTGTATCTACCCCCATGGACATTGGAGTTAGATGTGGACGACTATACAAGTTATTGTTTTAGCCGCAGCATGCTCTAGCACATAGTAGCATTAGTGAGCTATGTGAGCTATGGCACAGGAGGATGGCCCACCTACATCACCCAGCTCTGAGATTGTTGAGGAGCATGGTTACAGGTTTACCCGAGTTCGACACTGAGCATAGTGATGTGTGCAGGGGGTGTGCTTTGGGAAAGTACACTAAGACTGCTTTTCCAAGCAGTGACACGAGAGTAGCAGGAGTGCTTGACTTGATCCATTCTGACATTTACGGTCCTATGTCTTCAGTATCTTTGACTGGTCACGAGTACTACATTAGCTTCATTGATGACTACTCCAGGAAGACCTGGATCTACTTCTTGAGGAACAAGAAGTCCCCATTAGTGTTGAGTGTCTTCCAAGGGTTCAAAGCCCTTGTGGAGAAGCAGACGGGGAAGAAGATCAAGATGTTGAGATCGAACAATGGGGGTGAGTATACCTCCAAGGAGTTCAATGCCTTTTGCAGTCAGGAGGGTATACAGAGACAGCTGACAGTTCCCTACACTCCTGAGAAGAATGGAGTAGAAGAGAGAAAGAACAGGTCGATCGTGGGAGCAGCAAGAGCCATGCTTCATGATCAGGGGTTACCATTCTTTCTATGGGAAGAGGCATGCAACACTGCAGTGTATCTGCAGAACAGGAGTCCTCACCGTGCTTTGGGGAGGATGACTCCAAAGGAGATGTATTCAGGCAAGAAGCCTGAGGTGAGTCATTTTCGGATATTTGGCTCTTTGACCTACTCTCACGTCCCTTCTGAGAAGAGGATGAAGTTTGAGCCCACTGCAAAAAGAGGTATCTTTGTGGGTTACGATGAGACTTTAAAGGCATATCAGATTTACATTCCTGGCCAGAAGAGAGTAGTAGTGCGGTGGGAAGTGAAGTTTGATGAGGAGAGGGCCTTCAGGAAGTCAAGAGAGATGGAGCAGAGGGAGCCATCAGCTCCCACACCTCAATTGACACAGGCTTCTTCGATATAGGTTTCAGGTCCACAGGTTTCTGGAGTGACTGGATCATAGGGTACAAGCACAGCTTCTACAGGATCAGTGGTTCAGGTGACAGGTACTTCAGGGACAGGTTCAGCAGGGATAGGTTCAGGGATGGGCACAGGATTAGGTTCATAGGTTACATGGTCTTCAAGGATTGGTTCATTAGTCACTGGTCCTCGGGGTGTTGGACCTTCTGCTTCTGGGAGTTCCTTGGATGAGGATAGACCAGTTTGGGAGGAGCCTTCAAGGAAGAGGAAGCCTAAGTGGGTTCAGGACACCTTGAAGGAAGCAGAAGCATTTGGTAGACCTCAGGAGGCGATCAGGTCCGTAGTTGAGCCAGACAGATATGGGATGGCCCTTGTTGCGAGTCTTCGTGATTCTGTGCCTTTTACGTTTGAGGAGGCTTCTCAGCATCAGGTATGGAGAGATGCCATGATGGAAGAGTACCATTCCATCATGAAGAATGATGCTTGGGAGATTGTGCTGAGACCTGAGGGGAAGTCAGTGGTGACTTCCAAGTGGCTTTACAAGATCAAGCATGCTGCAGATGGCAGTGTGGAGAAATTCAAGGCTCGGTTTATGGCTAGGGGGTTCTCACAGGTTGAGGGAGTTGACTATGATGAGACATTTGCTCCATTTGCTCGGTATTCCTCCATCAGAGCAGTGATATCTATAGCAGCATAGATGGGTTGGAAGATCCACCAGATGGATGTGAAGACCGCATTTCTCAATGGTCTTCTGCAGGAGGAGGTGTATTTGGAGCAGCCACAGGGATTCGAGATTCATGGGAGAGATTCTCATGTGTGCAGGCTTAGGAAATCCTTGTACAGTCTGAAACAAGCTCCTAGAGATTGGTACTCCAGGATTGACGCATATTTGACTTTGATGGGATTTCAGAAGAGTGAGGCTGATCCCAACCTTTACTACATTGTGGTTGGTGGAGATCCTCTCATTCTTCTGTTATATGTTGATGACTTATTTATCACTGGAGATGAGCGTCTCATTGCACATTGCAAGAGAGACCTTACAGCCGAGTATGAGATGACTGATATTGGGCTGATGCATTACTATTTGGGGATGGAGGTTTGGCAGGAGCCTGGACATATTTTCCTTGGATAGGGGAAGTATGTAGTTGATATTCTGAAGAGATTTCGGATGGAGGACTGCAAGCCTATGTCTACACCTATGATCACCAACTTGAAGCAACTTCATGCTTCAGAGGGTAAGTTGATGGATCCCACACTCTATCGTCAGCTCATTGGATCGTTGATGTATCTAGTCAACACCTGGCTAGACTTGTGTTTTGCGGTTAACACTCTTAGCCAGTTCATGGTGGAGCCTAGGAGTGTGCATTGGACGGCCGCAAAGCACATTCTGAGATACCTAGTAGGGACAGTGGATTATGGTCTGGACTACAGTAGTTCGGGTGGAGTCATCTTGGTTGGGTTCACAGATTCAGACTGGGTAGGTTGTGTGAGGGATTGGAAGAGCACTTCCGGTTGCTGTTTCATCTTGGGCTCGGCAGTAGTGTCGTGGTTCAGCAGGAAACAAAAATCCGTTGCATTGAGTTTTGTTGAGGCTGAGTATATGGCATCCAGTCAGGCAACTTGTGAAGCACTGTGGCTTCGTAAGTTATTGGTAGATTTATTTGATCAGCAGCTGAGACCTACGGTGATCTATTGCGACAATTAGAGTTGAATTCAGCTCTCTAAGAATCCGGTGTTCCATGACAGGTCGAAGCACATTGAGATCAGGTACCATTTCATCCGAGACTACGTCGAGAGAGGGGTAGTTGAGTGGCGGTATATTTCCACTGATGAGAAGGTAGCAGATGTCCTGATGAAGTCTTTGGGGAGGGGGACGTTTGTCTTCTTCAGAGATAAGTTAGGAGTGGTGCGGAACACCTTCCTCGGTAAGGAGTGTTAGTTTTGTACCTAGGGAAGTGTTCCCCAAGTGACATTTGCCTAATGTCACTTAGAAGGGGGGAAAAGGTGACCCTCACATTAAAAGTCACTTAATGAGACTTTATAACACTAAAGTCACTTTTTGATTTAACTTAAGTGGGTGAGTCATTTTATTTAAGTGATTTAAATAAATGTGATTTTTACTCTCATTGAATCTTGTCCATTGGATTTGGATCTTTTTCCACCATTGGATTAGAACCCACTTAGGGTTAGAAAAAAAGCATGAGGGAGGCACATGAGAGTTCACTTTTGCATTTTTGGAAAGAAGAGAGCAAGAGCTAGAGAGAGAGAAGAGACTAGGGCACGAATTCCAAGGAGCCTTTAATGCAGGATTTAGATGGCATGATTTCCAAGGAAATTTGTTGAGCATTTATTGCACTGTACGGATTCATAACAACTGTGTATTTTTTCAGTGGGCACACATCTCGAGGTAGTGAGATATTGCACAAAAATCAAGGCACTGTACTTTAGCATTTAATGATGTCCGTACAACACAAAAATTGAGGCATTTATCTCAGCAATCTATTGGCACAGTTTTCAAGGTGAAACAGCAGCACAAATCCTGAGGCATTTTCTGGGCATGGTTTCCTAGACAGTTGCACGCATCCCAAGAATTTTTTGGGCACAAATCCCGAGAACTGTTGCATAGTTTTCGAGGTGATAGTTTGGGCACAGAAACCGAGTTTTGCTGCATGGTTTTCGAGGCAGGTTGAAGCACAAAAATCAATATTTTCTGCATAGATTTTGAGGAGAACTGTTGGTACAGACCCTGTACTTTCTGCACAGAAATCGAGGCACTTGTATGCACAAAAATCGAGGTTGCAGTTGGCACAGATTTCGAGATAATTTACTGGGTTAAATTTTCATGGTGGAGATAAGTAAAAATCTGCTATAAAATTTATGTACTTTGATTTACTGAAGAAATATAATCTCTCTCTCTCTTACTGGTTTTCCCTGTGGGGGTTTTTCAAGGGCACAGTTGCCAAAAATTTCCTGAGTCTACCTTTCATGGCGTGCATGTGATTAAATATTTGTTTTCAGCTGTTAGTGGTAGTTTACTGTGTGTTTAATTGTTACATTTTTTTTCATAAGTAGTTTGCAGCCAATGCAAAACCGGCTGCAGATGAAAAACACTTGAAAAAATGACATAAACCAGCAAGCAGTAAAACCCATAAAAATCTACAATGCCATTAATGGTACACTATTGGACACTTTATGAGGTACTAAACACAAGATACTCCCTCCACATTTGGAATCTCTCCTTTGTTAGGGGCTTGGTCAAATAGTTGACCATGAACGAACTTGAAGAAACATGAATTTGGGTAATTGCTTCCTTTTGTACTTTTAACATTGTTTATAATCTTCAAGGTAAAAGCCATCTGTACAAGGAACACTGCATCAACAACTTGCCAACCTCCTTTGTCCTTCATGCCATCTTCATTGGTTAAAATTTTCTTACACAACATCATGAACTGTTCATGATTTACTGTAATAATGAACTCATTTTTCTACAAGGCCAAGGCAAGTGTGTCAGATATATCAAATAATGAATTCAAGTTTGCACTAAGCTCAAAATAAGCCAACATGAGTACAATCTCATTGATATTGAAATCCAAAATTGATGGTTCATGCATTGGTCGATCTAGGGCAACTCCCTCTTCTTTAGGACATTCCCCCAACAACTTAAAGTAAGAGTCTCATCAAGGTTTGCTACCTCTTGCTAAGAAAATCCTTTTGTAACAACCTTATTCTGGTACTCTTCCATACTCCCATCAATTGCAATCAAGGAACCAATCATTGATGCTACTGTTGGCTTTGTGATTGTCTCCTCGAGGGTGGTGAAACCCTCCTCCATCATGGCATCTTTCATTCCCTGCTCAATTGATTTGTGAGTAGCCTGTAAATGCCACCTTATCGGACTCCTTTGGCCAAAACTCAACCAGATTCCTAGTTGTGTCTTTCATGGTGACTCTCTCATCATCAAACTTATGCAAACACTGTGAATATTGCGTGCAAGAAATTGAAAGCAATTTCTCATTAAATTAAGAAATACAAGAAAACATCTAACTCAAGAACACCACTTGAAGGCATTTGGAAAGATATGGAGCCCAACCCCTTCACAAGGTACATAGTATCATCATGCAACAACACAAGCACTACTTCTTGCTCTTGAAACGTGTTGAAGATTTTTATGTCATAAGTCACATGTCTGTAATCTCCATTGTCCACATACCATCTATCTTTGTACTCAAATATTCACATTGGAAGCATTTGAACTAGCTGCAAACTTTTGTTATTGTTGCTTACCATTTCCATTCTTCCTCTTAGGACATTGTAAGGCATAGTGACCATGCTTGTTGCATTTGAAGCACTTGATATGGCTAATGTACTTATTGCCTTGACATGAAGAATTTGATTCTTCTTGCTTGCCCTATTGAACTCTCTTAGATCCTCATTTCCTACCTCCTATTTTCACCTTATCTGTGAGGGCTAGGTCTGGTCCATCGTCCTCATCCTTGTTAGTAGTTGAGACTTGCTTTAGTCTAATATCCTCTCCAAGGAAAGCATGCCATAATTGCTCAAAGTAATGTAATTTCTCCCAACCCTTTTGACACCTCTCAAATCCTCATTTCCTACCTCCTCTCCTCACCTTATTGGTGAGGGCTAGGTTTGATCCATCATCCTTATCCTTCTCAGTACTTGAGACTTGCTCTAGTCTCATCTCCTCTCTAATGAAAGCATCCCACAATTGCTCGAAGTCATGTAACTTCTCCTGATCACAGATAACCTGGACAAAGTTGTGCCAAAATGAATTCCAGCTACTCAGAGGAGTTCAAACCAGCTCATCATCTTTGACTTCGTCACCAACTTGTCTCTCACCTCTGTTAGTGTCATCAAGTAGGTAGCTACTGTATCTATATTGCACACCTAGGTTGTGGTGAGCTTGTTCCTTAAGAGCATATTTCTGGATACGTTTGCAATAGCCTAATGGTTCCCAAGGCATTATACATATCCTTGGAAGTGCTCTTCTCATTGATATGAGAAATCATATGATCCTTCATTATATCCAACATGATTCACTTCCCATTCATTCATTTTAATTGTACTATGCCAGATCTTTGGGATTTGTAGGAGGTTTAACCTCCTACTCTACAAGGTACCAAAGGTCCACCGCTTCAAGGAGGTTTTGCACTCCACACTTCTACGATACAAATTTAGAGGAATCTTCTAATAGGTGACTCTCTCAAATACAAGGAATATCCATTATTGCAACTCCATTGAACAAGTTTCAATCTCTACTCATTGGATCAACCAGGGTTCCACACACCACAAGCTTTCTCAAGTTCATGCATTGATCATTGGCATAGATACACTTTAGTCACTAAAGCCTGGACATATTGGCCATCGAAACCCTTCGACAACTCTTTTTCCTTCATGTTGATCTCTCCATATACATAATTGTAGAAGGATTTGGATACATCATCTTGATACCATGTTAAAATTCTTAAGCACATGGTAATAATTCTTGTTTAATTTCTAGCCTACCTACTTAGGAAAGCATAAAACACAACTCTATATGAAAATTGCAAATCAATTTTTACTAGGAACTGAAACACATCAAGTTGAAGAAAGTAGTAGCAAGTACATAGATCTAAAACTCAAATCACATTATTCTCAGAGAGTTTGATACAAATCTAATTATCATGGTAAATTAATGTGGATTCTCTTGATCAAATAAACTTGCTAGAAACTTGCAAAGCTAGATGGCTTCACAACTATTTGTACTCACTGCCATATACTCTGCCTCTGCTAAACTGAGTGCCATGGAAGTTTGCTTTTGGTGAATTAGGGTATCACCGTTGATCCCAAGTTGAAGCAACACCCTAAGGTGCTCTTCCTGTCTAGTGCATTGCCATCCCAATCAGAGTCTATATACCTATGCAACTTCACTTCACCTTCTCCAAGATAGCTCATACATACTCCACAGTGCCCTTCAAGAATTTGGGCACATATTTTGCTGCTACACAATGCTCCTTCCTTGGATCCACCATGAATTGGCTCAAGGTGTTCACTGCAAAAAATATATCTGGCCTAGTGTGGACCAAATACATCAAAGTACCTATTTGCTGCTTGTACAATGTGGGATCTGAATTTGAAGTAGTGACATTCTTCATA
Source organism: Larix kaempferi (assembly GCA_027924585.1). Classification (NCBI taxonomy): domain Eukaryota; kingdom Viridiplantae; phylum Streptophyta; class Pinopsida; order Pinales; family Pinaceae; genus Larix; species Larix kaempferi. The sequence goes on from BSBM01000662.1 coordinate 7,052,836, forward strand.
TTAGTGACCATAGGCATGGCCATGGGCCTGCAGTCCTCCATCGTGAATCTCTTAAGGATCTCAAATGCATACTTACGTTACCTAAGGAAAATCTCTCATGGTCTCTGCTAAACCTCCAACCCCAAGAATTAATGCATCAAGCCAATGTCCTTCATCTCGAACTGGTTTCCATATATTCCATGCACCCTACAATGAGCTTCTCTGAACTTGTGAGAAATAGGTCATCTACATACAACACCAAAATAGGTCATCTCATTGCTGCCCTATTTTTCTCTCTTACTCGGCCTCTTTCTTCGTCTTCGAACAAAACTGTCTTCGTGAAGAATGAATGTGTCTTTACCCTTTATTGTTACCTGCCTTATACTTGATTGAAGACCTAATTTACCAATACCCTAATCTCATAGTGAGATCTATGATTGAGGTTAGCTTAAATCACCAATTCATTAGAAATGCACTTTATTAGACTCAAAACAAAATATAACTTTCACTTTATTAATAAAGTGAATTACAAAAAAGATTTGACTTGGACGACTTCATGCACGTTTGATAGTAAAACTATTCAAAAGTTCTTGTTCGAACTACAAACATCAACAACTTAGTCATTTGCCTTAAGAACAATAGGGTGAAGTCATTATGGGTAATATAGAAGTTGTGGCATAGTTCTTACATTTCATCATTTAAAAGGATAGACTATGGTCAATGATGGCCACTTATGGAATGTAAAATTATATGCAAATGCTTTTGTTAAAGGTGAAGAGGGAAATGGTAGCCTTTCTAATGGAGAGGAATGCCACAACCTTTGCTTGCTTGGTGAAATAGTCCATCATAGTGATATTGAAGTATTTCGTTACAAGGATGGAGGTCAAGTGGCAACAATTAGTTCATTGAGAGAATACCCAGGGTAATGGAATCAACTACAATAATTCAACCAATGCATGAATCTCAAGTGTGTGCTCTTGGCATATGAAGCATTTATGCACAAACAAGTAAGAATTATGAAACATAGTTGCGTTGTAATAGCACATGCGACAGATTTTTGGTGAATAGCTTGACCACCAAAATGACTACTACAAATACCAGTGTGGGACTTGAAGCACTTCCACAACCTCTTCTTTGTCCAAATAATGCAAGACCATAAATTGATCTTTTATATCATGCTACGCCCATGATGATATATTTACTAGCGAGCCCTATTTGAAATCCCCCCCAAAAAATAAAATATATGAGAAACAATGACAAGGTACAAACATGAACAATGGAAGCATGAAATATTCACATGTGCTTTAGGTATTTGATTTTTGTGTTTAAAAAAATTGACATCTTCTAGAGCCATTAGGAAAAAATCGTGGGGTGACACCCAGGAGTTCCCCTTTTTCAAAGGGGGGATGCCCAAAAGTCCCCCACAAAAGGGAAGCATCCCCCCATGTTTCCTCAAGTTTCCCAAAAGGGGGACATTAGGAAACACCCCCACTAAGTTTTCTTGTCCCAAAATTGTGGGAAATCGGGAAGATGTGCCCCCCACCCAGGGTAGTGCTTCCTTCTTTGACATTGTAATTAAACCCTTATTTGACTTGTAGTGAATGGTTTATGAGATTAATCTCTTAAAGAAAGCTTAATCCATTTGCTACTGTTGGGTATAGATATACCTTCTTATGTAATAAAGCCCTTTATTTGGGTAATATATTTGATTCTAATTAAAATAAGTGAAGGTAGGGTGCTTGACCTAGTCATTAGGTTGACTTGGTTAAGTGAGCCTTAAGTAGTAGTGGAGTAGGATTTGAAAGTCATGTAGTAGTGGATTAGGATTTATGGTGTGGTGTGTAGGGATGGAGAGTCTTGACAAAGCTGTTGACTAACCCAAGCAAAGTGATAATGAAGTCCTTCAAGGATTTCTTCCCTTCAAAAGTAGGCAGAGCTAGGCTGGAAGGCACCATAATTTTTTCTCCAATTGAAACTATGGAGAATGGCAAGTCCTATAGTATGAGTTGTTTTTCGATCGCATCACAAGGGTGGGTTGATGATGCCATGATAACAAAGAGGAATTAATTGATCTCCTCTTCAATTCCCAATGAACAACTTGATCTTGACCTAACCTATCATCCATTTAATTTGGTTGATACTTAGTTGACTTATTGACCTTTATGTTCTCATGTAAACCAAAAAAATTGAGTGGTCCAATTCTACCAATGGGATGATCTTATTCATTGGGAGCTAATATTTCTCCTTAGATACATTATTGGCAACAATTTTGGTCGGAATTACGAGTTCGCTCTTCTTCGTCTGATGCTTTTGAATAGGATTTTCCCATGAATGAAGGTATATAGATAGAAAGGGTTGTCCTAGAGGTAGTGTAAGCCAAGAGGAAATAATACCTTTGCTTATTTCCTAGGCTCTCCTTTTGGAGATTTCTTGGGTGTGGGTTGTACCTACAGCCTTATGCTTTAGCTTAATGAGAGCTGTAAGGAAATATTTGTAATACTTACTCATCAAGTTGGTGTAACTATTATTGCCTCTGCAAGCAAGTCATTATCAATGATAATGGGCCAACAAGCCTTTGGTTGGTCTTCTATGAAATGAGATAAAGTTTCGTTATTGTCCTTCAACCCTTGGGGTTGTAGGCCTTTTTGGCCACAATTACATGCCTTGATTGACCGATCGAGTCTCGGGTAGAAGTGCTAAAAAGCCAAGCATTCCAGTTTCTTGTGGGAATTCTACCATGAATCAAGGGATCCAAAAGTGAGTCTTTGGAATTGAGAAGAGGGTTGGCTAGGTAGGGTGGACATTAGTTAGGTTACAAAATGATATACAAGGAAGACCAACCCATTATATCACCTCCATGATGTTGTGTTTGGATAGCGAAGGAAACAACTAGCATAACATTCTTATTACATCTAAAGTAGTATCTTATGCATAAACTTGTTTTTTCATTAAGACCTTCACTTGTACTTATTCTAAATGAGACAAGTTGCTCTTAGGGCCTTCCTGGTGCAAATGAGAGGATTTTTAGGGTCTTGGAAAGTGAATTTGAGGGAGGAATAGCAGATCAAAGAGATCTTGGAAGTAAGGTGAGCTATGGGAAAGGTCAACCTAGACGTGATCAACCCAACTAGTTAGACATGCCCAATTTCTACATATCTTATCTCAATCTCATCAGTGTTTCCATCTTTCACCTATCAACCCATGTAAGTCCTTTTCCTTACTTTGCGAATTTTTTTGTTAGTGACTTTCTTTCTCTTTGGAGAGAAAACAATGATCTTTAGACACTTTTCCAACTGGAAAGCTTTTTTCAGCAACAAAGTCAAAGTAGTGTGATGAGGAAGGTCTTTCCATTTCTCTTGTCTTGCACTTAAGGGACTTGATTCTATTTATCTTCCCCTGCCCAGATGGACAAATAGGTAGGTAGGGTGAGTGATGTTTCTTCAATTGATAGTGGTTTAGGATAAGGTCAGCAACAAGCAAATGCAATTATGGATAGGCAGTTGAGAGAGAAAGGAGAGAAATATGAGACAATGAAAAGAAGATTGGCTAACTAAGGTTGCATAACAAATACATATTGGTTGGAAGAAGCAGCAAGTTGAGCCTTCTCTTCATCTTTAGAGATTGGTTCAAGAATCACCATTTAGCATTGTTGAAATATATAATTGATGTCACAAAGTGGTTTCACATGGAATGATTACTTATGTACTGTGGGTTAGTAGGTCACCTCCTCTTGGGTAGGCATGATTGATTCTAATCAACAATTTCATTTATTGAGCCTCTAATTCCCCTCCATTTCCACTGTGTGCACTCTAATTCTCGTTCCAAGTTGTATTTACAACAATGTTCATATAATTCTACATGGCATTGGTCATAATTTGTGTAGGTGTTTTTGTTAAGATTCAATATGCTAAGATAGATAACTTCAGTATTCCATTCAATTTCACAACAATGGCATATACATGATCACTAAAAGAACAAAAAGCACAACATAAACACAAGAGACACAATTTATCCTGGGAAACCCTCATGGGGTAGAAAACCTAGCAAAAATTCCTCAATATAGATGATCAAAAGTACAAAGATGAGATCCCCAAACAAGAGCTCCTTCTCCTCCTTTGTAGATCTCTCTCTCTCCTATGCGCAATTCACAAGTGAGTGAATGTGTCTTAAATGAGGAACACACCTCCTCTATTTATACTTTACATTCACTTGAATTTTACACTTGATAGGTCGGCCTCAATAGTTTATTCTCTTGCTGACTGGGCCGACCCCTCTAGGGGACTTAAACACCCCATTACAAATGACTCTTAGGGGATCTATTGCCCCGAATTACATGGGAGGATTTACCTCAATGACTTTACATAATAATAACATCCCGACTGAGGAATAAAACATCTCCAGATAAATAATAATAAAGTACAAATAGAATATTCTTTGAAGTTACAATATTTCAACAGTTTGTGTATGCTTGAGTGAGCATAGCAAATGATTTGGGCATAGAAAAGGGTTATTCATTTCTTGTATAGCCTTATGTTTTGTAAGGCCAACGACTTCTTTTTTTTATGTGACTTACCTTAACGACTTGAACGGGATTGAAGCTCTGTTTATTCTCCTCATATATGTGCCTTACTTAACTAGCTGTCTCCTGAAGGGGTTGATCGATGTAAGAAGGATCGAGCTTCAGTAAGATCTTGTGTGCCCTGATGAAAATGAGAGTGTTGTCTTGGTTGAACTAGGACATGATAAGACCTACCTTCCCTTCCTATAAGGCCGAGAATAATGGGGCCTTACTCTTCACTTGAAGTAGGCTCTCCTATAATGAAAGTGTTGGGGCCTTGTCATGCCTTATGTAAACACATTGCATAGGAAATGGAAGTCTGACTTTATGAAGTCTTTCTTTAACAACATGCTTAGTATTCCTAGCCCACTTGTATCTGCCACTTCTTCCATTACTTTTCTTGTGATTTCTTTGGGTCTGGGCCACTTCCGTTCCTTGTTATTTCTTTGGGTTTGAACTTTGGATGACCAGTGAAAAAAGGAGGTTCTTGCCTCCTTTTAGTCATATCTTCCATATGCTTTTCTTTAGTATTTTCAAAACAATAGGGCTGTAATGTATCAATTTCCCTTTTATCAATAAGGGAGGGATGGATAGAGTCCTTGGATGGGCCTTAGAATGCCTTGACACTTTCTTTCAATTATTTTCCCTCCTCACAATAGGGCCTTAGAATGCCTTAGAATATTCCTCTGATGTCACTTTATTTCAGTTATTTTCCCTCCTCACAATAAGGTTGTTAATGAGCTAATCCCCACCCAAGTCTATAAATAGAGGGCTTAGATAGAGATCTAGGTTACAATGCTATTCTCTGTAAAAACCCTATTTGATCTTGAGATATGATATTTTTATTGACATTCTAGGGCTTGAACCATTTGTAACAACTAGATCTCTTAGAGCTAGGCACTCTAACGTTTAGTGGGTTTTTCTCATGGTGCTCGAGTTCCCATAAACATCGTGTCTTTCTTGTGATGGTTGATTTTACTATTTTAACTAAACACACTATAAATGATTAATACTATGGTAGTGGCTAAAGTTTGATAGTTGCTCTTTATAGTGTTAACTGTTGAAGGTTAAGTTATTTTCATTGTGGTTCCAATAGTAGTAATAGAGTCTTGTGTATTCTATTGAATAAACTAGTTTTGTAGATGTGGTATGAGTTTATGGTTTATGTTTTGTCACCCCAAGTTCCTTAACCAGTAATTTTATGAATATTTTGATAGTTGATAGATTTGTGGCCATCTTTTCATTTTTTTTGCATATGTTATGCTATCACATTTATTTCTTTTTTAGATGCTATGCTATAATCTGATAGTGTAGTGGACACTATTTTTCAATATTTTGTTTATTTGTTGTAGATCTAATCGATATGGTTGTTTGGCTAATCTTTTCGATTGTTTAATCCTTGATTCGTTAAGGTTGTGTATGTTTTGAATATTAGGGATTATAAGGTTAGCATAGTTTAGAGTCAACATTTGGGGGGCATTCACATCTAAATTGTGAAGGCCTTTTGTAGAGAAGAGAGTTATACCATTGGACAATAAAAGTCATTAGTTGAAAAGAGTAAACTTTGATAAAAGTTTTTGGGGGCAAGCTAGAGGATAGTGTGAGTGTTTTTACTGCACATTGTATCCACTATTGTTGTTGTTGCATATTCTAGACAAAAAAGGACAAATTTGGTTAAGTGTGATTCATTGAGCAAAAGGGTTAGTTCATCGAGCAAAGGACCATGGGATTCAATGCTTGGAGAAAACTGCCTTTTTTGTTCTTTTCAAAAAACAGGCAAATAGATTTCTCAACCCTCATTGAGCAAATGACTGTTTTAATGATTGAGCAAAGGACCAATAGTGGAAAGGGGGACCAATAGTGGAAAGGGGGAACATTTGTTTAGGTAAGACAACATCGAGTGAGGGGAAGAGTAGCAATGATTGATGTACTATTGCACGAAGAGAACACCCCATCTAGTGCTTGGTGAAGGTGCTAGTGGGATAACTTTCTAAACATTGAGTGAAGATAAAGTTACATCTCTTACGGAACATAGGATTAAACTGATAGGATAAAGTGTTGACTTGGCTAAGTATGGAATCATCGAGAAAAAATGGTAGAAGAATTTCTTTTTGGGTAGCCTTTGGTCAGCAAAGTAAGGAGGTCTTTACTTGAAAAAGGAGTTGGTTGCTCATCTTGCCAAGTGCTGAGCAAAGGACAAGTCAAATTACTGGTCAAAGAAATGTTAGTTTTATCGATCCAAGGAAGAAAGAAAGCTAACCATGCCTTTTGATTTGGGATTTTGAGCTACAAGTAAATTTCTTGAAAACTCAATATGAAAAACCTAGTAAGAAAGAGAGGCAAGAAGACATTTCCCAATGGATTTATTGTCTAGAAGGTGGCATGCAAAAAACTTGGTATGGAAATCCTAGGAAGAGAGAGAGAAAAAGGCAAGTGGATTTTTTCTAATAGATTTTTCCTCCAACAGGTGGCATGTAGAAAACTCAATCAAGAAACCTTGATGGAGAGGAAAACCTAGTGGGAGGTGTTATCTCCCAAACCTGCACATCAAGTGGTAGAGTCCTAAAACACGAGTGCAACCTTAGGGGAACTTAGGAAGGATTCCCATTGTCATGCCAACAACCCTTCCTCTCACTTTAGGTTGACTCTTCTCTGGCTAAAGGAGGGTTTCCCTAATACTTTAGATTTAAGTGGATGGCGTGTTGCTAAGACCAGTTCCAATCCAAGTATTATGGAGTCCAAGAATACACACAAAGAGGGTTAGACTGATATGGAGAAGATGTAGTCAAGCCATACACTGATGTGTCATGACTAGTCCAAATAGGTTGTATGAGAGTGAATAAGAGCCTTGACAATAGATGCACCAACACAACTAATGTGTTTAAGTCAAATAATAATGTGCAGCCCTAATAATGAAAGAAGACCCAGAACATGAGATTATAAAGAAAAGGACCAAGAAAGACAACCTTCAAAGGAATGGACATCCCAAGCAACAAGTCACATCTTCAATAACAAATAATAGGATTAAATGAGCCATTAACAATTTCCACATCAACCTCGGATGGGGTGACAACTGGCAATTCAAGTACATGCAATGTGTTGGCGGCTTCTGTGCAGGTGGCAGATGTTTCATTTAACCACCCTTGTCTGCTCCAGTCAGAGCAGTGATCTCCATTCAATAAAGACGTACCCTCCCACGCTCTACTCTCGGGTTTGTAAGCTAGGTACGGTGGATCCGCCTCCATTCTGCATTTGTACGAGGATGCAGTGTGGGAGTTATGGTAAGATGGGATGGCGGGTATGTAGTTTTCCTGGTTGGACATGTTCTCCCGCATGTGAAGTTAACGCCATCCTTTATGTGGAAATTTTGGGGCATTATATCATCGGATGCTTGAGCAAGGACATCATATTGATGTTCCTTCCCCTTTGCATGATGCGCATGCGATTCTGTAGACACTCTCGTCGTGCTGGTGGGTCTCGTCTTGCTCGTATTGGCACTCCACTTGAATCAATCCCCTCATTGCCCTCGATGGATTCCTTCGCCCTCTCTTTCGACCCGGCTTCTGGTTCTGTGAATTCAATGGTTGATGGGCTAGGGTCTAATTGCTGGAGCTGTAGAGTTGAATGGTATGACGGGAAGGGAAACTCTCTGGGTTTCCAGCCCACGTCTCCTCCTTCTCCCTCCTGGGATCTTGCTCGCAAATACAATTCCCAGTCATGGCATCAGGATATGATTACGGCCACCCTGGTTCAACATTTTGCAGAGACATGCACTTAGAACATGGAGCATATGGGAGGGCTCTCGGAGGCCCTGTGGAACTTGTTATTTGACACTTGTTGTGCCATTCAACATATGGATGATAAATTGGACCAATTGCACTGCAGGTTAGATGCTATTATTGTGGCCATGGCTGCACCGAATATGGCCAACCAGTTGAGCTCGACCTATCTAAGGGATGCAGTCCTCTTGGGGTGGCCTCTTCTGCATGGTCCAATTGCGCAGTAGGAGAGTGAGGATGTTGGCTCGAAAATGCAGGTTGGATAAGATGCTAAGTTGTTCTTTGGTCTGGTCATTAGTTTTGCTTCTATGTTTCAGTCTGTAGGGTCAGTTTAGTTACTTTCTGCATGTCAATGCCATTTGGAAAATTTTCAATATGGTTTGTAATATGTCTCTAAACAATTTGGAATCTTGTACAACTCCTCAAATTGTTGGGTCTGGTCATGTTCAAGTTTTGGAAGGAGGAATCTACAGACCTCCTCTTTGTTATGTATTGTTTCTGATATAATATAATGTTCCTTCTTACTTCAAATAAAACAATAAAAAAACCAATTTGCACCTCAAATCCTTCATTACAGCAGAAATCTTCCCAAATAACCAAGATTGCATCAAGGGCTAAGGAGGGATAAAATCCTCACACTTAGTTCCTTCTCCTATACAAGGACTTGATCTTAAAAGAGATAATTTTCAGCAATAAAACACTAGCCACAGTAGCATAATACCATATTTTCGAAGATAAAAGAGATGAATGAAGAGAGCCTCACATATACTTGCTTGTACCTTCACTTCCACCTACTTGATCAACTAGGATTTAGAGGGGTTTGCTCTATCAATCCAACCATGAGGAACAAATGGAGAGAGCTTCCCTTGATATAGCGGTATAGATTAATCTCCTTATAAAATAAAATAATAATTGTGGTTCTAGATTCAAAAATCTCCCCATGGAATTATAATAAAATACTTTGTCACTTCTTAGATCCATGTTTTTCTGCAAGGATTGCAATAAAATAATGTCAGTGGTTTCTAAATTCATTCTTTTTTGCAAGGATGATCATAAGATATACTAGATCCACAAATTTAGGAGTACATAATGTTACACTTCAAACTAGCAGCCTTAAATAATTAACACAATGTAGACCAAATGGTAGTGATTGGTAAGCATGTGGGATAGGTCTTGGCCCAAATGTCATCATAGCTTAGTCTCTCAACTTCTTCGGGTAACTCCTAAACCCAAGGAAGAGCCCTAAATGATACTTGAAAACATCACACATGCAAATACCTTTCCATAACCTTGTAACTAGATTAGTGCTTTATATGGAGTCAACAATGAGTAATATAGACACCTAAATCATAATAAAGGAGTTAATTCAGTATATCAATCAATATTACAAGTTTCAATATACTTCACAAATTCCCATGCAAGGGCTTCGCACTTCCCAAGGCAATACCTCAAAAAGGTGCACTCTAAAGGGGAGAGGGCTAAGTGGCCTAGGATGCACCTTTTGGCCCAATCAGAGATGTAAAATACCCAATAGAAACCCTAATTCAACAAATTCACGCTTCCCAATGCACTAGGGTGAAATGGGACGCCCTTCATGATTTGTGGGTAAATCCACTACAGCAAAAATTGATGGTTGGACCAGAATTTCAAAGTTGCATTTATTTTTAGGTTTTTGCATTTATTTGAATTTTTAGGGTTTTTTTGACTATATGATTTTTAGGTTTTTCACCAAGGTAAAAGAGGATGCCCTCAGAGATCTGTGGATAAATCCACTAGGGAGAATTTGTAGGGTGGACCAAAATTACAAACTCACGACTATTTTTGGAGTTATGAATTTATTTAGATTTTTAGGTTTTTAGGATTTTTCAGAGTTTTAGGGTGTTTATACCTAAAATTGTAGCAAAATAATGTACAAGTAAAATGATAAAAAAAGTAATTAAATGACAAGCAAGGGGATATGATTTTTGTCTCGATCCCTAGGGCATTGGGAGATAAATGATCAACATTTCTCTCTTGAAATATGTTTCAACACTTGCACGCTAGTGCATCACCTAGCAACCTCTAGGGTTCGGTAATGTTATCAAAACCTAATTGGTTTTGACAAAATTGGTCGATTGGAACGGTTTACAGGTTTCGCCTGGTCAAATCATGCACTCAAACCATTTTTGGTTGGTTCCGTACAAAACCGGCCGGTTCCATATGAAACCGGAACAGTCGGTTTTCTCCAAACTATTCCATACAGAATTGGGCAGTTCCGTACAATAACGCTAGGTACTTCCAAAAAAAAACGAATTTGCAAAATTTTTAATAAAATAAAAAACAGGGGTCCACGTGTGAGATGTAACATGTAACTCCTTTCCGCACTTAATTTAAATAACATTTGGATGGAAGTAATCAGCTGCATTGGGCATTTAACTCTTTTGTCTAATATAAAACTTTAGATTTCAATGGTGAAACTTGGTTGGAAAGTGGGTAATTTGACCCTTGATTTGCTATTGGAGACTGGTTAAGAAGGATAATTGAAAGGGGCATTGGTGTTTGGGTGATATTTGAATTGTGTATTCTATACGCAATATTGTTTGTCTTTCAAGGGAGATTATGGAAAAGATCGATGAGCAATGTTGAGAGATATGCATTACACTGTTTTGATGGGTGTGCCAATGATATGCCCCATATTGGAAAGATGTTTCGACAGATGGATAAAATCTTAGGGATGGATATTTCGGTAGGATCTCTTAGGTCTAATTCGACATCTATATCATCTCGTCATATTACTAAAGTAATAACTTCAGATTCATTCTAACAATTGATTGGGTCACTTATATACTATAAAGAGATCAAAATCCTTGATATAGAGAATTAAAGTCGAGCAAAACTCCCCCTTGATATAGAGAATATCTCCAAAGACCTCCTCCTATTAAGTTTTATACACTCTTACTTGCTATATACTTGAGAAACTTTGCATATTTGTGTATAATGGTTTGAATTCACATGAATATATATATATATATATATATATTTGAAAATATGAATATTTTATGTATTTTTGCCCAGCCGGTTTTTGATTCGGGTTGTTTCTTGGTTTTTGTTCGATTCTAGTTCGATTCCAGTTCCCGGGGTCGACTGGTTTGACCACTGGTCCGGTTCTGATAAAATTGGGGTTCGGTAGGTGAGCCTAACTTGGGAAAATGAAGAAGTCCAAGGCCCTAATAAGCATTAGAGAACTCCTAAGGAGGACGTTCTCTTCATACAAAAGTTGACAAAAATCCCTAACCAATCAGAAAAATGCACCATAAAAGCACCATTTAACCTAGATAGGAGCATAACTTACCAACATTTAACAAGAAGTGAGCAAGGAGAAGACCTTAGGTCACACTTGTGCATGAGTTCTTCCAACTAGACCTCTAGCATGTGCAAGATCAAGCCCTAGAACATTCCATCATTCACCTTCAAGCAAGAAAGAGCATCCCAAGAGAAGTGTGCATCACATCAATAGCTCATAGAGTAGGAGAAAGAGAGTATAAAACATATTTGAACCCTTGTCTTATGATTTTACAATGATGTGAGGATGTCTATTTATACTTTGCATCCTCTACTTTTTAATTCTCGAGCCTACAAGTCTAAAATAAAGTTAAATTAAAAATATACTATTTTTTAGGGTAAATTCCCCACAAGTTGGGAAATAAGCCCTAAAATGGACAAAATATAGCAAAATAGACTAAAATAAGGCTTCACTTAGTGAAATAGTGAGCCAAAGCGGGATGTCATACCCTAATACCCCAAATAACCCCAAAATGATGCTTATCCCTATCGCCCCCCTTTCCAAGTTTGTAGGCTCAATGGTGGAAGGATGATATCATAGGGAAAAGCACTAGAAGAGGGGTTTCTGTGTGCTAGAATTAGGTCCAAGTGGGTGAAGGAGGTGTGCTAGATAGGGGAAAGAAACCCTTTACAAGACACAATCACCTCTGCATAACAAAACCGATGTGGTCATGTGCCCCGGTGGGTCACCCCCATATGCCCCAGACACCAACCCATGGGCTTAAATCCTTGTATGGTGGGGACATCCACACATCGAAGGGGTAGTCAGCTGTGCAACCAAGCCAAGTACTTCTAAGAATGAAACCAAGGAGGCTGGCCATGACCTATCCAGGGGGACAACAACCCTTGATTCAAATATCCATACAATGTAACCCACTTTGGCCTGTACAACAAAAATTTTGGACCCCTCGCTCTAGGTTAAGCCCCGCTGTAGTGCTGCAACAGCTTTGAGGTGTAACACATAACAATTAAGGACCTTTGAAAGATGGACATTCCTCCCTCCTTGGAATGCCAAGCATCTTCATTGAGGATAGGGTGTCCTCCATTCATGCTAATAAAATCCATGTAAAGTGACTCTCATGGGTTAATAATACCAAGATTTCCTCCTCAAAACTCTTCAAATAATAACATCCTCAAGCTTTGCAACATGAGCTGACTGTTAGATGCTTTCCCTAATGCTAGGACATTACTCAAATCAAGGGGTCAATTGAATTAAATCCTTAAATGGTGGATTCAATATGGATACATGTGCAAGATAGTATTTGAACCATGTGCCAAAGAAACATTTTCCCTTAAAATATGCCAAAATAATGGAATGCTCCTCCTAAATCAGCTTCAACCTCCACCTTGGATACTTCAATAGGTGGAACACTTTTCCTCTTTTTGATGCATTGAGGACTCAGGAGCTAGATTATGCCAAAAACCACTCTCTTGGATGGAGTGCCCTTTCTCTCTAGTGCTTTGGATGCTTCCTTTTCAAACTCTTTGACATTGTGTTTAAGACTTGTGATTGGCCTTGGATATTTACAGCTAGGATGCTCCTCATGTTATGCAGGTATAGAGTGTAACTCCCTTAACTAGTAACTACTGCCTGATTGAAAGCTAAAGTAGCTCTAAAACTGTTCTGTAGTAGTGCCTTTCCTGCCACTGTTGATCTGTCTGAGAACATATCCATATAGTCTTCATTGATCAATGATGCTGGGTTGAGGTACCAAGTAGAAACATCTGAAATTCCCCCAAAAGTCACATAAAGGGAGTGAGATAGGGTGCCTTGTATCTCAGCCAAGTTCATGAATATGCATAATGGCATTCCAACACGTCAGAGATGAGGGTAAAAATTGCTAGTACAGGTTGAAAACGGAACCTCTTCCTTGTTCAAAATGACAGTGTCTTTGGATTGAGTAAGACCCTTCTATTGCCAAATCCCACTCGTAGTTTATTAGAAGAATTTTTGGAATTGCTCTCAGCATCAAGTGTTGTCAATGCAGTAGGGTTACCATAATCCAAACTGAATTGAGGAATTGTATCAATGTTGGGGACTTTTGATCTTTGCTAAGGACTGGCTGAAGATGCTCCCAACCTTATTGCAATTGCTTATGTAATGGATTTCCTGTGACTCGAAAAGTTCCAAAGTATCTCACAAGTCTGTTCTATCCAAAAGTAAGTATGGATTTGCCTCCATAAAGTGCTAATGACTACCAAGATGAATAAGGAAGGTTTTCTGGGATCAACACCAGAAAAACTTAAGTCTATCTGTTGTAAATACACATTGTGCCGATCATATTGCTCCACTCCTGTAGGTCATATTGGGGTGAAATATCCATTCAATCCAAAAAGTTACAACCAAAATTCGAAGTGCTGGAAAGGATAATATTTCAAAATTTTGATATAAGCTAATATGTGAATACGTCTAGATTTGGTCAAAGGAATACTCAGGAATGAAAACATGCCAAAAAGGGCATTACAGAGTGCTTAAGATAAATTTGAAATACCATCATCCTGAAGAAAATATTGCTACAGGAAATGCCCCTAAGCCATACTGAAAAATTTGTTGTAAAAATGTACCTTGTACTGTAAATTTATGGACTCACTATATGCTGCCATTGGTCTATAAAATTTCCGACTTTGTAAAAAGCACATTTGTTTCTCCTAACCATCTCACTTAACACTAGCCAGTGATCATGCTTTGGAAAAAAGTTTTTGTAGAATTTCCTCTCATTTCTTTAGGTCTGTGATGTGCATTGGATTCATCTATGCTGTCTCTTGATCATTATGTGGATTGACTCCAAGGCTATCACTTCCTGATCATCAACATCTTGTATTTAAGGTTGTAAGACTACTCCAAACTGTGCATCAAAACAAGATCCAACAATCTCATGCATCCCTTTATTACAAGATATCCAAGGGATTTGGCACCTCTAACCCCTAATGACTCATTATACCCAATATATTCACTCATGTAATGCAAAACTGGGCTTATTTATTTATTTATTTTCACTCATTTCCAATATTCCTTCTTCAACACAGAAATATTCAGCTATAATGATAGTACCCCCTCCTTGAACTGCGTTGCCCCAAATCAATTGGAGTGATGGATGTTGATCTTACGAAACACATTATGGAACAAATAAGGTCAATAATTATCTAGATAAAGATATGATCATCTAGCCCTTTTTGTAGATGCTTTATTGAATTTCCTTCGGTCAACAACTTATCAATTTCATACTGGTCTTCTATGGCCACATTATGTATAGAAGTTGCTCCCTATCTATCCAATACTCATGTGCATGTCTTTCTCAAACTTGGAAACAACAATAATAATGTGCATGTACTAGAATCAAGCCATTGTGAAAGATGCACAACATGAAGGCCAAGCTTCTATTAGCAACCTTTGAGGGAAGCTTATAAAGGAATGTAATACTTTTTGAAACTTTGTTTACTGTGCTTTGATCCACATCGAGTTATTTCACTACAACGTTTTGGAATGTTGAAACATTCATGAGATCACTTGTTAATTTTCTATTTGTTGAACATTCATTTGTAAAATATAAAGCATATGTTGAATTCACTTCCCCTAGGAATTCATTTTTTAGCTCCAAAATCTTTGCATAGAGAGTGATAAACAAAGTTAAATATCTCCCTTCTTTTAGAAGAAAATGTAGCATTGCATATGCAATAACGATATTGTCATGGGTGCTAGTACTTTGCCTCAATTTATCAAAAAAAGAATGGTTAGGATTTTATATTAAAAGGCTGTGGGTTTCCGCAAACAGCAAAGAGAGTACAAAAAGCAGCCGAATAGTAGCTAAATAAGTCCAAAAGTCCAACTTCTCATACTTTGCCTCAATTTATCAATTTTTTTTACAGAAATGGTTAGGATAATATATTAAAAGGTTATGGGTTTCCCCAAGCAACAAAGAGAGAGTACAAAAAGCAGCCAAATAGCAGCTAAATAAATCCAAAAGTCCAACTTCTCGTACTAGCCTATTTCGATGGAGGTTCCAGCCTCTTTTCTTGATGCATGTGTTTCCTGCATTTTCTTGTCTACTAGGATAAATCCTGACAAATTGATTACATAAGAATAAACAGTGGCAATACATTCCACGTACTTAGATTTAGATTCTAGAACCCTCTAAGCAAAAAGTCTATAGTTGACTACTTCCTTGATGGGGCATGAACAATCTATATCTTTTCTTCCTTTTTCTCGATTTGATAGCCTCCCTGTTGTGAGAGGTGGAGATGGCTGATGTCCTTTTTTGAGAGCATCAACAAAGGAGACAGGCTTGTTATCACTGCCTCCTTAACCAAATCTGAGTCTTCTTCTTCTTCTTCTTCTTCTTCTTCTGTGTCTTCTTCAGTTGCTTGATCTTCCTCGTCTTCTTCTTCTTCCTTGATCATTTCTGTATCTTCTGAGTTTCCTTCAAGTGCAGGCCTGGACTGAATTGGAGGATTCCCTTCCTTCTCTTTTGGTTTACCTGCTACTGCAAGCCCTTGGGATGGGGCTTCTTCTTCCACTATCACTTGGGTTGTGCTTCCTTGTGGGTCCGAATTTGGAATAGGAGCCATCTGTGTATTTTTGTTTAGGTCATCTCTTTGTTCCAGCCTTCATCTAATTCCAATGCTACAAATATGTTAGAATTAGATTTGACCGGCTCTCTGATTCTTGGTCCTTTATTGAATGAACCTTTTTTTACGTTCGGAGACAACCTTGAATCCATCTTCTTTGGAGGTGGGGGTTTTTGCATGCTGGTCAGGCTGTTGATCTTGTGTCTGTCCATCTTGTTTTCAATTTATCAATTATTACAAGTGAGTGAGGTGTAGATATTTGGAGGATTGATGATGCTTCACATAAGTCCTATAAAAGATAATTGAAATATGTTCAATTTATTAGATGCTCCCAACTTGGTGAAAATTGCTTCAAAAACATGTAGTTTGGTTGATTCCTTAGTTACAAACGAACCAACTGGGGTTGTAATTATAATGAAAGGCACTTGGCATATATAACAACTTTTCCCAACCCATGTTTCCAATACTGAATTGATAGTGCTTGGCGCTACTATTTGACAACGTATTATTTTGTATGAAACAATCTTGCAGAATTAATTCCAATATGGGATGTCAACCAGTGGGAATAGAAAATTGAGATGGATCACTCGTCAAGAATGATTGGTTGTGTTACCCCCTATTTGCATAGGGTGTTCACCTAGGGTTTTCATGAGGAGGTGTGGGTATGTCTGGGACTATCTTGTCCCAAATCAACAATCATGAACCAACAATCCTGTGCATTCTGGGTAGTCAAGTGGTGTCAACAGCAACAGCAGTAAACAAGCAGACCTGGGCAGTATCTAAGTGAAATCTGGATTGCAGTATGACTAGAAGGGTTTTGCTATTTCCTGTACTTGTCCACACTATTATATCGAAAATTGTAATGAGATTGTTACTCATGAAACCTTTACTCATACATGGGATTTGAAGGAATGAAGATGTCTTTATCTACTGGGCTGTCATCGATGCTTGGATCTATGAGTTTCTTTTATTGGCCACTGCAAAATCATTCCGTATGCTCCAGAAATCTTAAAGGATGGCAGGCAGAATCTCAAAAGTAAAGATCAAGGAAGAAGCCTTAATTCTTAATGAGATGACGGTTATCCCAAGACATACGGCCAATGGAGGTGGAGGTTTTATTATTAGTGCAAGGTACAATCCTGAAGGACCAGACAATGGCTGGGGTATCAAGTTTAATTATAGTAGTGGACAACCTGCACCTAAATCTATTATTGATAAGATATATGGCAACACTGTCAATTTCATAAATCAAGATGGCAAACATTTTAGATGTGGATTTGTCTAGATTGGGAGTTCCTAAGTTTGTCATTTTACCATAGGAGTTGTTGATCCTGTTTCTGATTACATGGAACTACTAGAGAGTGTTTTTGTTTTGGAACTCATGATGCTACTAAAGAGTGTCTTGGGACATATGATCACATGCTATTACAGACTCACTAGTTTGAATTAGTTTGAAGGAGCATTTTCTTGGGTGGGCGATCTTCATCCTGTAGCATCCAACCATTCCAACCTCAGCAAATCCAAGCAACCTCCGATCAATCAATGGAGCTACAGGAAAATTATAAATGGCAGAATTTAGCACCTTTCTTCCAGCTTTGATGGCAAGTGCTCCATTGTTGTGAGGAATTTGAAAACGATCGTCAAATTCTGGCTTGGCATCCACACTGTGATTTAGGGGATTTCTGGACAGCTAACGGGGCCCTAATATCTGGAAAGCTATTACATCGAATGGTGCATAGAGATCCTTGTTTGAAGGAGTTTAATGTTCAGCCTTTAGACCCATGTTCATTGGAATAGTGCAGTCATTGGCTGAGGAAAATTAAACATATTTTGGATCCCAACGAATCTGTCTGGTGATTAATTGTATGGGTGCCATTCACAGGAGCCATTCATCCTATGGTCATGCATTCGTCTTTCATCTACCATGGAGCCATCTCCTTTCTCTATGAACTTAGTTACTTTGAGTTTGATGTCTTTATCATGAAGTCATAATTATGTATGACTCACAAGTGGGTGCGTGTGTTGTTTTTGAGGGATTGGCTAGCACAAGGAAGCCCCACTCGTCACTTTAATCCTTCTTGTGAAGAGTTCAGCTCTTGGGGTATTCCATTGCCATCATACATCACTTTGAGTAAGTGTCCACACTTTGTGGGGCTATCACATGATATATGGAGGTTCCTTTTACTCATTCGACCATGACCTTATCTCATGGAGCACAATGCATGCTTTGGGAGATGGTTGAAGATGATTTAATTACTGCTAAGGAGAGAAAAGTGGATTTAATTACTTTTGGGAAAATTTGTTAAGAGAAAAAAGGGGATAACATGTATCTTGGATGATGTAATCGTGGCATTGATCATCATTTTTTATATAGTGTTTGGAAAGTAGTGGGGTTTTTGAATTGTTTACCCCACCCTAGGCTAGATCTAGAGATTTAATACTATTTTATTGTAAGAGTGAGATAAGGCTGCAACCTTTATAATGGTTGGCCTTCTCATTCATTTGTCATGGTTGGATTTTGAGAGCTCTCTCTCTTTTGGAGCATAATTGACATATCTTTTATGGAGCATTTTGAAGTGTAAAGGATTTCTTCTCTTGGGTTTTTTTGATGGATGAATATTGAGGTATCTTGTATATTTTGGCATTGTAAGGTTGATTAATCTAGTCCATTAGAAGGACAACCTTGCTCCATTGTTTTAAAGTATGAGAATGCGTTTTTGTTATGCTCTATAGTTTTGTGTCTTGGCTGAAGTATTTGGCATCCGTAGGAGAGGTGCTTGTCAAGTTTGCATAGTCTAGGGTGTAATCCAGATCTATGAATTGAAGGTGTACATTGGGCCTACCCTTCCTTGGTGAATTTTGCAAGGAGCTTCAATTGTTTGGAATTTGTGATTCTTTGTAGGGGTTTCGGTCAAACACATACAAACAAGGCTTGAGGGGGATCATTTTGAGACTCCATATGCCCCGGGGATTGGCACTAGTCTTCATAACCCTTCCATCATCTATACTACAAAGAAATACCTCAAGTTTCGCTAAAGCTAACTCTTCAAATCACCTTGTTCCCTCATTTCCATAGCCTATCAATCCTATCTAGGGAAGCCCCCCCTCTAGTTGAAGAGCCTACTGGAAGTGCCAAGAGGTGGTTATCAATGCGATAGTTTGTAACACCTCTAAGTTATAGTTGGGCTAGTTGTGTTCTTTGGGGCTTTAGCTATACCTACTCGTTCATGTTGTAACAAGTTGCACATAGCCTTGTTAATGTGATAGAAGAGCAAGTGATGATAGTGTAGTGTAGGCAAAGATTGCACATCAACTCGAAAATTTGTAAAGTGAATTGCAAAGCTTACAAGAAAGGTATCTTGGGCCTTCACACACGCAACAATAAATTTCTCTATAGTGATAGCTAGCCTATTTAAGGCTACTAAAACTTTAGGAGGATGATATTGAGTTGTCTTTTTGGGTTGTTGATTTTGATCCAACTAGAAGGGTACTCTTGCAATAGATGGTAGTTATATCAAGTGAGTAGCACCAAAACTATGAAGTACTTTAGTGTTGGGTTTTTAGTTGCTTTTGGTAGATAGGAAGTGTTGGAAATTTAATTAGCATTGGGCAATTAATGCAAATATGAAAATTCACCTTCTTCCAAAAAGGTTCCTTGGATCTTAACTCTAGAATTTTTATTATTTAGCCTTTAGGACTGTTGTAAATTAATGTGTAAAACAATAGTGGGACAATCACAATAATTCCCTTCTTAGCCTCAAAATTTATGACAATTCAAGCATAAAAGTTAATAATCATTACAATGAGTTTGCAGCCTTCTAGGGCAACTTCACATGCATAAACCAAGTTTGAAAACTCGTCTTACACAACATATATAACATCAAACACAACAATAGTAGATGGTTGTACTATTATATTCAATCTTAGAGTTAAGTCACTTAATGGTTTTCTCTTTAGTGTGTCAAATCAACAAGACAGTTAAGGGTTGGAAATAACCATCGCAAGAAGATAAAATGCTGAAATCAAATTTGCAATATACACAATATGTGGAATGTTGGAAATCTAATATTTAAATATGCTCAATGAATGAAGTACATACATATGATAGCCTCCTCTCAAGTCTTAGACAAAATGCAACCACCCAAGATGCCCTACCCAGGGTTTGTCAACAAACCCTAGATCCTCCAACTACAAGAATCCCTCCAACACTATCTTCAAGGCAAGATGTCCTCCTCTTCTTCCCCAAATACATCCAAGGGTCTGAACCCTAATCTCTAGCTTCCAAGGGATGAAACCCTAACCCTAGAATTGAAGATGCTCTAAGAGACTAAGAAACCCTAGCACCCAAGAGAGAGATCAAATGTATAAAGAAGAATTTCAAGAGAGAGAAATCATCCACCTCCTCATATGCTTCACTAGAGTTTACTCATGAACCCTAGCACATCACTAAGAGAGCACTCCAAAGAAGAGATAAAAATGAATGCGTGATGTGTTGTGTTGTATGGAAATAATTTCTCCTTCCTCTATTTATATGAGAGGTAAGGGAGGCCAACAAGATAACACATGTTGACCTAAGCCTTACAAGCAAGCCTAGTAAACGTAAGCAAGCCAGACACAAGTGAAGCGCTCCTCTCCTAGAGTACAAATGTGAAACTTTAGTGATGTTATCGTGCACAATGCTGACCCATGGTGATGAAACTATGCAATTCAAGTCCACACCACTCCATCTCGAGCCTCCATAGATTATCCATCTTCCAAATCCAAGCACTCCACTAGGAAAACTACCCCTTGCAAGAACATTATTAAATCTCTAGGCATCCTTGAGCCATCTCCAATCCTTCAAATAGGAAATCAAGCTGCCATATGCCATTTAGGGCTTGTAGCTCTCCTCTACAATACACAATTCTCCTCATATCTTATAGGGCATTCTACCACTAGGTGAATCCTCCATGTGGACATCACACAGGGCATCTACCATCTAGGTAAGAGATATCCAACGTCCTAGAGAAGAACATTGAGCCAATGATCATCTAATGTTGAACCATCTCTCATGTTAGATGCTCCCTTCCGTATATTGATTTGCTTCCCTCGAGTTTTCCTATGCCAAGTACACGTGTCTTTCTTCTATCATTTGGGAGATTTCCCTTTAAACCTATCCCCACTTCACTCGATCCACCCCCCTCCCCCAAAAGTCTGGATGCTACCCCATGAACCAGTGGTATGATGATAATTGCAACCACCTCCACACCCAACTTTGGCATGCCTTCAACCATGGTCACCCCTCCTACCCGGTTCTCAAAGCTTCCTATTGTTCTCCTTCGCCACAAGAAATGCCTCTTTATCTGTCATAGGCGACGAGAGTTGAGTACTTCCCTTATTCATTCCCCTAAACATTTTTGGCGTACCATATTTGCTTGCCACTCCCATCTTCCGCACGATCTTGATCCAAAAGCCATGTTCTCTCACATCGCTTCCCTCTATGACATCTCGGGGCAACCCCTTATCCATGTTACCTCTCCCCCCCTCTTGTTATTTATTCAAACCCCATGATGTCCGGGAGGCTGTTTGGTGGGCCATGAATTCTAGTAGAGCAACGGATGAAGAAAGGTTCGAGGTTGAACTCTTCAAACATGGCCTTCGAGCACTCTAATTTAGTTAGTTTAATAGATTATTATTTAAATATTACAAATTTAATAAATTATTTTAAATTTAATAAATTTAAAATATTACTTTAATAAATATTACAAATTTAATAAATTATTGATAAAAGTTAAAAAAAAAGTCAATAAAAAATAAAAAAATTCATTTTTAAAAATTTCAAATTATTATAAATATTTTCTTTTATAATATTTTTTACTAATTTTATTGTTTTCCTTTTCAATCTATATTTATATATAAATAAATGTTATATTTTTTTCAATATTTATATATAAATAAATTTTATATTATTATTTTTTAATCTATATTTATATATAAACAAAAATTATGATCTTATCATATTTTTTAATTTTTTAATTTTATTATTTAAATATTATATCATAATAAATTTATTTATATTTTTATTGATATTATCATAAGAAGGTTATTACTTGGTTTGCTTTAAACTTTTGTTCTTATGCTTAAAAAACTCTGTAAGAAATTTATATTTAATGTGAATATAATTATGGCACTCTAAAAGAAAGTGATTTTTATTCCTCAATAAATTCACAAAATAGCAAATCTAGTAATTTAAATTTCTTATGATTTCTTTATTTTAAATTATTTTTATTTTATAAATAAAAATTATGTTTTAAATATTATTTATAAAGTTTTTATCCCAATTATGTTTATATTTATGATATTTTTAATAATTTGTTTCTACGATTATATTTTTATTATCACATTTGCTTTTGCTTTTATTTTCAATTTATATTATAAATGAAAGAATTTTAAATTTACATTACTTCTATTTTCATTTTATATCATAAATGGAAGTTGAATTTTAAATTTTATTACTTAAATATTACAAACCTTATAAGTATTTAATTTTACATGTGATTTTTTATTTTTATTTTATTTTAAATGATTTTTATTTTTAAAAGTTGTTTTAAAATAGTTTATTTTATAAATACAAGTTATGTTTTTGGTATTAATTACAGTTTTTTTAATGTAAATTTTATTATTAAAATATTGTTTATTATTTGTTGTTATTTTCAATTTATAAAAAAGGTATGAGTTTTTTAGTTAGAAATTTTTTATTTTTTAAATATTACAAATTTATTTATGATCATTTTCATTTTATTTATTTATGATCATTTTTACTATTTATTGATTATTGATTACAAAATTTTAATCCATTTTTAGTTTTTTAATATTAAAAATTTAATAAATATTAATTAAATATTTATTTTACTTTTTTTTTTTTCCTTGGAAAAAGTCGTAATTTTATTTCATTTATGAACAAAATTACATTCTGTACATGTATTAGAATCTCAGAGATCCCTACATTGTCGATATATACAGCCCATATGACTGTCCAAACTGTCCTCCTATCCGAGTACATATAACTGTCATAGATTAATATGACTATCTATTGTCTCATATATATCAAATATGTCTGACCAAACAGACCTCCTATTCTACAAATCACAAATCTGTCTCAAAAAATTTCATAATTCTGTCTCAAAATTCTGTCTCAGAAAAGTTTATAATTTGTCTCAAAAAATCTGTCTCAGTAGAAATAAATCTGTCCATACAGATCGAGTAAGTAATTATATATGCAGCCCAGTATGAAAATGTTGTTTAATCCTCCATACGGTCCACATTGTCCCCAATGAACGGCCTGTGTGTATAGCTGTAAATGCCTTCAGTGGAATGTATCGTGATCCTCCATGTGCCAAAAAGCATAGATTGATTTGTCGATTCTTTAGATAGCAGGTCAGCTATCCCATTTCGCTCCCTGTATACATGTGTGAATGTAATATAGTTAAAAGCCTATTTTAACCGTAATACCTCCTCCAAAATAGGTGACAGAACCATTGCATTACATTGTGTAATCTCCTTGGCCCATTCAATAACTATCAGAGAGTCGCCAAAAATCTGAAGAGATAAACAACCTTGTTCAAGTGCGAAAAGCATCAGTAACTTAAGTGACATCAGTTCAGCGTAGTTATTTGAGCCACTCCCCAAACCAGCCATTATATGAAAATAATGGGTCTCCGATTTGTGTAGAACTCCACCTCCGCCACACACCGATTGGTGATTTATAGATGAGCCATCAAAGTAAGCCCACGGCATGGATTTATCAATTTTTTCCAACGTCACAGGTCTGATGCGTGTCACTGTGATAGGTGGCTTGTATTGAATTATAACAGCCACAGCTTGTGCCACGACCTGTTCCAAAGGTACCCGGGATTCCTGGAATATGATCTTATTACGGGTGATCCAAATGCCCCAAGCGAGGATACAGGGGACAGCCCGAAACATTGAATGTTTGTGATCTGTCCACCATAGTTGGAAGGCGTCATGAAAATCCACTCCCCACCAATTCACATTGAGTTCCAAATGTTTGCAGATGTCGTCCCACACAGCTTGTGTAAAACGGCAGTGTACAAAAATATGTGAGCTTGTCTCAGCCGCTTCCTTACATAGAGGACAAATCCCCGGACCCTGGATGAAACGCTTCTGTAGTATGTCCCATGTCGGTGCCTTATTCTCCAAAATAGCCCAAGAGAGTAGTTTTGCTTTCCCCGGGCACTTTAGTGTCCACAGATGTTTCCACCACCACACCAGATCCCTGTTATGGATATTCACGTTCAGCTGAATATAACCGTGTTTTGGGGTGTATCGGCTAGAAGGATGGTGTTCCCAGATAAGTTCATCACTCCGATTAGTTAGGCGAATATTAGAGTATCTTAAGTTCCGAATATATGCCTCCCAGGTCCAAGCAATTCATCTGGAATCTCAAGACTCTGTGCAGAGGTCCACCCCTGTTGCCAGAAGGTGGATGCTCCCATTAGTTCGATATCAGCCAGATAGTGACAGCCTCTATCTGCCAGCAAATTCCGTAAGGCCTCTAGTAAGACATGTCCACCTCTACACCCCACCCAAGGATCCAGTCCAATACGTGTGTATCTCCCATTACCAATTCTCCACACTAATCCAGACCCAATCAGATGAAAATGCTGCACCACTGCTTTCCAAACCAACGAGCAATTTGCCCGCGTCTTATTGCCCTGCCTAATCCATTCATTAATAGTTAATGGAGCAATGTATTTATGGTATACCACTCTAGTCCAGAGACTCTGGGTTTGTATGATACGCCATTGCCCCCAAGGCTTTAGCAAAAAGGAAGATATTCTTTAGGCCCCAGCCTCCCAGTGCTTTGGGGACTGCAATCATATCCCATCTGGCCCACACCAAAGCCCGGTTATCACCCTTACCCTTCCAGAGAAAGGCAAAACACAGCCGCCGGATCTGCTCCAGAACTCCTTTGGGAATCCAAGCGAGGGACATCCAATACACTGGAATCGCTTCCAAAACTGATTTAACCAAAACCAGCCTCCCGGCCCTCGAAAGCCATCTGTGACTCCAACCACGAAGTCGCTGTTCTAATTTAGCAATTAGCCAGTGCCAATCAGCTTTCAAATATGCATTAGGTTTCAGGTGAAAGCCAAGATACTTTAACCCAGCATCAAAGTCAAGAGTCCTGTAGGGTAGTCTCATAGCCATTCTGTTAATCTCCCCCTCGGTTAAATGCGAGCATGTGATCGTTGATTTATCAATGTTTACTAACATTCCCGCTGCCTCTTGCATCAAATTTAGGCCTTCAGCTACCTTATCAATATCCTGTCTCGAGCCATCACAGAAAATCAGTATGTCATCAACGAAAAGTAGATGTGTGATATACATTACCTGGGATATGGATATGCCACGAAATGAACCATCAGCTTTTGCTTTCAATATAAATCGACTGAGGCCTTCAGCAGCAAGGAGAAATAGCAGCGGTGACAGTGGGCATCCCTGTCGTAGGCCCCTGCCAGCATGAAAGAATGGACTCGATGAACCATTTATCAGGACAGCAAAGCTCACCGTGGTGATGCAGGCCATAATCCATCGTATAAATTCATAGCAGAAGCCCAGGTGTGTTAGAAGCATCCGGATATATAGCCAACTAACCCGATCAAATGCTTTGGAGAGATCAATTTTGATCACAGCACCCTTCTGCTTCAGCACCTTCATAGTGTGTATGCCTTCCTGTGCGACTCCAATTGCCTCGTGGATTTGACGGCCTTCCAAGAAACCAAACTGTTCACTAGATATATTCTGAGACAGGATAATCTTGAGTCTCCTCGCCATAACCTTTGATATAATCTTATATATGCAGTTGCAGAGTGAGATAGGTCTGAATTCATCAAAGCTTTCAGGCTTGTCCGTTTTAGGAATGAGGGCTAAAAAAGTCGAATTGAAGGGTCCATGTATAAATCCAGCCTTTCTAGATTCTTCCACCACATTCAAAAGATCTGCTCCGAGCAAATTAAAGAAACCCAAGAAAAATTCAATAGGCCACCCATCAGGCCCCGGACTCTTATCTTTCTGGAAGGAGTGCATAGCCAGCGAGAGCTCATCCGGCAACACCTCCGCCATTAACATAGTGTTCTCCTCCTCTCCCACAAAACGAGGGAAGAGCTGAGCCATCCGAATAACCTCAGCGATAGTGGCCCCAGGTTGTGCAGTGAATAGATTTCCAAAGTGTCTAACCCCCATATCAGCCAAACCATCAAAGCTGGATACCTGTTCCCCGTCAGTAGAGGATAATTCCCAAATAGAATTAGTGTCTTTTCTCCCTTTTGCATAGGCTTGAAAAAATTTCGTGTTCTCGTCCCCACATTCTAGCCAGAGCGCTCTGCTTTTCATTCTCCACATCTCTTCTCTCTCAGACAGAATCACATTTCTGCAGCATTCCCACTCCAACAGCTCACCTTTCTGCACTTCATCCAGATATCCCATGCCCCTGCTGTGTAGTAATCGATCAATATTCAGCTTAGCATCCCTCAGTTTCTGCTCATCTTCCCTGCATTTTTCAGTGGCCCAGAGAGTAGTGGCCTCTTTTATTCGCTTTAGATTGTGTTGAAAGTGTACTCCCGCATGTTCCAGAGACTCCGGTGGTCGATGAACCCACTGTGCCTGGACTAATTTAAGAAATTCCTCCTCCTTCAACCAGCTAGGATTGAATTTGAATGGACTGGGAGGTTTTTCACGACCACCCCTTAATTCCAGCAGGATTGGGCAGTGGTCTGAAACCCCCCCTGTCCCAACCCATTGCTTGACCATATCAACTCCCATGGCCAGCACATCAGTCACCAGAAACCTATCTAGCCTCTTAGCCACCCGTTGATCTCCAGTTCTCTTATTCCTCCATGTGGGGGATAACCTGTTAGGTAGAATGTCAAGAAGGTCCTTCCTTGCAAAGGCTTGTATAAAGTAATTTGCTAGTGTATCCGGAACAGCCCGAGGCCCCCAAACTTCAGAAGTCCCCAGTGTAAGGTTGAGATCCCCGCCCAATATCACATCCCTTCCAGCAAATATGTCCATACTAAGCAAAGAGTCCCAGTATCCAACCCGATTTAAATAGGGCCCATAGATATTGAGAACAGTGATCCTCCTCCCCATCAATGCATCCCAGACTTCCAATCCAATACCAGAGGGAATGCCCCAAGAACAGTCATACCTACAGCTATTCATCTTCCAGCCTGTGGCCAGCCCTCCAGACCGTCCACGAGCATCCACCCCAATAAATTTCCAGCCAGGTAGCAATAGTTCCAATGCCCGAACAACCTCCTCACTGCCTCCCAAAGTTTCTTGTAACATTATAACATCCGGTTGATTTAAATCCACCAACCTCCGTAGTGACGATTTTTTAATGGGGCTCGCCAACCCACGACAGTTGAAAGATAATAATTTCATATGAGACCCCCTTCCTGGGTTTTCGCTGCTCTAAGTGCCCATTCGATAGTGGATTGTGTACCCATAACTAAATCAACTTTTTCCCTCTCTTGAGCTATTGACAAATGAGATTTGCGACCCCGCCCTTTCCCCCCAGCACTAAAAGCCACTTCAGAAAGTCCCTTACCCCCCGAGCCATCAGCAGTGATCACCCTATTTCGGAGAGCATATCGGATACTGCGTCCAGAGCTGGGAGAGTGTTGAGTAGAAACAATGGACGGTGTGTATACACTATCCGAAACACAAGGAGCTACAGAACCAATAGCAGGTCTGACCGGATGAACTGTCCCAAGACAATCTTCCCCCAAACCAATAGAGTCATTAAGTAAAGATACAGCAGAGGATAAGTGAGGAGACAAACCCGGGTTGTTCGAAGTTGAGCCCCGACGGATAGTTTTCAGCTCCTGTAGCTTGGAGGCTGCCCGCGTCAATGGAGTCGTGGTACCCAAATTTGCCCCTGCTGCAACCGCTTCCTTGTGCCCAAGTACATCCACTCCATTGTTTGCCATAACCGGAAGTTCCTTGGATCCCTGCTGCCCACTCAGTGCGTCGGGTATCACCGGTGTATGTTCTGCCCATTTTCCAACTGGAGGTTCGAATGTATCATCTCCCATCGCCAATGAACTCACCACCTTCTCATTGCATTCAGCATCTGCTGCCACCACCTTCGGTCTGCTACCCCTAAATGTTAATGGACAACAGGCAACCAAATGTCCATATGTGTGACATCGGTGGCACCTAAACGGCACACCCACATAGTCCAGAATTTGAACGAATGCCCCATCCTTCGTTTGTACATTGATCTCAGCCGTTAACCCCAGTCGAAGATCGATGTTGACCAAGATCTTTGCCACTATATAAATACCTGTTTCAATATGGGAGTAATCCGAGCATACATAGTCTCCAAGGTAGTTCCCAATCGCTGCAAACCTTGTTTCATTCCATAGGTGCATGGGAAACCCGGGAAGCTTCACCCATATCGGTTCTTTGTCGATTTTCTCCTGTTTGGAATCGAAGAAAGGAGACCAACGTTTCAGGATGATAAGGACGCCCAACATTGTCCAATGTCGACATAAGACAGCATCAACCTCCCCCAAATTCGACAGTATGAAGGAGAACCATCCTTTCGTTAAGACCCGAACAATGGGTGCAGTAGCCACGATGTCTTTCCACTGCTCGGCTGCCCATTTCTGGAGGGTGCCTTGTCCCAGTCTCTTACCACGGACATGTCCAACTACAGCAATATGTGTGAAATCCTTTGCCTCCTCAATCGATACATCCACGCCCAGCACAAGCTTATCCTTCCTCTTCCGTTCCTTGACCTTTTTAGCAGTATTTTTGTGTGATTCTGCCTTCATAGAAACCCCTGCTCGAGGAACTGGCAGGGCTGCATCAACAGGTAGAGTATCTACACCACCACCAGTAGCTCCCGCTTGTCCACTTGAGGAGTAACCCAATCCTCCACTACCCTGTCCCCTGTCATCAGAATCACTAAAATCCCCAGACCCAGCCAGATTCCCATCGAATAGGGTGTCCAAACCGCCACCCTGGTCCATCCTCCGTCTGCCATTTCAATTCAGTTTATCAATCCCCTCCACACATGTTGCTTCCGAACAGGTTGGGAAGTTTGTAAAAGTCCCCAATTGTGGTTTAAGTGTCCTCCCTAATAGATCTGCCAAGTCTGGCCTGTCTTCCGAAGGCCCAGGAAAGAACCCTGCCCCCCTACCTGTCAAGAGTGATCCCATTGATGCCCTCGACCCAGAGACCGCAGCATAGTTTGTTCCAAGGTCGAAAATCCCTCTGGCACAATCTCCATCCGATGTGTAGTCCACCTCCTGCTCATAACTGCTCGCCATAATGCCCCAAATCAACAGGGCTGAAAACCCCAGAACCCAATCCCCAATCCTCCTTACAAAATGTCCACTATCTTCACCACCCAGTCCACCAATATTCCCAATCTACTCCGAATATCCACAGTCACAGCAAAGGCATCTTCAATCCCCGTCAATATTCCACCCAGCTCCAAGGTTCATTCAAAGATCGGCATTGCCTGCCAAGACCATTGAATTCCATAACTCCCTGTAAGTCAAGCAGTCGACGCCACCCTCATAGCCTGAAAGCCCAGCGTTCTTGTATTAGCAACGCTCAGCTACCGTAATCTTGGATTTTTCCATTCAATCAAAGGTCAGGGCGAATAGAAGGAGGTCATCTGCATATTCAGCACAGTACGCTCTACAGCATCCTCCTCCACTGTGGATAAATGTTTGTATGCAGGTCATCCAGCGCCAGAGTTCCACCAAACGTTTCTGCAACGTATACCTTCAATGCACTATCATGGAGTTCGAATCGAGTCCCACAAGAACAAAACCAAGATCCTAACTCAGAAAAAAAGAACCTCAAAGAAGAACCCACTCTATAGCTCAACTCCCAGCAGAAGCTGGTCACCAAGCCAGGGACAAATCAGGGGTCTCGTCTTCAGGAACAGCTTATATCGGCTCCATGTCTAATCTCAGACACAGTCTGCACAGCACTGCTCTTCTTGATCAAGACTCCAAAAAACTATGTAATTTCTACTCCAGCGCACAGAAGTCCTCCACCAGTCCTAGAAATGCTCCTGGGGGAAGCACGAATCAACCCTGCACACCACTACACGGCCTAGCTCGATTCTGGTACAAAACTTGGAGCGATTTTTGCATACATGTCCAAAGATTTTCAGAACAGAACCTTGAAAAGGCTTGGGATCCTTGATGAGAAGCTTGAGAATCTTGATGTTAAGCTCCAGAGGGAAGCACTACACCTCAGAAAAACTCTGCACACCACAACACATCCGAGCTCGGCTCTGGTTCAAATCTTGGAGCGAATTTTTTCCTATCATTTTATCTTTCACCCTTATATTCAATATTTATTTTACTTATGATCATTTCATTATTAATTACAAAATTTTAATCTTAATTTTATTATTAAAATTTTAATGTTTAAAATTTACAAATATATAAGTATTAAAAGTGCTCGCATAATTACATAAATAAAGAATGACTCTCTCTTAAGAGAAAGAACAAGTATATAATAGTAATTGTGCAAGAATAAGCGTAATCACTGCCTTTCATATTGAAGGCTAAGTGAAGAAATGTTTAAAATTTAATAAATATTAATTAAATATTTATTTTACTTATGATCATTTCATTATTAATTATAAAATTTTAATCTTAATTTTAAATAAAATGTTAATGTTTAATTTTTACAAATATTTAACAATTACAATTACTATGTTATACATTTTGATGTATTAAGAATGAGTATGGACTCTTCTCAAGTTCATATAGAATGTACCTTTTTCTTTTTAGAAGAGGTGAATTATGCAGATGTAACTTCTCCTTAGAGGAGGGAATATCTTTGTACTATTTGATTCGATGAATAACAATAGTACGTTTTTTTTTCGGTTGAAAAAAACAATTACAAAATTTTAATCTTAATTTTATTATTAACATTTTAATTACAAAATTTTAATCTTAATTTTATTATTAAAATTTTAATGTTTAATTTTTACAAATATTTAAAGTATTATATTTATTGTTTAATTTTACAGATATTTAAATATTATTTTTTCCTATCATTTTTAATATTTTATAATATTTTTATTTTATAAATATTATTTTTCATTTTTAATATTTTATGATATTTTTATTTTAATAAATATTATTAATACATTAAAAAATAATTATATATTTGAGAGGTTTTCTTAGCTTTGAGATTTTAGAATCTGACAAGACCAACCAACCACGTGAAGGATATTTAAGTATTATATTTATTGTTTAATTTTACAAATATTTAAATATTATTTTTTCCTATCATCATTTTTAATATTTTATAATATTTTTATTTTATAAATATTATTTTTCATTTTTAATATTTTATAATATTTTTATTTTAATAAATATTATTAATACATTAAAAAAAATTATATATTTGAGAGCTTTTCTTAGCTTTGAGATTTTAGAATCTCTACTGACAAGACCAACCACGTGAAGGTGAAAGCTCATATGGTCTTAAAAAACGTTGCTTTGTTGTTATACAACAAAGCTAATAATCTGTGTGCTTTGTTGTTGTTGTTACAACAAAGCGGATCTATGCTTTGTTGTTGTTGTTACAACAAAGCGGGTTGTTTAATTTTTTTATATTTTGCTTGTTTATTAAGTTAATTTTATTATAGTTATTTAATTTGTTTATTTATTAATTTGATTTTATTATAGTTATGGTGTTATTTAATTTATTAAAAATTAAATAAGATGATGGATTATATTTAATTGTTTTTTAAATAAGCAATTTAAAAAAAATTGAAAAATGAAATAAAACAACATAAAAAAATTAAAACAATATAAAAAAATAAAGAATTTAAAAATTATTATATTAAATAAAATATACATATGTATTATCATAATATTATACTACAAATAAACATACATATGTATAATCATAAGTTATACATAATTTATGTAATACAAAATTCATATATATAATAAAACACATTCCAATTTTTATAAACAAATGTCAATGTGAAATGGCACAATATGTATATAGAACAAATGTCAATGTGAAATGACACAAAGATTACCTACCAAATCATATAAAGTTGTATATAAAAATTATGTATATAGATCTACAAACACAAACACATAGTTGCATACAATAAATTATGTACAAAGATCTAGAAACACATAGAGTTGCATACAAAAATCACATACAAAGATGCACAAACACAAATACAAACACATAGAATTGCATACAAAAATCATGTAAAAAGATCCACAAACACAGACATAGTTTTACATAAAAAAACAACACATAAAAACACAAAGTTGCATACAAAAAAACATTATCTAACAAACATAAAAATAATCTCATCTAACAAACACACAAACATAAAAATCATTTAATTTAACAAACACAAAGATGCGTAAAAAAACATCTCATCTATTAAACAAACACAAAGTAACATACAAAAAAACATTATTTTCTCTAAGAAACATAAAATCCATTTGATATAACATATCTATCTACACATAAAGTTACATACAAAAATCATGTACGAGGATTTCAAACACAAACATAGAGAGTTGCATAGAAAAAAAACATTATTTCATCACCTAAAAATCATTTCATATAACAAACACATAGAGTTGCATACAAAAAATATTATTTAATATAACAAATCTAAAAATCATCTCATCTAACAAACGCATAAAGTTACATACAAAAAACATGTGCAAAGATTTCAAACACAAACACAAACACAAACATAGAGAGTTGCATAGAAAACAACATTATTTCATCACCTAAAATCATTTCATATAACAAATACATACAAAAACTATTATTTCATTTAACAAACCTAAAAATCATCTCATCTAAGAAACACAGAGTTACAAAATACATAAAGTTACATACAAAAGACATATACAAAGATTTCAAACACAAATCATAAAGTTACATACAAGACATGCACAAAGATTTCAAACGCAAACATAGAGAGTTGCATAGAAAAAAACATTATTTCATCACCTAAAAATCATTTCATATAACAAACACATTAACATTATTTCATCACCTAAAAATCATTTCATATAACAAACACATAGAATTGGATACAAAAAATATTATTTCATGTAACAAATCTAAAAATCATCTCATCTAACAAACACAAAGTTACAAAATACACAAAGTTACATATCAAAGACATGTACAACGATTTCAAACACAAACATAGAAACAAAAACAAATAGAGTTGCATAGAAAAATACATTATTTCATCACCTAAAAATCATTTCATATAACAAATACATAGAATTGCATACAAAAAATATTATTTCATGGACAAACCTAAAAATCATCTTATCTAACAAACACATAGATAGAGTTACAAAATACATGTACAAAGATTTTAAAAAAAAATACAGAGTTGCATACAAAAAACATTATTTTCACCTAATAAACCTAAAATCATCTCATTTATCAAACACATATATTTACATTCAAAATACAGGAATAAAAATCTCAAAGATCTCAAACACACCCAAAGAATGCACTGAAATCAACAAAACATACACTCAAAAAAATCACTAAAGTACAACAAACCTACATAGATATTAAAATATAAATAAATATACATATATTCAAATATAAATAAAGCATATATAAATATACATAACTAAATAAATATACATATATTAAAATATAAATAATAACAATGTAATAATATAAATACGGTATAATATAAATAAATATAAATAAAGCTGTAAGTATAAAATATAGAAAACAGAAAAAAATGAAAAGAAATAAAAATAAAAATGGGAAAAAAGTAAAGCAAAACCAATATAAAATAGAAAAAAAATGAAAAAATATTAAAACAAAATAAATATTAAAATGGTTAAAATTTTAAATATATGCTATGAAGTTTACTTATGTGTCAAATTTTTTTATGAAAATAGAAATGGTTAGAATTTTAAATATATGCTATGAAGTTTACTTATGTGTTAAATTTTTTTATGAAAATAGTTTGTGTGAAAATATGAAGTGAAAAATGAAGTTGATTTGTGTTAAAGAAATTATAAAATTATTGTGTGGAGTCAATTAGTGTGAAATGAAAGTGAAAAAAAACATACTACATAATACTAAAACATCAAAAGAGACTACTCTAAAGGTGATGGGGCGCCCCACTACCTAGAGCATTTGGATGGGTTTAATCCCATCCCCAAAAATATAATTTTTTATTAAAAATAGTATGTTTGTAAATCTCTCCTTACAAAACTTTCAACAATTTTGAATCTTTGAAATCAATGTTCAAAGCATGCTTAATTCACATTATTGTAAACAATTTTGAATCAATAAAGTGTTGTAAACAACTTTGAATCAATGTTCAAAGAATGCCCTTCGAATCAATGTTTAAAGGATGCTTATACCTGAAAATATACCAAACCAAAACAAATATGAAACACATGTTTATTTAAATATTTCTTTAAATAAAAACATGAAAAAAATAAAAATAAATATCGTTACCTTTATTGACATTCTTAAAAATTAGACACTAATACAATCCATGTTATACTTCCATCTGAAAAACTAACATAACAAATCAAATTAGAGACACATCTATTAAAATATAAAAAAAATAATAATCATTACCTATGTCTATATTATTAACATTCCTAAAAATTAGGCATGAATGTGTATGTTTTGAAATTTGAAACAATGTTTAACATATTTGTAAACATTACCTTTCATTATTCAATGCAATCTATATGTAAAATATTCTTAAAAATTACACATCAATGCATATGTTTTTCATTCTTCACTCTTTAAAAGCAATCTATGTGTTGAAATGCAATGTTGTGAATCCTAAATCCGGTTCATCAACAAATTTTTAAAAAACTTAAATATTACACATCAATGTAACAAATTTTTAAAAAACTTAAATATTACACATCCACTTAAGAGGCCGCAAGACCTAGCGGCAACGCACAAATAAAAAGAAAGCAAAGGGTTGAAAATTGAAAATTACTAAAGTTACTATAGAAGGTTCTTCCGTTCAAGCTACGGAACCTACAAACATCGAGGATTCTTCTCGACGGGTGGAGTCGGTTACCCCACCAAGTTTTAGGGTTACCATTGTTGAGGAGAATGAATACATAAGAAGCCTATAATGAATACATAAGAAGCCTATAATGGATTTGGGTAAATTGTCCTCTATCAGGGTGGCCCATCTCTCCAGTCACGAGTATGAGAGCTTAGTAAGGGATGGGGAATTCACGAGCGAAAAGGTGGCGTATGGATTGAATGAAAAGTGAGGGAAAGATACGATCAATACATGAACTATTCATTTTCATATTCCATGTGACGGATATGGCTCTTAAATATTACACATCAATGCATGTGTTGAAATATTACACATCAATGCATGTGTTGAAAAACCATGTTGAAAAGATTTTGAAATCAATCTAGGTGTTGAAAAACCATGTTGAATCCATGCAATCCATGTGTTGAAATCAATGTAGGTGTTGAAAAACCATGTTGAAAAGATTTTTAAACATTAACTTCTATGCAATCCATGTGTTGAAATCAATGTATGTGTTGAAAATCCATGTTGAAAAGATTTTTAAACATGAACTTATATGCATTCCATGTGTTGAAATGCAATGTTGGGAATCCTAAATCCTGTTCCTGTTCATCAACCAATTTTTAAAAAATGCAATGTTGGGAATCCTAAATCCTGTTCATCAACCAATTGAAATGCAATGTTGGGAATCCTAAATCCTGCTTATCAACCAATTTTTAAAAAATGTGAAAAATTATCTAAAGTATTAATAAAGGCATCCCAAAACTACTTTTAAAAATATTAAAATTAAAAAATACAAATATAAGCGGCATTATTTTTGCTTTACACATGTTAAGCAGCGAGTTGATGCATGTAAAATACAAATCAGCTTATATTTTGGACGCGAGAATTGATGTTGTCAAAAGCTGCTTTACTTGGGAGTTTGGTATCACCTTCAGGATAAAAAGAGAGCAAGTGGAGGAGTCCTTCATTTTATGAAAGCTTTCTATTCTTCCTTCTTCATCCAACTTCATTTTCTGCAAGTTACAGTCGAATATTTTCTTCAATAAGGTCTTAGGCAGTGACTATTAGGCTAAGTCCCCATCGGGTCCATAGGGCAGGTTTGACTCCTAAATTGTATCAGAACTATTTAATCTTGTAATCTCTGATTAATGGGAGTCTAACTTGTCTAGTTTATGGAATATTTTTTTATTGCGAGAATAAAACCTTAGGATATTTTGAATTAGTAACAATAAAAAGTCACTTTGCCTTGTTAACTCTTTTATTATTATTACTATCTAAATTAATGAACTTTTACTATCTGATTACTTATATGCAAAGTTTATTAGCAGATTCCTGAAGATTACTTGCATATTTTCATAGTGAAAACAATGATAATCATATAGATTATTTGTTGATTACAGGGAGAACGGAACCTAACCTGTTCATTTGGAACCCTTCGAAGCCTTGTTGTTGAGTTTGCAAGAGCCATAAATAGAGCCTAGAATCAGAGCCATAATATGATGTGTGGTTCTTAATTCAAGTTTAGTAAATGCTACTGGGTCTCTCGAGCGTCGCTTGTGCGTTGAACCGTCAGACGGAAAGGCGAAGCAAAAGAAAACGTGGGTACTGTGATGTACGTGGGTACTGTAGATGTACCGAAGAACAGATGTTGCTGGATTTGACTGACGAATGCCTCGGATGAATGTAATGTAGTAGTCGTTGCTGGAATTTACAGACGATGCCAATTTGTAACTCAACAAGAGAAGAGTAATCCCATCCCCATACTGAAAATTTAATGTTGTAGTTTGTTAATTATTTCTTCTCAAGCTTCATCCTCTTCTTCCCTTGTCATTCTTATATTTCCTTGCCATCATACTAACACTAATTTTATTGTTTATTGTTTATCCTGCTTCGCTTATACTCTAATAACCCTATATATTAAATATAGCATGTTCTGTGAATGCTATAATAACCCTAGATATTGAATTCCAATTATTCGCAGATTCCTGAAAATTACTTGCATATTTTCATAGTGAAAACAACTATAATCATATAGATTTTTTGTTGATTACAGGGACAACGGAACCTAACCTATTCATTTGGAACCCTTTGAAGCCTTGTTGTTGAGTTTGCAAGAGCCATATATAGAGCCCAGAATCAGAGCCATAAATAGAGCCCACAAAAGGTCAGAAAAATAATTTTGGCTAAATGCATTTACTGATAGGTATGATGTGAAAGAGGTTATGATCGATCTAGGATCAAATGGTTATATTATGCCAGAGAAGTCCAGGGAATTCATGGGAAGGCCATACAACTGTAGTTGGTGAACCAGTCAGCCGACTAGAACATATGGTTTATTTGGATGGTGTTAAACCATACATTGATTTTGAAGTCGTTGAGAATTTGGATGACAAGGATCGCTGCCTTGCACTGTTAGGAATTGAATTGAAGGGTTTTTTTTATAACAATGCGGTCGTAAATGGAATTTCAGAAACTACGACCAATAGGTGGCAGAATGTAGAGTATGAATGGTCCACATGGTGATGTGCAGTAGTGCAGACTTTTACACGTGGATTGGTGTTGAATTAAAGGATCCACCAAGATTCAATGGACCAACCAAGATTCAATGGACCAATGAACATGGTTGAGTTCATAGAGCAAGTGGAAGGATATATCAAGTATTGGATATATAGCTATGGATTGCAGCTTATACAAATTAAAGCTAGAGCAATGGATTACAGCTTATACAAATTGCTTATAGACAAATTAAAGTATTGCAAAAAAAAATGCCGCTTATAGAAATTAAAAAATACAAAACAATTTTGGGTAGATTTAAAAACCAAAATCTACCGAGGTCATCCTCAGAAAGATGTTACCGTGTCCAAAACGGGGTCAGTGGCACCACAATGCCATAATCACTTAAACCAAACATCTACATCACCAACCAATGAAATAAAAACACCGCCAAAGATTGATACCACAAGACAATGGCATCAAGGAGAGTAGGGCAGAAGGGTTGAATGAACACTAAAAGGCTGGGTCAGAGCAATAGCCAAATGCAAGAGGTAAGCGTCAGAGGTTTATGCATAGAGAGGTGCTTCATATGAGACAGAGACAGGAGAAATATTAAAATACAAAGAAACAGTCCATCACCCAATCAACCATCTG
Organism: Larix kaempferi; assembly: GCA_027924585.1. Taxonomy (NCBI): domain Eukaryota; kingdom Viridiplantae; phylum Streptophyta; class Pinopsida; order Pinales; family Pinaceae; genus Larix; species Larix kaempferi. The sequence continues at coordinate 7,091,282 of BSBM01000662.1, forward strand.
ACAACCCTCATTGGGTGTGTAACACAAACACTCTCAATTATATGAACGTGATTCAGCGACGAATTCACCTGCCTAAAAAGTACCAAAGTATTGGTCACTAGGTTCACAATATAAGGTTATTAATTGGACAGGTAATGCCAGGTTATGCAAGCAATATAATACATAAGAGCGTAGTACAGGAGTGTCCTTAGCTTACCTAACGAGCCATACAGAAGCAGAAGCGGTTCCTTTAGGCAACCTTTAAAAGCCTATTACACATTCTTTCTGGCCTAGCAGAGCACTCCCAAACTATATTGGTGCTCGAGTTCCCTTAACTCATGAACCCATCTGGTTTAGTTTATATGCATAAGTTTATATCAAATAGCGTTGTTTCATGGCTTTAAGGAGAAGGGGATGGAACAGACGCAGGAGGACAGGCATGAATGAATTTTAAGGGGATGCAACTTTCAAGTTTAAATACTATTCTCCAAAATAACACCTGTGGCAACACTTACTATATAGCATGCTTAAAAAATAGACACTTCTAAAAATAGAACCCCCATCCATTACTTTCTCAGTTCTGGCCTTAAGTCGTAAACAACAGCATTAAGCAACCTGGGCATATTTCTTTGTAATATCTATTTCACTGCAAACAATCGAATCTACTACTGCAGACAAAGGATCTTATCTCTCTGAAGGGGTTATCTCTCTGAATCATGTTATTCACTGGGCTGCTAAGCCGTTTAGTCTTATAGGGCGACCCCTGGGAATTCATCCAAGACTTTAGATCTCCTTAGAATTAAGGAGGAGACTGATTGGAGAGGAAACGCAGTCCAATGGCTAGTTATTTGTCTTTCCCATGCCTGCTGTTACAGCAGGTGCCCAGAATTCACAGATTCTGTGATAGAGGGGAGTCTTTGTGGAATTCTTTGGTGGGATGGCTTAAAAGAAACCCCCAATTGCAGTAGGAGTAGCTACCGACCAACTTCAGATCCTAAATCTCGGGGTGGACAAATTATCATTTGAAGTAGGAGTAGCTACCGACCGACTTCAGATCCTGAATCTCGGGGTGGACAAATTATCATTTGAATTTTCTATTGAATGTTTAATAACTATGGGAAGAGGAGCATGAGTCTTTTGACTCCGGAAGGGTGAATATTCATTAATTCATATCTTGGAAATCAGTCCTTGGTTGAAATCAGAGACCATACCATTAATTAATGTGCCAGCTTACTTATATCGAAAGATCATGTTGCATGCAATGTACTACTCTTTCTACTCCACTAAATTCCAAAACCCTAAGAAGGTTGAAAATAATGTCACAACAATAATATAAATGTACAGGAATCCAAAAAAGATATACAACTCTAATACTTGTATCCTTATTTTTATTGGTATACTGCCTTGAAATCCGAAAAATTAGATTTCCAACGTTAAACAAAATAAAATCCAGATATAGGTAGTGTAACAGAAACTCAAACAAATTGCATTCGCAATGACTAATTTCACATGCAGTCAAGCACTCCCTCTCTATTCTCTCTATGTCCAAACCAAAAATTCTATTTCAGTCAACTTCCAACAACGGTTGTTTAATTATATCTGCCTGCCCGTTTGGACAAAAGTAGCGGTACCTAACCCAACAATCAGAACGCAACCAGCTCACCAAAGGGAAACTCAACGTCTGCCCCAACCGAGAGATGTTACAGTGTCCAGAATGGGGGCAGTCAAACATCTACATCCACCAACCAATGAAAATAAAACACTGCCAATACAACAAGACAATGGCATCAAGGAGATTAGGGCAGAGGGGTTGAACGAACACTAAAAGGCTGGGTCAGAGCAATAGCCAAATGCAAGAGGTAAGCGTCATAGGTTTATGCATAGAGACAGAGACAGGAGCATAGATCAGATTCATATGAAACAGAGACAGGAGCATAGATCAGATTCATATGAAACAGAGACAGGAGCATAAGATCAGATCCAGAGAGGTTTATGCACTTGATATGAGACAGAGACAGGAGCATAAATCAGATTCATTTATGCAGCATAGAGACTTCAGGTCAGATGAGATTCATATAGAGGCATTCATATGAGACAGAGACAGGAGCATAGATCAGATTCATTTATAAAGCATAGAGACTTAACGTCAGGTCAGATCAGAGGAGCATAATACCCTATGCCTTGTCCTCAATCCATGTAAAACAGATGTATCGCTTCAACACATAGATGCATATAAACCCAAGTTTATAGATACTGCTTTGTCAGGATATAAATCGTTAAATCTAAAACTTGCAAGTTAAATCTGGAAATCCAAAGAATTCATGGGAAAACCAGGCAACTATAAAGCTACTGCATTAAAAAAACTGAAAAACTTGAAAACACTAAACGACCTAGAAAAATCCTGAAAAGACCAAAAAATTTCAACACTGAATTTGAAGAGATATAGAAAAGATCGCATCAAAAAATTTCTAACACTATTTTGAAGAGATTTAGAAGATTGCATTAACCCACCAAAGACTCGGTATCTTTAGAATCTAAAATGGTCCTGTATCCCTGGTAGATGGGATCTTCCAATGTTTTCTCTGATTCACCCATCTCATCTGATGAGCCACTCATCAATCCATTCTCGAATCACACAAAATTGAATCACATCCTTCAACATTGAATCACACAAAATTGAATCATGCGAGGATTTATTGAACCAGCCTTTTTTTTGTTGTGTTTACTAAGAGTTTCAAAATGTTGAAATCTTTCAATAATCAAAATGGTATATCTATATATTTTCAAGAAAATTTAGACAGAGACAAGAGCATAGAGACTTCAGGATTCATTTATGCATAGAGAGGCACTTCATATAAGACAGAGACAGGAGCATAGAGGCTTCGGGTCAGGTCAGATCAGAGGAGCATAGGCTAATAAGACAGAAGCTACTAAAAACAAGAAACACTTACCGGGCCCTGGCTCCATCGCATCCGTGATGTAATGGCCCTGGCTCTACGACATCCTTGATGTAATGGCCCTGGCTCCACCGCATCCTTGATATACAAAATTCAAATTGTATATCAAAATATGACCTCCTCTTTTGTCACAAGCTACTCAAAACACACACCGACCGACCACCACACACAGACAGAACACCACACAGACCGAACACACAGACCCAGATCGAACACCACACATACCGAACACACAGACCATACAGGAAGCGCTTCCCACAAAAAAATGAAAACAAAAAAGACTCAACCGTGCTAGCTGTGACATAGGAGTGGAGGTAAACAAACCCAGCAATGGAAAATCAGACATATATATATGCCTGTCGTCCCTCCTCCACCGCCATAGGAGCGGATTCGAAAAAAAATCCAATTCAAAAACTCGGATGGGATTTTAAAATCTTTGAAAAATCCTGATAACCGTTACAGAAACAAAAAGTAGAAAAAGTAGTGACTATTAACCGTTTCAAAGTAGTGACTATTAACCTTGTAGAACAGCTTTATATATTTTACAACTAATTTGTGAAAACTAATCAAATTTGTAAGAAAAAAAAAGATACCAACCTGCAATAGGCTCTAGCTTGAACCAAGAATCTTGTGTACATATGCAACTTTTTGAGACCTTCTTTTTGAATCTTGTGAAAAATAGATGGAAGCAGATGGCGTAGCGAGTCCATCGCTATTCTTAGCAAGCCCGTCAACGCTGGATGAGTGCATGGCTATAACATACTCTGTATTCAAGTGAAAAATTCAAACCTCATTAAAGGAAGGCTGCCCAGTGCCAACGAAAGGTTCAAACCTCATTAAAGATTCACTCAGCCAAGAATTGATCCGCTCAAATTATAGCCAACGAAGGTTCAAACCTCATTAAAGATTCACTTAGCCAAGAATTTATCGCTCAAATGAACAACAATTGATCCACTGCATTACCTTTCCAATTACCCAGAATTTGCTTGGGAGAGCACATTCGATAGACAGCTCAAAGCGCATGCACTGGGAAATCTGACAATTAGTTGCCAGTTGGTATCGATAAGGAAGCATTGGATCCATAAAAAACGTGTTATAACTCTATAGTATTTGACATCGTCGGGTAATGCTGGATTATTGAATTCTAAACTTTATTTATACTGTCAATAGCGGTAGTTAATTATAACAGATTATTTATATTTCCTACATAAAGAACTATTTAGTACTATGTACTGTGATCGCGAAGATTTCTTCCAAGCCTATACAATATTTGCGGTTTCACTAAAGCCAGTAACCACAATTATTTATACAAAATTATTTATACAAAGGAACTATACAATTATCCCCAGTTTTGTTTAAATTCAGTGACTTCCATAAACACTATCCACTCAAATACCAAGCGTGCGTTACTTCTCAGCTGTCTCCACGTATTTTATGATTCTCGCCTCTTTGTAGTGAAATATGTGACAATACCAAAACATTTATTTTCATAACTAAAATAATGATGCATTGACTTTAAAATCGTCTTGAGGTAAATCGTCTTAAAATCGTCTTGAGGTAAATGAATTGACTTTAAAATCCATATTGGTGTTAAATTGAAAAATATACTAAATTTGGGAGAAGGGAACCGGTACTTACCTCAACTGCCAATATATCTCTATCAGGTTCTTATCCCTTGTCTCCACTCCCTAGGTGACAGGTGGAAGATCCAAACTGAGTGAAAATGAGTAATGGTTTAGGTTGGAAGGGGGGTCTGCCTATTTATAAGATTCTCGTGATACCCTTATCCCTTTTCCCTTTTGCTTTGTGAAGCTTAATTCTTAGAGGCGTGTTTTAAGAATAATGTGCCTCTCGTTGGAACAATATTTTGTGGATTGGGCTTCCCATTGCGATGACCAAGCAACATCTTATACCGTAATATCTTTTACAAAAGACCGCCAATGCTCTATTCAAATCCCCAATGCCGTTTGAGTGTCGTGAATGTTTAATAGTGTCCCTGTGGAAATGGATCTATGGTTGTGGTTGATTCATAGGGGGCTAAGGAAAGAAGAGGCTTGAAGTGAAAAGGGTGTCACAAATGGCTGTGATATCTCTTACGAGAACATGTTGGTGACAATGACATGTCCACAGAAGATAAAATAAAAAAGAGGGCCATAATGTAAGGGGATATGTGAATGGTTAAGGATCCTCCCGCAAAGAGTGATCAATGTTCCACAATCTCTTGCAATGGGTCAAGGCCCAAAATGGAAGCTTGATATTGTAAAGTGCCACAAATGACTAGGATTCTCCTCGCTATATTATACATATGGTTGGGAAACCTTCATGGCATTGAGGTACATTGGTGGAAGAGAAATTCCTTAGGTATTGTGAATGACCTAGATACTCCCTACTTCATATAAATGGTTCACTATGGATAGCAAAGGATCAAGATAAGTAGAGGCCCAAAAAGTTAAAAAAGTTGTGAACGACTAGGATTATCCTTGCGATTTCATATCTACAACTCATGTGGTCCTACATGGATTTAAGGGGATTCAAAGGGCAAAGGGTTGGCACTTGTAGATGGTCAAATTTTCATTAGACAAAAAATATCAACAACCTATAAATGATTGGAAGGGTTTCCCCCTATAGTGTAGATATTTGTAGCATTGCTAAGGAATATTAGCAAGGGAGCCTGTACCCATGGATTAAGTTCAATGGTCCATAATGAATCTATGAGATATTAAACCTTAGAGGATCATAATCAACTAATGATACGAAGATTCACCCCAAAGGGCCCATTGTTAAATCTTCACATTTAATGAGATCATGTCGCATGTTTGGACCCACTTGGTTAACAATGACTATTATACAAAAACTACATGTTGCTTGGCTTTGCAACCAAGCTTGTGCAATGGGCACCTATCAACAATGTGATAGCAGTTTCAATATAGAAAGCAAAAAACGATTATGAATTAAATCTAAACTAGCATGTGCATACAACAAATAAAATAAAAAATGATTCATAGAAAGAACAAGAAATAAAAGAATGTTTTGTATTATAATACCTCAAATGGTGAGGATTTGTGGTGTTGAGCAGCTCCAAGGTTGAGATGCTCCAAGCTCCAATGTCCTCTTCTCCAAGATTGCTACAATGGTCAAGAACTCAAGAGAGATTTTGACAGCATGAGGATAGGATGATGGATGGATGGAAAGTGAGGAGCCCCTACCACCTTTTTATAGTTTTTGGTGGTGGGGAATACCATTATGGTTTTGAGAAAACCAATGGTATTGACCAACATGGTTTAGGTACTTTTTTTCCTCTTTTTTCCTTTTTTTGAATATTTTGAATATTTTATTCCCTTTTAATGTTTTTTGGGAATTCTGGACCCTTTTTGAGGGTTTTTTTATGTTTTTTGAAGAAAAATATATCTTTTGAGGGGAAAAAGGGTGTATTATGGTATTTTGGTGACCTTTTGATGGCTTTAGAGGCTCAAATGGTGGAAAAGTAGACAAATGGATCATGTGAATAAGGAAATGAGCTAGTGAGCACTTTTTGGGTGTTAACAGGTTGTCCTCTGATGTGTGAGGATAGGAGCTCATCGTATGGCCGATAGACATCATGGTTCTTTCGTCTTTTTCTTGGGGTTTGGGGAAGAGAAGAGACTAGTTGGAGACTAGATCAATGGCCCTTGGAAGCTGCAAAAAAAAAAAAAATTACATGGCCTCAATATGAATAAGGAATAATCTTTGATAATGGACGAGGTGGGCATACCCATGCTCGTATCAAGACATATACATAACAATTAGTCCTAAGAAGGGGGACATAAAAAATTTGCTGGTACATCATAATGGTCCAAAGGGGACACTATTTTGGGATGTACTCATGATCATAACATGACTGATCTCAACAACTGATACACTAGAATAAAGCGACAACCGTTCTGAAGAAGGTCTCAAAAGGGTTGATGAACTGTTGAAACTGAAGGTGTCCAACATCTGTAGGGACTCAATGACTGTGAGTCATTTCTGAGAAGTACATGTAACTATATACTCGAGGGTGTATAAAACTGGGGTACATCTAAATACTGTCGCCATGTGCAACCTGGATATCTATAGGAAAATGTAACTGGTTGTGTCCATAAGTAGACTCTCAAATGTGGAAGAGTCAGGTGGTATCCGGGGTCTTCAACAAAAAAATGAAAGGACCAATACCCTATGCGAGTCTCAACAATGCGATCAAGGTGTTGAAGTCGAGCATGTGAGAAACAACCATTTAGAGAGGCACTGAGGACACTTCTCGAAATGATTCATAGGCACTCATCATAAATGGTGATGAGTCCAAGACACAGGGACCTTTGGGTCTATCCTCTGGAATAGATTTGGTTGGCATCGATAGAGGGAGACCAACAACTACCAAGGCAATGATGTTTCCTTGGTAGGAGCGCGAGGTGTAGAACTGAAGTGTGATAGTACTGATGGTAGGACTGACATACTGTGGGGATGGGAAATAATTGGGGTCATAGAGTGGGTGGACTCAAACTTCCTTTGTTCAGAGCATGATGACATGGTTGACCTGGCAGTGTAGGAAATTGACTTGTAGGTGCGGGGATCATAGCTTTAAGGACTGAAGGGTATGTATTGACTCTGGGGGGACATGCTGATGGATGCTGTAGAGGGAGTCTTAGGGTGACATAGTGCAAAATACTCTGAACAAAGGCGACCAAAATAGGGAAGCTGCCATATGAGTAGACATGGTCTGTTGTGGCGCCGAGAAGCACCATTGGGTCCTTCTTTGTAGTTTTAATGAGCTCCAAGAAGGGATAAAAGTATGCTCTGAAATGGTACTGTCCTGTGGATTTTGTGAGCCCAGGACTGTTCGTGCTCATGAGTGCTTTCATTTTTAAGGAGTCTGAAAACGATAAGAAGACTTTGTAGTGGTGGTGGAGTACCATCCTGTGGATTTATACGAGCCCAGGATGGTGATTGCTCGTGGTCGCTTTCATGTTTAGAGAGTCTGAAAGCGGTAAGTGGACTCCATTGGTGTTCTTTTTCGTAAGTTAGTCTCCAACGCCCGAAAAAGCATAAAATGATGCAAATGGAGAACTCTTCTAGCCGATGTGACTAGAGTATTCTTTTTTCGTAATTAGTCTACAATGTCTGGAAAAGGGGTAAACTTATACCAGGTAGATGCCCTTTCAGATACGTTTAGCGAGCATGAAAGGAAGCAAGGTTGCTCGGTGATCTTTTCATTGTTTTAAGAGTCAGAAAAGAGATTAACAGAAACTCCCTAAGTGCCTTTTTCATAAAAGGAATTGCTCGGCTTGAAAAAAGGGGTAAAACTATACCAAACAAAAAGGTATTGATGAGAGTGAGAAATGGTCTTGAGTGTCGTCATGAGTGCGGAAAACTGAATCCGGTGAAATAAAGATTGTAAAAAACGGGCAATGGCCAATGTGGCATGTAAACCGAGGTGATGAGTGGCATTTTGAAAAAATGCCCAAAAATAGGGGGTGAGAGCGAGAAATGATCTCAAGCATCATCGCGAGCGCAGAAAATTGATTCCGGTGGTACAAGATTCGTCAGAAACGGACGAGGATCGATGTGGCACGCAAACCGAGGCAACGAGGGGGTATGTAAAAGAGCTGGCCAAAAAATCTGGGTGGAGAGCAAGAAATGATCTCAAGCATCATCACGAGCACGGAAAACTGAATCCGGTGATATAAGACTCGTAAAAAATGGACAACGGTCGATGTGGCACGCAAACCAAGGCGACGAGGGGGCATGTAAGAGCTACCCGAAAAATCTAGGCGTGAGAGTGAGAAATGATCTCAAGCATCATCACGAGCATGAAAAACTGAATCCGACGATATAAGACTCATAAAACACGAATGACGACCAATGTGGCACGTAAATCGAGGCGACAAGGGGCATGGAAAAAAATGCCCAAAAAATTTGGAGGTGAGAGCGAGAAATGATCTCAAGCATCATCACGAGCGTGAAAAAATGAATCCGGTGATATAAGACTCGTAAAAAATGGACGACGGCCGATGTGGCATGCAAATCAAGGCGACGAGGGGCATGAAAAAAGCCCAAAAAATGGATCTAGTGGAATTGGGAAAAGGAAAGGACTATCATGAAGTTCTTGCTGTGCTGGTTCCAACGATACCAACAGTTTCAAAAATGGACGTCGTATGATTCCGTAATGGTTGGTGGAAAAATGGTCAAATCTCTATAAATAGGGTGTGGGCCCAATATGACGTGTCATTGTTACGTGCGAGTTTGGCAGAGCAATTGACTTAGGTCAGAGATCTTTCTTGATTTCTGGGAGATTCGACCGTTGGTTTTTTATTCCGCGAGTTTTAGGTAACCCTATTCGCCTTAGCCTTTTCAATTTTGTCTTTTTTGGTTAGCGGCAGGCCCCCGAAGGCCTCGAAATTTCACGTTGGCCTTCCAACGTAGAATATCGCGAGTTTCGCGTCCTTTTCCGTGATGAACATCGCAGGTTTCGGCTCGAAACTCGCGATGTTCATCGCAGGTTTGGGGCCGACAGTCGCGATGTTCGTAGCGATTATCGCGACTGTGGGGCCGATACCCGCGATGTTCATTGCAGGTTCGCGGCTGATACCCACGATGATCATCGCAGCTTTTGATGGAAAATCCGCGATGATCATCACGGCTAAAGGCCTGAGAGCCATGATGCAATTTTTTGGAAAAAAAAAATTATTCTAAAAATTATTCTTTGTTTTTTGGCAGGATGTTGAGGAGACTGCTGGTATCATGGCGGGAGCAGGAGATGGAGGAGGACCTGACAATGTGGATACGGACCGATCAGGGTGTCCGACAGACTTTGGCTGTGAGCGGGCTCCTGAAGTTTGCTAAGATTCCACCGATGCATTCAGTTGGACCGCTGCTGAACAAATTGGTGGGTCTCTGGGTTCTGGCAGAGGGTGCTTTCATGGTGGGGGGAGAGAGGTTAGAGATCACCCTCTCTGATGTTTACTTTCATACTAGGTTGCCTCGCTTAGGGGAGGTAGGGGATCTTCTGCCGAGGATTCCGGTAGGTTTAGTTATTGAGGATCTCTTGGAGAGATTCTGTGTGCTGGGGGATATTGTGTAGAACAGTGCATTGAGCCTGAGATCTCTGTGGGAGTGGGATATGTGGGTTGTTGGGGCTTGTGTTCTGCGGGTGTTGGGTGCCACGGTGCCACATCATTTGTCTGGGGGACAAACGATGATGGTGGATTATGTGCTGAGAGGGACCTACTATGCGTGGGGTCAGATGTTTTTGGCCAATGTCTAGAGAGATCTGGACAAGGTCAGTCGAGAGGGGGGAGAGTTCTGCTATGCCTCCTTCCTGTGTTGTTTCTTCTTTGAGCGGGTACTGACCTTGCGGCCATGGGTGTCGGTTCGAGACGGGTTGGTGAGTGAGTCGCGCATGGTGCGGTGGGGGCAAATGATGCCTCGCGGTGGTGGTGGTATCTGCGGGTTCTTTTCACAGGATATGTATGAGCAGTGGGAGCAGATCCCCCTGCTGATTGATGACTATCCATATGCTGGTATGGATTATCGAGGAGATCCGGAGATGCCTTGAGCCCAGGGGCAGGCCTGGGGTTTAGATGGTATGTTTTTTGTGTTTGGTTCTCTACTATATCATGTGTTTTTAGATGTTTTTGTTATGAGTATAGTTAGAGATATTTATATGATATTGACTTGGTTCACTTGCGTGATTGTGCAGATGTTGGTCCAATACCACCAGCTGATGATGTGGGCTGTAGGGGATGGGTGATGGTGGTCGTCCCTCCTCCTGTAGCGGTACCGCCTCCTCATGCTCGAGGCATTGGGCCTCGTGGTCAAGGAGTTGGGCCTCGAGATGATGCAGTTGAGGGTGTACGAGAGACACTAGACATGATCCTGGCAGGAGCACCAGAGGATGGGTGGAGGGACTTGGATCGGGACATCGTCGAGCATTGTTTCGATGCGCCTCATGAGTGGCGCTCTATCCTGCTTAGAGCAGCAGTGGTGATGGACGAGAGGAGGGTTGGGGCTCGACATGATCCGGTGGGGCCGGTGGAGGGGAGGATTCAGGTGTGGCATGATCCAGCGGGACCAGCGGAGAGGAGGGTTCGGGCTCAGCATGATCCAGCGGGGCCAGTGGAGGTGGCACCAGAGGAGCCCGAAGAGTATGATGATTAGATGATCTTGTATCTGCCCCCAAATGCTGGGGAGCATATGGGGATGTACCTTTTTGTACGGCTTATGTATTTTTTGTATATTGGGTGCTGAGGGCACCTATGACATGTTGACTATCATGATTATATATATATATATATATATAGTCGTATATGCACGTGGATGCACATCTTGTCAATTTGTTTTCCCGTGGAGGCATGTTTGATTTTTTGTATATGCCCGTGGAGGCACATGTTATGCACGTGGATGCACATTTTGTATTTACTACATGGATTGATTGGTGTGCCAATCAAGAATGTTGTTTGCCATATGGTCTGCTACACTGTTGAGATTCCTTGGGACATGTGTGAATGAAATGGACTCGAACTGTCGAATCATTTGTTTAGTGCATAGGAATTTTCTAAATAGACAGGGATCGCGTACCTAGTAATCATTGTTGAGCTGGGAAACAAGAAGCTGGGAGTCCAAGAAAACGCTAAGGTGACTTATGTTCATTTGGAGAGCAGTGGACAGGAGATCGGTCACGGCGTCGTAGCATGCACGCGGATAGGCACGCACGTGTTTCTAGAAGCACTCACACGTTTGAATGCGCACACGCATTGCTTCTTTCTCTATAAAATCTAATTTCCATTCCTAGACATCAAAGTTCCAAACTATTTTCATTCACTGTTTTTGTTGAATAAGATGAGATTGCCTCTAAGGCTGGGACCCCTCGCCTCTCTATAACCCCACCTCCCTCTATTCCTATACACCCAATCCCCCCCACTCTCTTCCACTCTATCCACCCTTATCGTTGTCATCATATTCATTATCTTCACAATCATAGTTGTTGTCGTCATCACCATCATCTTCATGTTCTTCATCATCATCATCATCATCATCATCTTCATTGTCATCATCATCTAGATGGTGATGATGATGACGATGAAGATGATGATGATGATGATGATGATGAAGATGGTGATGACGGTGATGAAGATGATGATAATGATGATGATGATGGTGATGACGATGACGAAGATGATGATGATGATGATGATGATGATGATGATGATGATGGTGGTGGTGGTGATGATGATGATGATGGTGGTGGTGGTGGTGACGAAGACAACGACGATGATGATGATGATGAAGATGGTCATGATGATGAAGATGATGATGATGATGATGATGATGATGATGAAGATGGTCATGATGATGATGATGATGACGACGAATATGATGATCATGATGAAGATGAAGATGATGATGACAACGATGATGATTATGAAGATGATGACGATGATGATGGTGATGATGATAAAGATGATGATGATGATGATGAAGTTGGTGATGATGATGATGATGATGATGATGAATAAGTTGTTGATGATGATGATGATGATGATGATGACGAAGATGATGACGATGATGATGACGATGATGATGATGATGATGATGATGATGATGAATACCATGAAGATGATGGTGATGATGACGACAACGATGATGATGAAGATGATCATATGAATGGTATTCACCATCATATTCATGGTCATCACCATCATCTTCATGGTCTCCACCATCATATTCATGGTCATCATCATCATCACCATCATCGTCGTCGTCGTCAGTCGTCGTCGTTGTCGTCATCATCATCATCATCATCATCATCATCATCATCGTCATCTTCATCTTCATCTTCATCATCCTTATCATCATCCTCATCTTCATCATCATCATCTTCATCAACATCATCTTCATGGTCTTCATCATCATCATCATCACGTCCTCATCATCATCATCGTCCTCATTTTCATCATCATTGTCATTGTCCTCATCTTCATCATCATTGTCATCTCCCTCTTCCTCATCAACATCTTCATCATCATCATCATCTTCATGATCATCTTGATCATGATGAAGATGATGATGATGAAGATGAAGATGAAGATGAAGATGATGGTGATGAAGTGATAATAACTTTAAAGGTAGTGTTAGATCTACTTTAAACATGCTATATTACTATGAAATGGTGAGTTCCAATGTCAGATATGAAACAATTAACTAAAATTCCTTAACATCTTATCCATTTTAGAATTCAAACTAAATTTGATAAAAAAAACTCAAACTCTTCAATGGAAGGAAAATTGAATCATTTCATTAATAGCAATGAAGAAGATACATACTTACAATGCTTGAGATGCATCCCTCCTCCTTTGCCATGAGCTTTCCTTTCTCCACCCTTGCCTTCGATGAAGAAACCAAGCTTTCCAATCCTTCAAATCTCTCCAGCATTCCTTTGCTCTTCCTTTGGTCCTCCTTACTATGCCTCAAATGCCCTTCTTATATAGCATTGGGAAATGGACCTTCAAGCTTTTCTTCTCAATGTGGAATTGCTCATTTTCCTTATTTTAGATTATTTTCACTCAAAAACCCACTTTCCATAGTTTTTAGGATTTTTTCACAACTTAACATACTTTAAGCACAATTAATGCACTTTAATGCATTTCTCTTCACTATTTGATTGGTGTAGCTTAAGTTTGGACCTTTAGTGAGTGGTTCGATGACTGAACTTGGTCTCCTTAGGTTCTTACTTTCTTCACCCAATCCTCCCATTTATGGAAGAAGTGATTAGATCATAGAGGATTTGTCTTTGAATGTACTTGTGTTCTGTCTTCATGTTGTGGGTGCATAGTAAAAATATGCTTCTTTTGTCACATGACTAAGGGAGTTAATTTGATTGTTAAGAGATGCCCCCTAATGTGTGAGGTCCGAAGTAGAGCTAAGGGCCAAAATACATTACTGAAATTTATACTCTGTATACTGATACTCTTTATTGTTCAAAGTAAGGATGAGGAAAGGATAAACTCATGGGTGTAGGATTGAGGATCACACCTGCATGTCAAACACAACAATTTCTCAAATATATAATATCTTCCTGAGGTAGGCATACCCATGCTCAAGAGTAAACAAGCATGGCCACGAACAATACACAGTGGATCCATGTCAAAAGTAAAATTTTCAGAAGTGTAAACATGCACTTTGATGAGTGCGAGAACAAGGTCTTCATCGAACTTCTGATATGGCAGTCTAATGTTGCATAGCTCGGGCAATGCATCGATGAGTGATACAACTGTTTTTCCCAAGGTATTCAATACAAACCGACAATAGTACGAGTTTATATCATGCGAATAAATGATTTGATGTCGAGCAAAATAAAACACCATCTGATTACCGGTCATTGATGTATACCGTTAACAGATGCGAAGAGACCCACCAATAATGATGATGGACTCTAAGGTACTGAGTACAAACTAGCAAGTGTGAATAGATGTTCTGAAGTCGAACACTTGTAGAATCAAACAATCAGGGGTCATTGATGTATACCCACTGTCATTTGCAAGGAAACCTGCCACTAATGATTGCAAGATCAAAGGTACTCTTGGGTTTCTAGATCCATGTCCTAGATGATGATTTGATGTCAATAGGAATAGATCCATTGGAAGGAGGGCATTAATGCATCCCACATCAACCGATATGAAACAAAAATCAATAGTCTGATATAATTTGGTAGAACTGCAAGATCCAACACTGTATACTGACACAAGGAAGGCTGACATGATTGGTCAAGAATATTTGAGGAATGGCCGACTCAGTTTGAACTTCCCTTGAACACATAACACGACGCAAAATGGACACTTGGAAACATAAGACTTTGAGTAACTAACCTTAATGAAATCCGCTAATACCAGATGCATTAATGGAAACTCCATTGGTGAAGGGAAGGATAACCCATCAGTGGAGATCTGTTCAAAATACTAGTACAACTTCCTAAGGCAAATGTAGATGGTGTACTGACAGCGGATACAAAATGATGTGCTGTGTTCAAGGGCGACCAAGACTGATTGTTGATATTCTCTTTGACGTTTATGATATGAAGTGATTCAAGTCTCTCCGTTTTTGGATTTTTGTGTTTTCCAATTTTTTTTTAACCTTTTTCATTTATTAGCTTGAAAAAAAAATAAAGCATGCTATGATACATTAGAGGAAACGAGTGTCTCAAGGGCATGCGCCTAAATGTCAAGGGCATGGGTCAAGCCAAGGAAAAGATCCATATTGCAAACAAGGGATGAGCTAGTTATGTACACTCTTACAGATGTTTCCTCCAGGGGTATGGGTCAAATATACATAAGCGATGGTTTATAGGCATCTTGTAACAAAAAGTGACTGCAAAGGCAAATACGCAACATAAGCAATAAGCAACGAAGCAGTTTGCACGGATGTTCAAGTGGATATTTTAACACTAGGTTATGTAAAATGACAAAAAATTGGGAGCCCATCAGGATATGGTAAAAAATGAATGAAAGAGAAATATGTGGTCTCAAACTCCAAGTCATGATGGGACTAATAGGGCTCTCGGGCCTATGAGAATAACTCAGCATGGGCACCAAAATGGCAATGGGGTGCTGACTAGGGTGTCCCATGTTTGTTAGGCTCTTCTGTCGGAATGGTGGAAAATACAGATATGAAGGGCTGACCCACCAATTTCCAATAGGTTCGATCCTATGGCAAGTTTGGGTTGAAAAAGGTTCAAATGCATCTTCACAAAGGGATGGCCTAAACCTATATGCAAGCTTCCAAATATACCAGATCATATCGAAGAACATGCAGATCATGCTCCTATACTTGGGTAAATTTAATCCAATTATGCTCCCAGTGGCCCCAAAAAAGATGTCCTTAGGTGGGTGCAACCAAATGTTTACAACTTCAGGGATATCTTCATTTGATGATAAAATGTAATCCAAGAAGTCATGTGAGATGGGAGATCTTACAGCCCAAATGGGCCAAGTAACCAGATCATATTCCTCCATCAAGGGAAGATTTTGATCCGAATCCACCGAAGCTATTTGAGTAGCTTGGTATGAAACTTTTATGACATATAGGGGTGATACAAATGCTTGCCAACAATTAAATGACATTACATAAGCTGAGGTCCCTTCATCCACTATGGTTAGACGGATGCTCTTACCATGAGTTGTTACTTTAATATGAAAAGCAACTTCGGAAAGGATCCTACATATTGAATGGTCTATGTCTGATGTGATCAAAGTCTTATCGGATGGATCAACAACGTCAATGGTACACAATAGTTCCTTTCTTTGTACAGAACGATATTGCAATACCTCCAAGGCTGGCATGGCACATGGTACTTGAGCTAGGTCCTCAAGAACATTACCATTCTGAGAAACTCGCGTGTTAGGATTATGCATTGTTCTACGTAGAACACCTTTGGGGGGGTATGGTACTAAGTCTATGGTTGGTTTCTCAATGTAGAGATAACCACTTGGCTATGATTTCGATTGATCCGATGTACTAGGAGAGACATCATAAGAATCAAGTCTTGTTTGAATTTTCATCTCATGATCACACATGAATACATTGGCATTATGATCATTTCCCCCTTGTGGGGGGGTTGGCTTGTTGCCCCCTGGAGGGGGTACCGGTGTCAAAATAGTGGGTTTTTGTTTCCCACCGCATTGAAGCGTAGTTGGTGCATCTTTGTTCTCAGAGTTAGCCTTTTGCTTACTCTTGTATTTCTTCTTTTCCCTAAGGTCTTTGGACTTGACTATAAGGATTTCAGAATTCTGGGAAGGATTAACACTTTGCTTACCCTTATACTTCTTCTTCTTTCCTCTAAGGTCTATGGATGAGACTATGAGGATGTTAGAATTGTTGGAAGGATTAGCAGGTTCCTGCATTGCCTGGCCAGCTGTGGGTTGCGAATTCTGAATAGAAACTTGTCCCAAATGTGGGGTAATCTGTTCAAGTTGGTTGACGAAATCCATCATACCGTTGGCATGAGGGCCATGTGGCAGCCTATCTGGATCAAACGCAGGTATTGCAGGTTGGTTCCAAAAATATTGGTTACTTCCTAGAACTTGGCCACAACATTGCGGAATGGGGTTAATGGTTGGATTGCCCCCTTGCGGGGTTAGGCCCAAAAAAGATTGGTTACTTTCTAGAACATGACCAATGGGTGGATTGCCTCCTTGTGGAGGTGGGGCCCAATAAGATTGGTTACTTTCTAGATACCAACCACCATGGTGGTTGAACTTGGTATTGAAAATCATTCCAAGGTCGACTTCCTCCTTGCGGAGGTGGCATCCAAAAAGATTGGTTACTTTCTGAATGTTTTCCACTCCATGGTGGAACATGATGGATGGATGGATTGCCCCCTTGCGGAGGTAGGCCCCAAAAATATTGGTTACTTTCCAGAATCTGACCAAACCATTGATTGTTTCCTTGGTTTAGATAAGCATTCCAAGGTTGATTTCCTCCTTGAAAAGGTGGGCCCCAAGAAAATAGGATACTCCCTGAAACCTCCCCACTCCATTGCGGAATGGGGTTGGTAGGTGGATTGCCGCTAGGCATTGTGCTAGGATAAGTCAGAGGATAACCTCCTGGGGAATTTCCACTAGTCGAAGGAGCATATCCCCAATTGGCATAAATGTTCCATGGTTCATTGCTTCCGCCACGAATATTACCATTCCATGGTGAAGGGTTGCCCCCAAAAAGATAATTTGGACAAGTGTTAGGTATACCAAGAGGATTCTGGTTTACTCCTTGTGTGTGTTAACCTTGATTATCCAAAACATATGGAAAACCAATGTTTGGTAAGGCACACCCTTCAGTAGGGATTCCTGCAGATGAAGTGGATGTACTTTCGGGATTGTAACCTGAAACTATACCAACTAGCACTAAAGTGTTGGTTGAACTCATGCTACTAACATGTATACTAATGGTTGGGATTGATGTAGAGGCCAAATTGGAAGTATTGCTACCTACAACAACTGTTTGATGTTGCGACGATGCAGTCCCTTGTGCTCTTGATGAAGCCATAGGATCACTTGTTGAATTTTGCATGCCATTCAAAACTTTCAAAAAGAGGTTTGATATCCCCCAGTGACCCACGGATAGTAAGTATAATTGGTTCTGAAAGACTCATCAAAGGAGGAATTACATGAGCATTTGTGTGATTTTTCAATGTTTCAATTTCAACTAGAGTAAGATCATCAAGTATGTCTGTATTCAGTTCGTGATGTGATAATGAATGTTTAGGGTTTGTTTGATGTTGTTCTTCTCGAGTAATATTAATTGTATTTAAAATTAGTTATGTTTCCAAGTCATTAGGATGTGGTTTTTGCATCTGTCTCTACAATGTAGCAGGGCCTTGAATTTCTAGTGAATCACCTCACTGCCACCGTGAATGGTGGATCGGGAGAGTAGCCACTTCTAAGAAGTTGATAAAAGGTTGTGTTTAAAATGATATTCTTAATCAAACAATCTTAAGGAAACCTAGACTCAACAAAAATAAAAAGTGTCCACACAGTAAAATGTCCTATAGATCCAAGCAAGCAAACTACTTTTCCAAAGAACCGAAGTTCAGTGAAAAGCTAGAATAGAGGGCCTTCCGAAACTAGTAGCTGTTGAGGGATGCTAGGCCTTAGACAAATGCTAGCAGGGAAGGTATGAGAAACAGTTACAATAAAATTTAATCGCCAGGGGTGCAAGCGTTGGTTCCTAACTAATCACCCTCCCAAGGAGTAAAAGTTCCAAAGTCTGTCTCAGGTACTGCAAGTGTCCCCCACTCACAATAGCCTATGTGATATCCTAGGAATAGCCACTAAAGTTACCACTTCACAATTGACGATCGGGCGGAACAGTTGTAAGTCGAGGACAACTCTCATAACCAGGTACTCTAGAAACAGTGATGTCACCCCGAGGACTTGCCACTGAACATAGAATCCCTTGATGAGATCATGTCCCACTAAACAAGCAAGAGCGGGGGACCACTCTTACTTATCCAGATTGACCTCGTGCTTGACGCATGTTTTAGAAGCGCATTCCTGACAAGCGTTTTTTGTTACTAATGGATTTAAACTCTCAGTAATAAATGCTAGTTTCAAAAGTTTTGTAGCCCAGGAGTGTTAACTCTCCAAACCTAATCCAGGGCACTAACCTAATATTGTCGGTGATATAAAATCAAAAGTTGGTCAATTTTAGATTAAGCGCCAATTTTAAGGGTAGTTTGCTTAGTTTCAGGAGTGGAAGTGAAACTGGTGGTGTTTTGACTTGAAAAATATGAACCACACAATGCAATATGCTCACTATACTACCCTTCAATTCAATGAATGTTCTAAACTAATGAAAGGTTAGAGGTTCATATGTGTCTTTCAAACATGCAAAATGGTTTGGTATATTTTATATTTTCATGCACAGTTTTTCTGAAATATGGATAATAATTGATTTCAATGATCAATGTAAACCAAACAAATATCTCAAGTGAAAATGAATCTAATTCTATTACATGGGGGATCTTTGTTTCTCATTTACAAGATCACACAAAGGCCCAAGTGAAGAGGATACGCAGAGCCCTTTGGAATGCTTATGAATTGAATTCTAGAATGTTACACATGAGATCCACTTTCTCATTCACAAGATCGCACGAAGGCCCAAGTGAAGAGGATACGGTGGCTCGAAAAACTGTATGCAAAAAATGAAATCTACTCTATTACATGTGAGATCAATTTCTCATTCACAAGATCGCACGAAGGCCCAAGTTAAGAGGATATGGTGGCTTGAATATAAGATGCTTGAAAAATCAAATCCTAAACTCTTACACTTGAGATCCACTTTCTCATTCACACGATCGCACGAAGGCCCAAGTGAAGAGGATGTGGTGGCTCAAACACAGCTTATCACAAGAAAATTGAGATATAAAGCTACAAATTTCTCTAATTGTGCAAGAGTATAATGAAAATACTTGTAAATCCAAAACAAAATTTGATTGGTTAAAGCAAACAATGAAAATTCAAAACTAGGTGTCTTTTCAAGGTTATTCTTCATGTTTTTGTTTTTTAATTTTTGCAAATTATGAAAGGAGTCAAAATTCTTTCAAAGATCAGTCCCAATACTATCCAATCAGGTAACTAACAGAAAAATATGGCTTTAAGAAAGTGGATCTAACACCAATTTAAAAAACAATTGGAAAGAAATGACAATTTGGGCTATTTTTAATGGTTTTGGGAGGAAACATTGCCCATATAAAGATATTAACCCAAACTCTTAAAAATATTTCAGAAATTTTAAAAGTTAGTGATAAAATGATATTAAAAGATTTATAATCCTTAATAAGGTCTGCAAATTAAAAAATATAGGCACCAAACATCCCCAAAACAAAGAGATCTCAAAACTAGTTCAGAATTCATGCAAATCTGAAGCATGGAGGCTTTGAAGCTTACAAAAGTTTGAAAATCTCCCAAATATTTGTCTAAGGAGGATAAAAATGAGGTATTCACTCTGATATTAGAGATTCATAATCCCATACAAGAATAAAAGATCAGCAAAACAAAGGAAAGAGGGAAGAAATGGGCACAAATCTCAAGAAAAACCTTCAATGCACTCTCTAGCAAAGGGAGCTGAAATCTAGCTTATTCTTTGAAGTTTTTGAGAGTGTAGGAGTTGATATAGGCCGGTTTTGAGCCTATATAACTGAAGCATAGGTTCTTGAAGGGATATTAATGCATTATTAGAGTAGATCTGAAAGTTTAGAACACCAAAAACGAAGATTTTTTCAAGAAAAAACCTTCAATACACTCTCTATCAAAGCAGGCTGGAATCTAGCTTCATCTTTGAAGTTTTTGGGAGTGTACGAGTGTATCTAGGCTGGTTTTGAGCCTATAAACTTGTATCATAGGTTCTTTATGGGATATTATGGCAAATATGGAGTAGATCCGAAAGGTTAGAACACCAAAAATGAAGAAATTTGCAAGAAAAAATAGAAATTTTCAAGAAAAATCAACTAGTATTGTCGCCAATATGATAATAGCTTTAAAGGTAGTGTTAGATATAATTTAAACATGCTATATTACTATGAAATGGTGAGTTCCAATGTCAGATATGAAACAATTAACTAAAATTCCTTAACATCTTAGCCAGTTTAGAATTCAAACTAAACTTGATAAGAAAAACTCAAACTCTTCAATGGAAGAAAAATTGAATCATTTCATTAATAGCAATGAAGAAGATACATACTTACAATGCTTGAGATGCATCCCTCCTCTTTTTCCAT